>JANHMN010000017.1:53342871-53358259 GCA_030674055.1 Rhabdomys pumilio
ACAGACAGACAGACAGACAGACAGACAGACAGACAGACAGACAGACATTGAAGTCCTAACTCTTGCTGTATCAGAGTGAGACTTGATTCCAATAGATTGTTGCAGATACATTCCATTAAGATGAGTTCATGCTGCGTGATCAGGCCAAAATAATTATTAATGTATTTTCCATTTTCAATAACTGTATACTCCACCCTCTCAAAAATCTGCAAAGTGCTGATTTCTTCCTAACATTAAGTTTTAAGTCAGAATCAAGTACTTTTCCTCAGTTGCTCCTAACCTTTATTTTCTAAAGCTCATTAACTTGACTAGCCTGGCTAGGGGTTCTCTTTGTCTCCACCCTAACAAGGCTAAGATAATAGGCATGCTCACCAAACCTATAAGTGTGTGTGTGTGTGTGTGTGTGTGTGTGTGTGTGTGTGTGTGTGTATGTATGTATGTGACTTTGGGGTGGAGGTAGGAGTAGGGGTGTATTTAGTGTTTGAACTTTGGTTTGAGGCATACAGACTCAGGACCTTGTCACCTGATCAAAGAGCCATAGCCCTTAAAAAAAAAGTATATATATATATATATACACATACACACACACACATACATATATATACACATATATGTACACATACATATATAAACATATATATGTGTATGTGTGTGTGTGTATATATGTATATATATACATATATACACACACACACATTCTAACTTATGACATAAGAATAACTGTTCTTTGTCTTGTTCTCTATTTGACTTTGGGTATTTTGTATAGTTTTACTTTCCTGAGATAAGGTCTGATACTGGAGCCTAGGCTGGTCTTGAACTCATGGGAGCCCTGCTTCAGCCTCCAGAGTGTTGGAACCATGGCATGTTCTTCCTTTCCTGGATACCTGGTGATTTTCTTAGTCTGAAAGCCTCTCAACCATGTACAGTGCAGCGAACCAACTGAACTTTCTGTGTCTGGAAAAGTTTCTTATCACTTCTCCTTCCTGCTGCTTTTGTTTTTGTTTTTGTGTTGATGGTAGTGATGATGGCTTATTTTATGGATTAAATTCCATTTTCTTTTTAATAAATACCTAATGCACACACAAACACACACGCACGCGCGTGTGCATGCACACACACACACATACACATATATATGTGTATCTTAGTATAGAGTGAAGTATGATGTTTCAGTCTACATATATGTACTCATTAAATCAGATAACCGTTATTCGGGTCTCATTATTTTCTTATGTGTAGACCATGTTTTGAGCTCCATAACTTTTTTTGTTTCTTCAGTGAGCTAGAACATACTGGAATGTGTTAAGATACAGTTCCCTGTTTTCTTTAGCCATTCCCTGGCTTGGCATGTGTGGCAGTTGTGTCTTCTTTGTGTCTCACATGCCCCTCTTCTTTATTGTGTGCTGGCTCTCAGCTTTCTCTTGAGCAGCTGTCTGTCATCTGTCTGTCTGTGTGCTGGTACTTCCATCTGCCCTACCCCAGAATTTCTGCTTCTCTGTTTCCCATTTAACATGTTCAAATCCTACTCTAGCTACAGAATCTCAACTACAGGTTGAATTTGTCTTTTTTAGAAAACGTTTACCAAACTTGATGATTAAACATAAAGGCTTTTCTAAAACTACATTTCAGTACAGGTCTGTGTCAAGCACAGTCCCAAGCCTTATTTTGAAGGAGTCTGTGAGTACTCCTTGACTCCAGTTCTCATCCCTCTGACGTCAAATATTATAGCCATATCAGAAATAGAGACTAATGTTAGTTACTGATGCCACTAATGCCATTTCTATGACTTTATAGCTTAGATTAACAATCTTTGGGAGTTTTGTAACAGACCATAATAACAAACCTGTTTTCCTGTGTGATTCTGGGGTGTGAGGTGGTAGGGTGCTCATCATCTCTGGGTGCACTTGTCCATGTGCAGGCAAGGTTTCAGGGTTGGATACCTTCTTCAGTTGTTTTTCTACTTTATTTTTGAGACAAGGTCTCTCACTAAATCTGACATTGTCATCTCAGTCAGAATGGCTGGCCAGCTGGCTCCCCCTCCCAGCACTGGGGTTCCAGGTACCCAGCAACTTCCAGCTTCTCCCAGCACTGGGGTTCCAGGTACCCAGCACCACCCAGCTTCTGTATGGGTGCTGAGGATCTGAACTCTAGTCATCCCTTACGCACTAATTCACTGAGCATCTCACCAGCTCCTGCATTATGTTTTCTTAAGAAAACTGCAGTAGTCATTGATTGTCTGTCTCCTCCCCTAAAGCTTCCTCTTCTATCAGTGTCCCACATCTGATGCTTTCCTTAGAATCCATAACCTGACCTCAATATGTCACCATCCCCCTAAGTCCACAGTTGACATTGGGATTCATTCTTCCCTCGTTCCTGACGATGATCTTCAGTCACGATGGCTCGTGAGCACTGAGTGGGTACTTTTGATACATAGACGTTTACTGGGACTCACAGGTCAGTCAGCACCAACAGTTTACATGCTAGGACCTAATAACAGAAGCAGAGGAGCAAGAGAAGAGATAAATATGTTACCAGGACCCAAGAAGGGGAGAGGCAGACTGAAGAAGACACACTACAGGCCTAGGTCTGTCTGAATTCTGCTCTTTTGCTATGAGGAGACATCATGACAAGGCAACTCTTATTTAAGGAAGCATTTAGTTGTGAGTTTGCTTACAGAGAGTCCATGGTCATCATGGTAGAAAGAAAACAGGCCTGGTGCTGGAGCAGTAGCTGAGAACTTTATATCCTGATCCTCAGGCAACAGAGGGAGACAAAGAGACAGAGAGACAGAGGAAGAGAGAGAATGTGTCTGAGCTTTTGAACCTCAAAATCCACCCCTGTTGACACCCCTGTTGGCCAAGTCTACTCCAACAAGGCCACACCTCCTAATCATTCCAAACAATCCCAGCAGCTGGGAGCCCAGCATTCAAACACATCAGCCTCCAAGGCCTGTTGTATTATAACTACCACAGTTCTCTTTGAAGGCTCTAACTCCTTGAGCTCATGACCTCCCACCAGACCATGCACCTTTAGGGAGACACTCCATTAATATTCTAGTGACCATGAGGAAACATATAGAAATCTTACTACCATAAAAAACTCCTATATGTTCTGTCTGTTCATCCCTCTCTCCCAAAAGCTCCTAGAAACTATTGATCTTGTACTGTCTCCATTGTTTTCCTAGTATGTCATAAGGCAACAGTGTGGAACTTTTCAGAATGGTTTATTTAGTAATATGCAGTTACGTTCCTCCAGTTTGTACTTTCTGGACATGTACAAGGTATGAGGTACGAGGTTCAATGCTCAATGCTGACTAGTCTTATCCGTTTGTTGGTACCACGTTTGTTTATTCTTTCACAGCATCCCTGGAGGACATGTTGCTGTCCACTATGTATAATAAGGCTTTCATGTAGGTTCTTTCCTCTTACATCATCTCTTTATGCCAACAGCAGTCCCTTAGGAGCTACTTAGTGTCCACTCAGTACTATTGTCTACGTGCCTCTAGGTATTGATGGAAGCCCTTTTCCACTTAAGGTTTTCTTAGAGCAGTTACCCCAACATGATACCTTTACCAACTCAGTTCTTTGTTGCAAACACTATTTTTCACTTCTAGTGGAATATGAAGAGAAATTTGAGACTCTTCTTAGGATTGAACTCAGCATTTGAAACAACACTGGACTTTAATTAATGTTTTGTTGAATAAATGAATGAATATATAAAATCTAACTACATATAAAGGATACTGTTAGCACTTCTTTAAAATTTTTTTTACCTGTGTTTATTTGTGTTCATGGTCTATATCTGTGTATATCTACATACACGTGTGGGCCATTCCACACATCTAGAGTTCAACCAGACAATTTGTGGGAATTAGTTCTCTCCTTCTACCATATGAATCCCAGGTTTCAACATGAAGTTACCAGGTACGGTAGCGAGGGCTATAGTCTGCTGAGCCACCGTACTGATCCCTGTTAGCACGTCTTAGTGCACTTTCTGCCTGCCAGCCATTTCCACTGACCGTTGTTACTCCTGACTAAGGTAGGGTTAAGACCCTGTGATCCATTTAAATGAAGAGTTCCAAGTGGTCAGCCCTGAATATCTGTACATATGAGCAACTCTGAATATCTGCACATATGAGCAACTCTGAATATCTGTACATATGAGCAACTCTGAATATCTGTACATATGAGCAACTCTGAATATCCGTACATATGAGCAACTCTGAATATCTGTACATATGAGCAACTCTGAATATCTGCACATATGAGCAACTCTGAATGAGCTCGGCCGATTGTGTATAACTACGGAGGGTTGTGTGCGCGTGCGTGCGTGTATGTGTGTGTGTGTGTGTGTGTGTGTGCGCGCGTGTGCGTGTGTGTGTGTGTGTGTGTGTGCGCGCGTGTGCGCGTGTGTGTGCGTGTGTGCGTGTGCGTGTGTGTGTGTGTGTGCGTGCGTGTGTGTGCATGTGTGTGTATGTGTGTGTGCGTGTGTGTGTGTGTGTGTGCGCATGTGTGTGTGTGTGTGTGTGCGCGCGTGTGTGTGTGTGTGTGTGTGTGTGCCAGTAAAAATTTAAGAAAAAATTATGAATTTGAAGGGGATGGAGTTGGATAGTTAGAGGCACAGTAATTATTAAAATACAGTGCTTATGAATGAAATTATCAAAAATTGTGATTTTTTTTTTAGTCTACTCATTTGGTTCTCCTACAGTTTTCAAGAAAGAACTCCTTTATGTGTCCATATATCATTTGGATTAAACATTAAGCAAGGGAATTCTGAAGGGGGAAGAAATGTTCGAGTCTGGCTGTGTCGCCCAGCAGTAGAGCTCCTGTCTGAGGCAAGCACTGCTGTATGAGTTACTTCTCTATGGCTGTGATTAAACACCATGACCAAAGCAATAGAAGAAGGAATGTATTGGGGGCTTATGGTTCCAGAGAGGTAATAGTCCATTACTCTCACAGTGAGGAAGTGTGGCAGCAGGCAGGCCTGGCAGCAGAAACAGCGAAGAGATCACAAGAGGAAAACAAAGAGCATGAGTGAACTTAAAATGGTGCAGTTCTTTATGTTCTCAAACCTTGCCCTGGTGACATCATCCTCCAGGAGGGCCGCATCCCAAGCCTCCCCAAACAGAGCCAACCAACCGAGGACCAACCATTCAAATGCCAGAGACCATGGACAACATATATCATCTAAACCCCACAAGTACCAATGTTCAATCCCCACCTCCCTTGGGGGGAGGGGTCAAATCCCTGAATGGGGTTTATCACTTTTTTTGTCTCAAACCTTTGGGTGCACCAAAAAATTTCAGGCTTCCTTTAGATGTATGAAGATTTGGAAATACTAGACCTTGAGCTCCAATGATGAGTATAAGGTGTTATTGTCACTGAAGTGTAATACAATTATGAGAAAGCCTTCAGGTTTCTTTGTTTATTAACTCATTGCTCTTATTTTCTCTGTAAACTATGATTGTTTGTTCTATGTTACACATTCTTAATAGAACTGTGTTGCTGTGATTCTAAGTACATCTCTTGGCAATTATTAACCTTCATGTTAATATTTATTATCAGACTTTGTCTCTACACTGTAGCATCTCATTTTGTTAGTTTAATGGGTAATGAGTGCCCACCACCCTTACAGGACAGGAATTCAGTTGCCTCATGTATAATAAGTGGCTTACAACTGCCTGTAGCTCCAGGAAACCCAGTGCCCTCATCTGGACTCTTCAGGCAACTGCACTCATGTGTACCCCTATAGACACATGCTTATACATAATTTTAAAATAAAATCATTGAAATGGAAGGTGGAAAAAAAATGAACTATGTTCAATTAACTGATCTCAGATTTCCATCAAGTACCATGGGCCCTTCTGGAGCTCCCAGGCTTCGCTTGTGCAGCACACACACCCTAAGCCCTGGTCTTATGTATTTAGATGGGCGTGACACTTGGTAGTGCTGTAATCAATGATGTTTGTCTCAAAGGTAGCCAGAGGAAAAAAACCAAAGAACAGCGTCTTTCGAGGGTCTTAAGTGTTTGACAAAATCACTTCCTTTGTGGAGGATATAACCATGTTTTACACCCTAGATTTATCTGAGACTTAACAGACTATACAGGGTTTGGGTTGGTTGATTTGTTTCATCATTTAGTGGTTAAGTTTCTCCCTTTTTTTTTCTAGTCCATTTGAAAATCCCATTTTATATATTATGATTTTTTAGTAGAAAAGTCAAAATAGTAAGAATTTTTGCCTTGTGGAAAGCATTTTTTTTTTTTTTGCTCCAGCTGTATTTGTTTTTCTGCATGAGGTAAGCCCTCACAATTATTCTTTTTTCAGAGTGTGTAGTACTCATTGTATGCCTTCTGTGTGACAGGTAACTTAGAGAAGCACTTACAAATTGACATTATTATGTAGTAAATTATGAGTGAGCCTTTAGGTTTTCTTTTTAAGTCATTGGGGGGTCAGGTGGGTGTGTCCCTGAGTACAGGTATCCTCAGAGGCAGTAGATCTCCTGGAGCTGGAGTCACAAGTGTTAGTAAGCCACCTAATGTCTGTACTGTGAATACAAGTTAGGTCTTCTGCAATAGCAGTAAGTGCTTGTAACTACTGAACCACCTCTCTGATCTCCATTGTTTTTAGTTTTATATTAAATCTTTTATTATTTGTCCTATATGCCAAATCTACATATAAATATAAGAACTTATACCTGTTTCTAAATACTTGCTGCACCTGCCTTGATATGTTAGAAGACGTTGTCTTTCTGTGACTTTTCTAATGTTAAAACAGTTTTCAGAAGCCCTCTGCAATTTTCTTCATTGTCTTTTCTATGTAGACACCTTTGTCATGATGCTATATGCTGAGATAGAGGAAAACATCAGATACTGCTGAAGGCCAAGGTTTTTAGTTCAACAGTCTATCAGGAGTTCTTGGCCTGAGAATATTGTTGTCTACTTTGCACTACCATGTCCCCATCTATAGAAGGAAGTGCATGGATGGTCTGCTTTTCTAGAGGGAAGTAGGAGGCCTTTTGGGATGGGCATACAATGAATGACAAGTTGCCAGTCATATATCTGTACCTGAGAAGTGATAGCTATCTTTCTTAATTTTAAGGTCATTAAAGGAAGCCTACGTTTTGGTTTTTGGTAATTTTCCACCTGCCTTGTTACTCTATTTAGAGAAAATTAAAGATAGCTAGCAGTGAGCTATGCATAATGTATTCATTTATGTTGCTATCAAATTTCTCAGTGTAATCGTCTCTCTAGCAGTGCCACTCTCTATGGGCCAAGCAATCAAACACATGAAGAATCTATAAGGGCCATTCCTACTCAAATCAACACAGTACTGCTACTTGTCAGAGTTATACTGAGCAAGAATGTGGATGTATAGGCATCACCTGTGCCACGGAATCTATAAGGGCCATTCCTACTCAAATCAACACAGTACTACTTGTCAGTCATACCAAGCAAGAATGTGGATGTATAGACACCACCTGTGTCATGGTAATAAAAACTCTTAGACTATTACTTGACAGCTGCTACTAATACACAAAGGAAGAGACTCTCAAAACACTGTATCTACTCAAGGATAGCAATGGGGTACATCCTGGGATACAAATGTTATACAGATGCCACATATAAGAGGTGGCAGGCCACAACAAAAGTGTTTTTAAACAAAGAGTACTGGTTACAGTGCTTCTTTGGTATTTATGGCAGTTACTCAGAGAAGTCTTTATTTTGTTACAACAGCTTTAGGTTGGAGCCTTCTGACTAGGAAAGCCTGTTATGGCTTTTCATTATCAGTATGCATATAAAAAGGTCCTTTTTGTAGCCAGGTATGGGGGTACATGCCTTTAATACAAATATTCCAGAGGCCTAAAGAGGTAGATTTCTTTTTTTATTTAATGTTGATCAAAGGCTTTATAAATTTGGTAATGCTCAATAACAAGATGCCCATAAAATCAGAGGTGTAACCCAGTACCCAACCTAGATAAACCAACTATCTTTGACTGGCAGAGAAACTCGAACATCTGCCTCCATGTTCCCCCAACCCCCCTCTCTCTCTCATCACCTAGCTCCTCCTCTTCTTTTCTTCCTCCTCTCCTTACTCCTCCTCTTCCTCTCCTTACTCCTTCCACCTTAGCTCCTCTTACATATCACCCTTCCTGTTAAAATAAAACTTTTTCTCTCAAAATACAATTAGAGCATAACTATACCAATTAGTGTCAGTAAGGTACACAATAGACCTAATACCCAGTCCATCATTTTGTTGACTAACCAGAACCTCTCCTAACTAAAAGACTTAGTTCTGAACCTGGCTTTTTTTTTTTTTTTTTTTTTTTTTTGGCTTTAGTATGAATGTCAGCTGAAAAACACCCACTCAAATCTTTTCTCTCAAAGTAAATAGCCAGGATTGGCTATGAGACTATAAATCTTCAACCTCTCGGAAATCCAGAATGACTGAGTTAACTGAAATTATGGGAAGCACAAAGCCTAGCTTCTAAAACTTAGCCAATTTATAGAGACTGCTAAACACCTGGACAGTCCCTACACTACAAAACATTGGAGCATCTGATCTTCAGCCTTGTGGCCCAAGATCATCTGACAGACCATAGTGATGCAGAATTATTAAGGGCTGATTACTCTGTCTAGGCAGATATAATCAGTCGACTATTCTGCAAGTGCGTCCTTTTCTGGACAGTGATTTGTCTGTAGATGAAAAGAGGTGATTCTTGCCTAGTGGCTGTCTCACCACAACTGGAATAACTCCAAAGATGCTCAATTTCCTTCTTAGAATCCAAGACAGGAAGCTGTCAGGAACAGAAAGGTCTCTAATTAAAATGAACATTAATACAAAAATGTTTCTAATGTCAATTCTGTGGACTTCTGACGTTTTGAAAACCAACTATTTATGTAATGCAATCTGGACTGTTGTCCTTTAACTCCTCTCAGCTATTTCTAAATAAAATATAGAAAACACCCTAACAATAAACTCAGAGCCATGAATTTGCTATAGGCCCTTAACTTACAGGCTAACCATCTCAAATCAGTTAAAAAAATTAAAGAAGGACTGGATCTAAGCCTTGTATTCTTAAATGTGTTATATAGCCACAATGCCTATGAGAGTAACAATATTAATCTCACTTTTATATGAATAAGAAACTCGTACCAATGAAAACCTTAAATTTGAAATCAAAGTAAGTTTTGTACTATTTAAGAAATTATAACTTCATCTTAATAACAATAACACGTATTCCTACCAATATGTTATGGCTATGAAATAAATCCTAGCTAATCCTCCCTGTTCCAACAAAACCACTACTTTTCCCTAGAAAGACAGCCCAATATTAACCACCTCAGTCCACGAGCCCAGAGAATAGGGGCACCGACTCTTCATTAACTTCTTCAAGCTGATTATAGGCATTGAAATATTAAAAGAGGGGTGGGGGGGGAAGAGTAAATTCATAAGTCTCTGACACTGTGTCTTCACTGCATCCAGCTGGAATTCCAGGACATCAGAGGCTCAAGCAGGTCTGCTCAGCTTGCTTGATGAGTAGATACACTGAGGCTGTGTATTCTGCAATATACTATTCTCAAAACAAAGTTTAGTATCAAGATAATTTTTTTGTTTGAATTCTGGAATCTAGTCTTCTGGCGGCCTGCCTCTGTCATGTCTAATCCATATAATTCTGGGAGTTTCTATGAGGGTGTGCTCCCACCATCCTCCCATTCTTGCCTCCCTGCTCTAGAATTCACCAACACGAGGAAATCTAAACTTTCAGGCACCAAGGCCCTCCTCTTCCACTAATGCCTGGCAAGACCACCCTCAACTACCTACACAGGTGGAGCCATGAGTCTCTCCCTTTGTGTTCTCAGGCTGGAGATTTTAGAATGGCTACTCCAGCTTGTTTCTTAGGACCATTTGCTTGAAAAATTGTTTTCCAGCCTTTTACTCTAAGATAGAGTCTGTCTTTGTCACTGAGGTGGGTTTCCTGTGTGCAGCAAAATGCTGGGTCATTTATGTATCTAGTCCATTAGCCTATGTCTTTTGATTGGGGAATTGAGTCCAGTGATGTTAAGAGATATTAAGGAACAGTGATTGTTGCTTCCTGTTATTTTTGTTATTAGAGGTGGAGTTATCTTTGTGTGGCTATCTTCTTTTGGATTTGTTGGAAGAGGATTACTTTCTTGCTCTTTCTAGGGTATAATTTCCCTCCTTGTATTGGAGCTTCCCCGCTATTATCCTTTGTAATGCTGGGTTTGTGGAAAGATATTGTGTAAATTTGGTTTCGTCATGGAATATCTTGGTTTCTCCATCTATGGTAATTGAGAGTTTTGCTGGGCATAGTAGCCTGGACTGGCATTTGTGTTCTCTTAGGGTCTGTATGACATCTGCCCAGGATCTTCTAGGTTTTATAGTCTCTGGTGAGAAGTCTGGTGTAATTCTGATAGGTCTGCCTTTATATGTTACTTGGCCTTTTTCCCTTACTGCATTTAATATTCTTTCTTTGTTTTGTGCACTTGGTGTTTTAATTATTATGTGACAGGAGGTATTTCTTTTCTGGTCTAGTCTATTTGGTGTTCTATGGGCTTCTTGTATGCTTATGGGCATCTCGTTCTTTAGGTTAGGGAAGTTTTCTTCTATAATTTTGTTGAAGATATTTATTGGCACTTTAAGTTGGGAGTCTTCACTCTCATCTATACCTATTACCCTTAGGTTTGGTCTTCTCATTGTGTCCTGGATTTCCTGGAAGTTTTGTGTTAAGAACTTTTTGCATTTTGTGTTTTCTTTGACAATTGTGTCAATATTTTATATGGTATTTTCTGCACCTGAGATTCTCTCTTCTATCTCTTGTATTCTGTTGGTGATGCTTGCATCTATGACTCCTGATTTCTTTTTTAGGTTTTCTATCTCCAGGGTAGTCTCCCTTTGAGATTTCTTTATTGTTTCTACTTCCATTTTTATGTCCTGAATGGTTTTGTTCAATTCCTTCACCTGTTTGGTTGTGTTCTCTTGTAATTCTTTAAGGGATTTTTGTGTTTCCTCTTTAAGGGCTTCTACCTGTTTACCTGTGTTCTCCTCAAATTCTTTGAGTGTGTTATTTATGTCCTTCTTAAAGTCCTCTAACATCATCATTAGAAGTGATTTTAAATCTGAATCTTGCTTTTCTAATGATATGGGGAATTCAGGACTTTCTTGTGTGGGAGAACTAGGTTCTAATGATGCCAAGTACCCTGGGTTGCTGATGCTTATGTTCTTGTGCTTGCCTTTTGCCATCTGGATCTCCTTAATGCTACCTGCACTCTGACTGGAGCCTGTCTTTCCTATTATCTTGGCTGTATCAGAACTGTGTGGGGTGGGTGTTACTACTGTAGTTAGATCTGGGTCTCAAGATCTGCTCAGTGCTCAGGCACAGACAGGAAGGAACCAGTGCTCCGGGCCAGGAGTGAATTCCTAGGTCCTAGTGGGTCCCAGTTACTTTCTGTTTTGGGTGGGTTGCTGTCTCCTTACCTAAGATACTGCCCAGGTTAGAGCTCCTGGGAGGCCTGCTTCCTCTGGGTTCTGTGAGATTGGGGGCAGAACTGCAGAGCTGCTGAGCTGCCACCTGGGATTTACTGGCCCTGGATCTGCTCAGTGTTCTGGCCCAGACAGGAAGGAACCAGTGCTTTGGGCCAGGAGTGACTTTCTGGGTCCTAGTGGGTCCCAGTTACTCCCTGTTTGGGGCGGGTGTTGCTGTCTCCTTACCTAAGGTACTGCCCAGGTTAGAGCTCCTGGGAGGTCCACTTCCTCTAGGTTCTGTGTAATTGAGGGCAGAGCTGCCGAGCTGCCACCTGGGATCTGCTGGCCCAGGATCAGCTCAGTGCTCAGGCCTAGCCTGGAAGAAGAGGTAGGTTTCTATGTTGGGCTATCCTGGTCTAATCCAATTAGTGATATAGCAAAAATAAAAATAAAAAAATAAAAAAATAAAAAAAAAAAAAACCTTGGGAAAAAAATGAAAAGCGTACAGTGAGTTTTGGTTTCTACTTGCAATTGGAAATTTGTTTGTGCTTCATTGTGCTTTAAAAGCAAAATACTAAAGCAGTGCTCTAAAGAGCTGATTTGGGGAAAGTTAAAAATAGTAAATGTTTTGCTATGTCACTATCACCTGCTTTGGTAGAATCAGGATTAGGTAAGGATCAATACTGCATTCATGTTTTGTTTGTAGGAGACAAAGTTTAAGCAGCAAACCCTCTGGGGATAGAGTGCTGGCCTAGCATATACAAGGCCCTAGGTTCCACTCCAAGGAATCTAAATGGGAAGAAGAAAACTGGGGAGCTAGGAAAAGAGGGGGTAGAGAAGGAAGATAACTAAACTTTTATTATATCAGATCCCTGCTGCCTTATTTTTAAACAAGTTTCCATAGTTCTTCTGCCTACCCTTTATTGGGCATTGTCATCTAAGAATTATAAAAGTACAGGTTTTTTCAGTAGTAACCTGACAATGCTGTCGGTTGAAGGCACAAAACTCAGGCCTACCTGCTATATAGCTTTAGTTATGGTATATCGATAGTCTGAATATCTGGCATGTAATAGGTGATCAGAAATGTTCATATTATTCAGTGACATGTCTGTGAATAAAATGTAAGAGAAAAGTGTCAGCTTCTTCATTTGTTCTAAAAGTAGAATAGTTACACATGTTGCCTTGCCTTCTGTACTTTGTATATTTTCATAATTTTAAAATTATGGTAAAAGGATTATTGTACTGGCCCTTCCAAATAAATGCCCAAATATCCAGCTATTCCAGAGACTCAATAGGTTGACTTTTCTGGATACTTATCCTACTGTATTAGAGTAATGAGGTTAAGGACTTCATTCTGACATTTGTATGCATTATACCATTTGATTCAAAGCATTGTTTTTAAAAACAGCTTTATGTAACTATGTAGAGAACAGTCCCTGAATGTCAAATCATGCTGCACCCAAGAGTCACTTTGTGATGTGAACAAGTAACTTACTCTCTCCAGGTATCGATGTCTGTATGTGTAATACGAGGGAATGATCATAGGCTTACAATGAAGTGATATGCTGCATTCAGAGAGAGAAGGCTCGTGAAGCTCTAAGCCTGGTCTCTTTCCACATGGCCTTGAAGATTTGTAATCTTCTTAGTGAAGTAGCTGGTCGATTTTCCACCTTGGCCTTTCTAAACTTGAATTGCCATCAGAGCAAGGACTTATTTGTTGGCCTCTGATTCCTGGCTTAGTTTGGGACCATTACACTTAACAGTCACTTAACAAGGCATTGCATTGAATGATACAGGCAGTTTTCTAAAACCATTAAGTTGTTTTTACCATAATCCTTTTCGTAGAGGTTACCCCATCAGATCTTGAGTGTCACTTGAGATAACTTGAGAAGGCTCAAATGGACTCCTCAGATTCAAATTTGAGTACTGTAGCCAAAATACATTCCACAAAACTCTCCTGCATTTTTTACAAAACAGGTAAAATTTATTCCCTGGCCAGGTACCAAATTTGAATATCAGCATTTGAGAAAATAACTTTTTGAATTACCAGATCAATTGATTACCTGTTTTCTTTTTAACTTCATTGCTTTAAATGAAAACTGTACATTACAGCATTATACCATTATATACTCACTTTCTTAATTTATAGAGGAAAAAAATGACAGCAGGGAACTATATGTAAATATGGAAACTGAGCAAATAAGAGGAATCTGGAGAGAGAGAGAGAGAGAGAGAGAGAGAGAGAGAGAGAGAGAGAGAACAGGCAGGGAAAGTGAGTCTGAAGAGAGAGAGCAGGCAGGGAAAGTGAGTGCCTTACAGATGAAGGCAGATGTGTGAAATTACAGCTGTCAGATCACAGTGGAAGTGAGGATGATAAAGGAGTTCCTTACAGAGTTTATAATTACTCATTGTGCCCAGTCTAGTCTCCTTCCGTAGTAGTCACAGGGGGAGAACGATACAGAGCTTCCTTAACAAGTGCCTTCTCCAGCAGCAGAAAGAAAATCTCAGAATCAAAGTCTTTCTGACTCAATATTTTGTCTTTTTTTTTCCTGAATCCTAATTGTTTTTCTGTGGAACATTTTTCAAGTAACTGATTAATGATTGAGATTTAGTTACAACTGGAGGAAGCTATAGCTATAAAGTTCCCTCACAGTATTACAGAGGCAGTCACTGTGGCTCACAAAGCATGTGTCATTAATGGGCCCAACTGTGACTGCAGTGACTGATAGATCGCCAAGAACTAGACCGGTACACACAGGCCTGTCCTAAACAGGTGAGTTAGGTTGGTTTATACATGCTGATCATAGAAGCTTTTCACTTTTTCTCATCCAAAATCAGTCTCTCTCTCTCTCTCTCTCTCTCTCTCTCTCTCTCTCTCTCTCTCTCTCTCTCTCTCTCTTCCCTTTATTTTTAGAAAAACAAACAACTGTAGAAAAGTATAATTTTTATTTTTGAATTATGTGATACATATATAAAAGAATGAGCATGGTATAAATGGTGAAGCGTACCGGGCAGGGTAAGCACTGTTTATTAGAATTTTAACTGCTTCCCCATTTACAAGGCTTTTGTGAGTAATGTCTCAGCAGCAAAGCTAAAGGCAGCCATATAAATGGCAACAAATATTTGCACATTTAAGAATGTATTTGTGTTGCAAATACCCCACCCATGTCTGCAGCCCTCCTTGCTCCACTCCCTATGGGTCATGTTGGGTAGCTGATCCAGAGGGCTTTGGTGAAGATCTCTTCTCAGTAGACTTTCGTTAAATCACATGAATTGGCTCTCAGTTATTTTCTTAGACTCATCACAATCAATGCACATATTTTAATCAGTATTGTGTCTGAATATTTTTCCCCTTTAGTGATTTCTAGTAACTATCAGACCTGTCTCGGCCTTCTGATGCATTATCCGCTCATCGGAGACATACGCTCACTGATACTGAAGGCCCTGTTCCTCAGAGACCCAAAGGTAAGCTTTCTTGTGGAAAACATGCATAATTTTTTTAAGTTGTGTGAAGAATCAGGTTCTCGATATGATTTCTTCCTCATGGTTGTTAGAAGTTGTAAGCCAGAGTTTATATATCTCATTAGCCAATATGTTAGCAAGTGAATTCAGCGGACAGTGTCCTCCTAAAAAACTGCACCCCAGCAGGTGCCCCTGTTCCTCTGCAGGTTGTCTTGGATCTCCTGCCTCTCTGTTAACCTAAGAAGCTAGGTAAACACCTACTTCTTACAGCCAGACTTCCCTCTCTGATAGCATCTCACAGAGGATGACTTAATTCAAGTAGGGCTTCTGAGGCCACATAGAAGAAAAAAGAGCTATACTAGGGACTAGGCCTATAAGAATTTATCAGTGAATTATGATATGAATGTTTGTGTGTGTGTGTGTGTGTGTGTGTGTGTGTGT
>JANHMN010000017.1:53358269-53400365 GCA_030674055.1 Rhabdomys pumilio
TTTGAGTATAGAGCAATTAATTAAAGTTTATCTTCATACTTCGCAGGAAAAAAAAAGTGTGCTTTTTTACAACTAATGTTGTATTTCTTGAAAATAAGAACATTTAATGATCTTAAAAAAAAAATGTGAATCCTTGCTGTTTTTGAGCCAAACAAAAATATTGGATGAAGAGTGAGAGAGAAAGCTTCAAATGTGAGGATGAGAATGCCAGGCTCTGGATGGTAATCCCAGCCTTTGGCTCTTTGGAAACGCTCCCAATAGTCATGTTGGCAGTTGTCAGACTGTCTCTGAGTCAGTCAGTCTGTCTGTGAGTTCTGTTGCCAAAGCTTTGCCTGTTCATCTTAAGCATCCAAATGTAACAGAGATCTGATTCTAAAGGACTAAAGGATTCTTTACTTTCTCTGGTTGGTGACACTAACCTTGAATATATTTTTCTTTTATATTACTTAGAATTTTCCTTACCTGCTTTTTATAGAAATACTCTTTTTTTTAGCATTTCTGTTATACAATCAGTTTTATTAAGCATCAAAATAAAATCTATGCTTTTTTTTATATTAGGAAAAATCCTTTTTGAATATGGTTTGTGAATACCATTATTTGTACTTTGCATTTCTGTTTTTGTCCACAAATATGTATGTAAATCATATGTACTCTGCAATTAAAAGCCCCACAGAAAGATCAAGTAGCTATAAAAGTTGTAAAGATGAAGTTGCTACTCACTGATGAGTTTTGGTCTCTAAACTTAAAGCACATTGTGTCATCTCAGCATTCAGAATTCTAAGGAGTAGAAAATGGGAAATTAGCTAAACTTCAATTTTTATTTTTTAAATAATATTTTATTAATTCTTTGATAATTTCCTACAATGTATTTTGAAAATATTTATCTTCTTCCCCAAACTCCTCCCATATCTATCTCCATCTCCGTATCTACTCAGCTTCAAGATTGTTTGTTTTAAACCCATCTAACCAATTTTGTGCTGCCCAAATACCCTTGCATGTGATGCTATTTCCTGCAACGTGGTCGGTCTACCAGATTTCACACCCATAAAAAGGACTGACTTTCTCTTCAGAAGTTTGCAGTTGCCAGTAGTTCCTCCTCTAAGGTGGAACCTACTGCTCAACCCTCCCCACACCCTGACCTTCATGTGGAGATTTTTGTCTATCTGGAGCTTGTACTGGACTTGTGCATGCTGTCATAGCTGCCGTGAGCTCATACATGCAGATGTGCTGTTATGTCTGGAAACACAGTTTTTCTGTAGTCATTCACTATTTCTCAGATACCCTATTCGGGGTTAGGCACTGTTCAGTCTCTTCTCTGCATGCTGATTAATGGTGAATGTTCTTGTTAATCACTGTCTACTGCAGAAAGAGACTTCATTTCCAATGATCATTGTCACTGTTTTTGTGCCAGTACCATGCTGTTTTTATGAGTATAGCTCTGTAGTATAGCATAAAATCAAGGTTAGTGACACCTCCAGCAATTCTTTTCTTAGTCAAGATTGTTTTTGCTAGTCTTGCTTTTGTTAAGGATTTTTGCAACGAGGTTTATCTGAGAGATTTGCCAATAATCTTTTTTTGTTGGCTCATTGGCTGTTTTAGTGTTGGAGTAATACAAGCTTCATTTTTAAAAAAAAAAAAAAAAGGAATTGTCTTTTTCTTTTGAATTCTGCAGACAATTTTGAGTAGAATTAGTGTTACATATTTTTTAAAGGTCTGGCCTAAGTCTATGCTATATCTAGCATGGTTTTATGCTATATCTAGCATAGTGGTGCTAGTTTTTTTTTAAGTTGAGATATTTTTAATTACTCCTACTAGATTATAGAGTTGTTCTGGATCTATTTAAATTATTTACTTCATCTTCATTTAACCTTGGTATATCATATATATACATATACATATGTGATTATTGGAATATATATATATGTTTTAAAATACATCTTTATGAATTTCCTCAGTGTTTGTTGTAATGTTTTCCTTTTCATCTTTGATTTTATAAATTTGGGTCTTCTCTCTTTCTTTTGGTTAATTTCCTATTGGTTTGTTAATATTTTCAAAGAAACAATTATCTCTCCCCATCATTCATTTTAGGGTTTGTTTGTTCTTTTTCTAAGGTCTTCAGATGCATTCTTAAGTATGAGAGACCTCAGATTTTTAGTGTAGGTATTTAGTGCTTAAAAACTTTCCTCTTAGGACTGCTGTCTTAGTCAGCTTTCTATTCCTGTGATAAAATACCATGACCAAAAGCAACATGGGGAAGAAAGGGTTTATTTCATTTTACAGCTTGTTGTTAGATAGAATATAGTTGTCCAATAGAATGCAGTATCTTATCTCACTTCTCCTATACTTGTTGAGACTTGCTTTGTTTCCTGATATGTGATCAACTTTGAAGAAAGCTCCGTGGGCTGCAGTGAAGTATACTCTTATGTTTGGGGGACAGTGTTCTGTAGATGTCTACAAGATCCATTTGATTCAGGCTGTCATTTGACTTCCAAGTCTCTCTGTTTTGTTTTAGTCTGGATGACCTGTCTATTCAAAGTAGCAAGGAATTGAAATTTCCTACCACCACCAATTAGAGTCAATCTGTGGTTTTATATCTAACAGTATTTTTTTTATGAAAATGGTTACACTTCTGATTGGTGTATAAATGTTTAGAATTTTAATATCCTCTTAGTTCATTTTTTTCTTGAATGAATTTTAATGATCTTTCCTGATTCCTTCTCACTAGTTTTGGTTTGAAGTCTATTTTTAAGACATTAGAAGAGCTACACTTGCTGTTTCTTAGTTCCATTTACTTGGAAATACTTTCTCCCTCCTGTCACCTGATGGTGGTATCTGTTGCTGATGGAGATTTGTTACTTGGAAGCAACAGAAAGATCTATCCTGTGTTCCAATGCTAGTCTGTGTCTCTTTTTTAAGAATTAAAACATAATACTGGAGATTTTTTTTTTTATTGAGTTAGACATCTCTGATGAACTATTCTATAGTTCTTTATTCCCTCTACCTTCCTAGGTGTATTTAACTTTCTCTTCAGACCAAAGTATTCTTTCACTGTTTTCTGTAGAGCTGACTTAAGGGTTATAAATTAAAAAATATATATATATCTATTTATTCATGAAAATCTTTCTTCTTTTATTACAACTGATAGTTTTGCTGAGTGTGATAGTGTGAGATGACATCTGTGATCTTTCAGAATGGGTAGACCATCAGTCCAGACCATTCTGGTACTCAAAGTAATCGCCAGGTCATAGTCTAATCAGTTTGTCTTTGTATGTGACTTGACATTTCTCTCTTGCAGCTTAAAAATCCTGTCTTTGTTCTATACAGTTAATATTTTAATTATTATGTAACATGTAGAGTCTCATTTCTGATCCTGTTTACTTGGTATGTTTTTTTGATTTTTTATTGGATATTTTATTTATTTACAATACAGATATCATCCCATTTCCCCACCCTATAATCGCCTATCCCATCCCCCACCTCCTTTATGCTTTTATACCATTTTAATTACATGCATGTATTAAGGTCAGTTCTAGGTTGAGGGTCTAGCAATGTAATAGATGCAAATAGTCAAGGAAAAAACAAGCCAATAAACACAAATAGTCAAAGAAAAAGCAAGGCATTAAACCCAGTTATGTGAACACTCCCATGATCACTGTTTCTAAGGGCTTATCAGGATGACCAAAGTGTCTGAGCCTACTTCCCTGTCCTAGCCCAAGGTCATTTTTGTGTCTGAAGCCTACTTCCTTGTTCTAGCCTAAAATTTACGTTTCTCCTGAGATTACTTCTTTGTTCTAGCCTAATATTTAGGTTCCTGCCTGAGATTACTTCTTTGTTCTAGCCTAATGTCAGATTTCTGCCTGAAGCCCACTTTCTTGTCCTTGGCCCATGTCAGATTCTTGCCAAGCAGCCCCAAAAGCTCTCCACCTCTCCCCATTTTTTTTTCATTAGCAAGACTGAGCCTGTATTAGGTCATTCTGACAAGAATGCCTTTCTTACCAGTCATGGAATATGCATTATCAAAAGCAGTGAACTTCTGGTTTAGGTTGGTAAGGCTCTGTGCAGAATCTTACCCATCCTTCGCTTGCCAGCCTATTAATTTAATATCTCTGTTCAAGCCATGTACTTTGGCTGCCAACATGTTGATGTTGCTAAAGAAAGGCTTTAACATTATGGGCAGGAATAAAAATATTCCCAGGACAAAAAGAGCTAGCACGATCAAGTTATATATGCCAATTTTGAAGCTTGACCAAAATAGAAATACTGACCTCAGGCCATGGGTAATTTTATCTGCAGTATCTACAGCATCAACGCTCAGCAGATCAGCATTCTTGAAATTCATAAGCTCCCTATGTATCGTTAAAACATCCCGAGAGGTGTTAGAATTATGCCAAATACACTGCAAGTGTCATTAAACTTCTTCCTAATTATAATGACTACCACTGCAAATTGTAGAACTAATATGAATCCGATGGTATTTGGCATGACACTCAAGATGGCTCCTTACCCTTAAATTCTGAACCTCCTTCCAGTAATTTGAATAAGATAAGAGCATCAATCCTTTCTTCCAAATGCCTATCTAAATCCTCTTAGTCCCTTGATAGACATTCTTGTGAAATTTTTTCTTCTATGATTTTCTTGAAAGTATTTTTTTATGCCTGTGGCCTGAGTTTCTTCTCCTTCTATTCCAATGATTCATATTGCATTTGTTCTTTTTATAGTATATGAGAGTTCTTTCATATTCTGTTTCTAGTGGGTTTCCCTCAGATTTAACATTTTCCTAAACTGATTTATACATATTCTTTACCTTGTTTTCAACCTTTGATAGATACACTTTATTTATTCTTTATTCCAGTTGATCTGTTCTATTGGTAAGACTTTCCATTGTTTCTTTTTTATTTCACTGACTTAATACTTTTATTTCCAGTTTTTATTTCAGATTAGCTTTTCCTTAAGAATTCTATTTCTTTATTAATTCTATTGTCATAGCTTTGTTTTCTTTGCCTCATTCAACTGTTTAATTTTTATAGTCTTCATTCTAGTGTCTTCTCTTTGAGATCCTTAAACAGAATTATAATTACCATCTTGAAATAATTATTTTTTGTTACTAAGTTGCTTTCTTCAGGGAACATTATTATGAGGGTAAGATTTTCTTGCCAGGTGATGGTGGCGCATGCTTTTAATCCCAGCACTTGGGAGGCAGAGGCAGGTGGATTTCTGAGTTTGAGGCCAGCCTGGTCTACCAAGTGAGTTCCAGGACAGCCAGGGCTACACAGAGAAACTCTGTCTCGAAAAACAAAAAAAAAAAACAAAAACAAAAACAAACAAACAAAAAAAAAAAACCAACAAAAAAGATTTTCTGGGAGAGACATGTTGGTTATTTGTGGGGTTTTTTTTTTTTTTTTTGCGGGGGGGAGGGAACTTTAGCATCTGAACTTAAGTCATTGGTGATATTCCTTGGTTTAGATGTCTGGTCTTACTTTGTTGAGTGTTTTGTGTGTGTTTTGGTCTTTGTTTGCTGTTAAAGTATCTTGTCAGGATGTGAACCAGTTGAATAGTACTTGGGGTTCAGTCTAGAGGGTACTCTGTTTTGATGTGCAAATGAAATGTCTAGTTCAGCTAGGTACTGATAAGACTTCTGAGCCTAGGAACAAACCTTCTGTAGCATTAGAAGATTCTAGCAGCTGACCTTCAGATATCCATGGAGAGCTCATTGGTTTCTAGAGGTTGTTCTTGGATAGCAGGGATGGGGGCCACAGTGGGAGTATATCATCAAGCTAGTGACAGGGCACAGGATATTTTACTACCTCAAGAAGAGGTGGCTGGGCGTCCTTACTGAGGTGAAGTGACTGACTGATATGCAGTTGAGGCCAAGTTCCCTTTAAATATTGAATCATAACTTACCAATTTTCTCTAGGTAAATATGATCTTTTTAAGCATAACTTACTCAAATTCAGAATTCTTTATACTTAATCCATTAATCCTTATTAATGGAATCTAACTACCCTTTCATGTTAGTATAATTTTTGTAGAGTTCTTTTTATTTCAGTAGAATATAATGAAACAAATTCTACTAGCATTAAAAGTTAAGATTCAGATTTGTAGACAAATGGGTGGAACTAGAAAAACAATGACTCTGAATGTGGTAACTCAGACTCAGAAAGACAATCATGGTATATATTCACTTATAAGTGGATAGTAGCTGTAAAATATAAAACAATCATGTTATGGTCGAAGACCCAAAGAGGCCTAAGTAACAGGGATGACTTATGGGTGATGCAAGGATCTCCCTAAGAAGGAGAAATAAAATAGATCTCACCAGTGGACTAGGGTGGGTGGAGTTGGGAACAAGAGGGATCAGGTATTGGGGTTGGGAGGTGGAGAAAATCCTGGGAGAAACCACTCAAATTGGGGGACATTTTCAGAGCTAGGTGGAAACCTAGTGCAATGGAAACACCATGGAATCTATGAGAGTAACCCTTGCAAAGGCTCCTAATAATGGGGGACACAGAGCCTAAACCAGCTGCCATCTGTACCAGGTAAGGCCTCAAGTGGAAGGTTTGGACACCAACCGAGCCATAAAACCTTCAACCTACAAACTTTCAACCTATAGTTGTCATACCTGTAGAGAGTTCTGGGACCAGATTCTAGGAAAATTATCAAAGAAACAAGACAGACTCCATCCAGCCACTGATGGAGCAGAGACTACCATAGTTGGAGCTCAGGAGTTCTACAGAGGACTCATGGGGGCTTTCAGAGACCAGCAAAGCCTATAGGAGTAACCTAGGTCCTCTGCATATATGTTATGGCTAAGTAGTTTAGTGTCCTTGTGGGAATCCTAAAAGTGGGAGCGGTGGCTGTCTCTGACTCTACTGTCTACTTTTGGGACCCTTTCCTCATATTGGTTTGCCTTATCCAGCCATGATGTGATAGATGTGTCTAGTCTTACTTTAGCTTAACATGCCATGTTTGGTTAATGTCCCTAGGGGTCATACTCTTTTTGAGGGGAGGTTGAGGGAAGGTAGATTTGGAAAAGAGGAAGTTGGCACAGGGTAGAGGGTTGGGGTATGAGAAAAGATTTAAATACAAAGAATGATTTTAAAAATTAAGAAGAATAGAATTAGCATTACTATTTTTAAAGGGAGTAACTACTCTATATTCAGAGTCTTACCAACTAAAACTATCTTCAAAAGGTGGGATCATAACTAATGTTTCTGGAACTTAAGAAAATGGGCCTGATAAGAAAGTCATGTTTACAGACTCACATGAACGGGTTCATGGAATGATGTTTTCTATAGGAGAAGTAAAGAAAGCTTTACTTTTCCTTGTCCATAAGGGGTTTTCAGATGGCTACCAAAAAAAGGTGTAGTTCTAATTGACTAGAGTGGCTGGTTCTTTGACATTTCAGGAGAGGTAATTTTCGCTCTGGCAAATATACTGTGCCTATGGGGAGTCTGAATTAGAAACAAGTAACATAGATCAAGCTCAGTATTTTGAAACCATCATGTATATTGAGTTTTGATATTTTTGTGACATTTAGAAGTTATATAAAATTATCTCTGATGACCTGCCCAGCTAGAGCATCATCTGCCTGTATGGAACTGATTTCTAATGGACTAACATAGCCCAGTCCATGCTGCCAAAGGCAGCAGTGAAAGCACCTGCTCGTCTATGTGCTTCGTAGAAACCCACGAGAGCACAAAGAGGCCATGACTATCAATTAGAGCACAAAAGAGGCCATTTATGCTAAGGAGGAAATGGAAGAAAAGTCTAATACTAATAATGCCTCTGCCCTAGTCTCCAAAGCTCAGATGTCAGGGTACTCAGAATGCTTTTTTTTTTTTTTTTTTTTTTTTTTTTTTTTTATTCCTAGTTCAAGTAGTTCAGAGTAAATATATAAACACAGTAAAGTTCACTAGTTGTAGCAGGTAAGATCTGAGGCATGGAGTGGACCTTTCCTTGTTCTAGCATTGTGTCACAGCTGAGTGCATGCTACTGACAGGTTCAATAAAGTAAAAATCAGTAAAGAACTCCTTAGTAATTCATTGCCCACCTTCAGCAAGGCACTCTGCCCTGTTATCATCTTTAATTTCTTTCTTCATGGAAATTGCTCTCTTGAGAATATCGATAAATACAGCCTGAGAGACCAGTCTCTAATTGTTTTGTATGGGTAGAATAGACTTTACTTTGGAAAGATTTTTCATTTGAGCAGTTTGAAATAACAGATCTGTAAGCTGTAATAACAGAATCACAATTCATAGTTTTCCTAACACCTGGATGAGCTTAATGCAGTCCTCATAGCAGCCCTGTGAACTGAGACAGAATAGCTTGTCCTCCCTCTTTCCAGTAGATTGTGAAAGATTCTAGGCCAGAAGCCTATAAGCTACATATAAGCTAGCTAGTATAGCTTTTGTACCTTTGTGTCTACTTTCTTCCTCCTGAGATTCCTGACATCCTTCCTACCCTTTCCACAAAGCCATTTTGGGGTTCAGTTAGGACATATGACACTTTGTGTTTTATCCACCCATATACATGCTGTTTATCAGTTATTTGTCAGGAATTATTCCTACTCATTTTTCCATCAGTTAACTTTATGTCCTACACATGATTGGTTTTAAAAAAATCTCTTTCAAATGCTATGTCTCTTTCTAGGACCCCACATTGATTATAATATAGGTAAAACTCACTCACCTGGCAAATTTTTTGAACCCATGTCTACATACACACAAACTATTGCCAGTGTTGTATTTTAGCTGCCATGTTTATCATGATGTTGAATTAACCCTACCATTTGACCTTAAGTACCATCTAGTTCCACAATTTGCCATGTAAGAATTCCTCAAAAAAGTATTTCTACCTGCAAATGTAATGAAATAACAGTGGCTTAGCAGTCTGGTAGATAGAAATACAGATTCTAAGTTTTGGCTTTTCAGAACATCTTTCTAATTCATTCATATTCTCTCTCTCTCTCTCTCTTTCTTGCTCTCTTGCTCACTCGCTCTCTTGCTCACTCACTCTCTCGCTCTCTCACTCTCTTGCTCTCTCACTCTCTCACTCTCTCTTTCTCTCTCCACACTGGAACTAGTGAACAGATTTCCCAACCCAATCTCCTAAATGAAGTTAGGAGAGAAGGAGGAAAGTCTGAAAAATATGAAGTGATTAAAAAACATTGTTCTAGCTACTAGTTCAAATTTAAAAAAAAAATTAAACCCAATTAGAAACAAAGTCATAGAAGATGTGAACATATTGTGTTCTTTAAACAACCAGATGTTCCCTTCCTGAAGGCAGTGAGGGCTAGGAAGAGGGGTCTAAAGCTATTGTTTTAACTTAACTGTGAGTTTTGAAAATCTGTTTTTACCCTTTAGCAAATAAAATTCTAATACAAAAACATAAGCAAAGTGATTCTCATTTTTTGGTGCCCTTCTATTTGTGTTGTGAGCTGAAGTTTTAGCCTTACCACAGAGACTGTCACACATGGAATACGGCCTGTGGATTACCGTTTGATTGTGCCTTACACAGACTGTCACACATGGAATACGGCCTGTGGATTACCGTTTGATTGTGCCTTACACAGACTGTCACACATGGAATACGGCCTGTGGATCACCGTTTGATTGTGCAGTAAGGATTGACAGCTTCCATTTGTTTCAAAAAGAGAATATTCAGAGAAAATTTTCTACTAAGTTTTCAGGTCTCCCCAAAGTGTTGTTATTAGGAAAAAACTACTACATGTAAAGCAATTTTATAATCATCCTTTGCATAGGAACTTAGTAGAAAAATGTTATATAATGTTCCTGTCCTCAAGCAATTCTGGTCTGTCTTTTGTTTTAGCTTGTGTTAAATTTTACTTTTTTAAATTACAAAGTGTCTGAGCCTCCAGGTTTACATTTTATGCTGACACTTAAAATTTCACTCATTTTATTTTTTAAAAATCCCACTTTAGTTATAACTTGCCATTGCATAATAGCATTGTAAAATGCATGTGTGGATTGAAATGTACCTCAGGGGCTCAGATCTACTCCCAGTCAGGCAGTATCCCTAGAGACTGACACATGTCCCTTAGGGGAACACCATTGTCACCCTTTCTTTAACCAGTGAAGGAAAACTTCTCGGGGAAGTCCATGGTCTTCTTTCTTTTAACAGCTTTTTGTAATATTTTTGTCAGGGTTCTATCGGGATTCAGTTTTGTTTCTAATCAAGGTTTTGTCGTTATGTCCTGTTACAAATACCTTTTCTTCAAGTTTTCTCCCCAAAAATAGGGTATATCTTTGAAAACTGACATTTCTGAAGAATCATTTTTTTGTGTGTTTGTGACACAGGGAAACTGATTTTTTTCTTTGGGTATGAACTGTAAGACTAATATTCATTTTGTTACTAAATTTCTACTACATCTTTTTTCATTACTAGATTAAATATTTGTTATAGTTGATATTTAGATATTATGATTAAGCAGATATATTTTCATATCCAATCATAAATACAACTTTTCAACACAGACTAGCATATAAGTAAATAAGTAAATTAGTGGTGGCTAGGCTGTAAAATAATTGTCATCAACAAAGGCTATTAACTGTTTCTTAAACTCGTATTTGAAGTTTATTTCTTCAAACATCTGATGATATAAAAATCTTATGTTTATCAAAACTAGTCAAGAATTTAAATATTTAAATATTTTAAATTACTTTGAATTCATTTCATAATATTTTTAATTAATTGATTTATTTAACCTGTATTTTTATGTATCTTCTGTCTACTAAACAATGTTTAAGTGGTAGTGATATAGTGATATAATAGCAAACAACAAAAATATACGGCTCTTATGATAATGAACAAGGTATTACTTGCTACGTTGTAGAAAGACTTCAAGAGAGCATGGTCACTAAAGTCATTAAATGGGGTTATAGTCAAAACTGAATGAGACCTGTTTAGATAGGTCGCTCAGAAGGCCTTCTCTAAGGAGAGACCATTCAGACAGAATAAAGGGAGCCATCCAGGCAAACAGCAGGGTGAAATCCTCCTGACAGGGTAATGGCAAGTATATGAGCTCCATTTTTGAAGAGAACTTGGCCTGTTTGCAAGCTGTGAGACCATCATGCCCAGAACTGAGAGCCAGCTTTGCTCTCCCTGCATGGTCCTCCTGATGGTATGAAGTCAACTCCAGACCACTGTTTGAAACACCAGAAACATTGCTAATGCATGGTCATTCTTCCTGGAGGCTTTTTTTTTTTTTTTTTTTTTTTTAGATACCATCTTCCTCTCACAAGCAGTTTCAGGAAATTTCTATGGGGAGTTGCTTGGCTGTAAGCACACCCACAGAGGTGGCCTCTGGACTGTTGGCAGCAGTCAGGTTCTTAGGTTCCTGTTTGTACAGACAGTACCCTCCTCCTTTAGTCATAAGGGCACGACTTTGATCTTTAGAGAGTCATCCTAGCACCTTCTCCAGGTCACCTAGATCTTTGGGAATTTTGCTTTTGTTTTTGTGAATGTGTTGCACCGTGTATTGACAAACCAGGTATTTCCTCTGCTAAAACCAAACTCTGAAGAGTCAGCTGCTCCATCCTCAGAAGCACTTGCTCCTAGTCTGCTAGAAGGGAGTCTCAGCCTGCTATGTTCATGAAACAACATGTTTCTTTTCTTGAGCCACAGAATGAAGATGCTGGGACTGTGTACATTGAATATGTACATTCTGGATATATCTTAGCAAGATTCAACTTAACTTAAAAATATGATTTATTTTTCTCAAATTTATTGTTATTTATTTTTTTTTTTATTTTTGAGACAGCATCTCTCTATGTAGTTCTGGCTGTCCTAGAGCTTACTATGTAGATCCTGATGGCCTTGAACTCAGATAGGATTTGAGACTTATAGTCAAGAGGACTTCTTAGAGCAAGAGGTGTTCCATCACCTTTGAGGAGTTCATTAGTAATATTCCAGTTTGAGAAAACAGGAATTCCTAGGGGATTGCTCAACCGAGTGGCCAGGTTAGACTTGGTGGTTACCTGTCTAGAGTCATGTGGAAGCCCCTCAGGGCCCTAAAGAGTGGCTGCATCTGCTCTCCTCCTTGAATTCCATGTATTTGCAAACACTAATTAAGAATCTATCATTACATAATGTTCCATCTTACACATTCTCTGTGTTGTGATGAAAATCCACATGAAATTCTATGGATTGCATTCCAGGGATTTTTATTAGATTATTGGCTGTAAGTAAGTTTTCATCATTATAATATACACTAAAAATAAGCATGTGTTTGTTTATACCTTCAGTCAGTCCAGGAAAGCTGAGTTACTTTTTTCCTGAGTACCTGAAGAAGAGTGATGAAACTTCATAGGAATGATTCCTCTGTGTGTGTTAAAGGACAGGGCTCCCCAGTTGAGAAACAGTCATTATAATGGTAATCATTTTTCCTCGAAAAACCAAAAAATATATCAAGATACATAAATTAATTCTGTTCTGATTAATAAATAATTTTTAAAAACCTAAAAATTAATCTTCTGATTTTTGTTCATTGTCTTACAAGTAAAGAAACTGAATATACAGGGAGGAATTCTTATTCTGAGTAGACTACGAAGGCTCCTATGCATGTGTCTTTGGAAAGCCACTCTAAAATCTCTGCAACGTCATCGTGATGTCATGAGTCCCTGAGCCAAGGAGTGGAGTGGCTCTCATGGGTTAGTGCTGCCCCTTAGAGAGATAATTAGCCTTTGCTGCTGTAGCTTCCAATTCAGATCCAATATTTGTGTTATAAAGAATGTTGGGTGGCTAGTGAGGCCTTAGTTGTTTCCTTCAAAACTCCTTGCCAGCTCCAAGTGCTGTAAGAGCATTCTGCTCACTTATTTTCCTTTTGTAGGACATTAAACTAGTAATATAGAATGCATAATCAATGTTCTCCTTTTTTATAATCCCCCACAGTAAAGTGCATACTCATATATGTGTGTGTGTGTGTGTGTGTGTGTGTGTGTGTGTGTGTGTGTGTGCGCATGTGTGCAGAAAAAAAGGTATCACTCTGAGAATGGGTCATATTACTGATATCTAAAAGTGTTAAAATTTTAAAGCATAATTCATAACAAAAGGATTATCAATTTGAAATTGATAAAATAGGAAAAAAGCATGACTTTGTAGTATAAGAAAGTTTAACCATACTGATATCTTATTTTCCCATTAAGTAAATTAACTGCTGAACATGGCATATTGCCATTATCTAAAGAAATGCTCCCTACACTTAAGTGTCAAACAGTTTACCACAGTGAACTTATGTGCTTCAGTGGCTCCTTCAGACAGTGTATTAGACGGGCAGCACAGGCTGTGCTGTGAGCACTGAGCATTACCCAAAGGCCAAGGTGGCAAAGATTTCTTTCTCATTTTGTCTTGTTAGAGGATAATGGGAACTTTCCTGCACGTCAGTGGGCTGGGCCTTGAAAGAGGCTGACTCAGCCTCTTTAAAAGCTCCTTGCGACATTTCCTCTTTACTGTGTATCCCCACAAATGCATGAGCCGTAGGCAATGAACCATTGACCCAACTGACCATGCATCAAAGCCTCTTAAACTGAACTCCATAAAGCCTTTCTGATACTATCTATAGCAGTAGAAAATTGGCAAATTATCTGTTCTCAAATGAAAGCAACATGAAATATTTTTCAAGGATAATTTTAAAGTACAGTATATGTAATTCAGTCACTTTATGGTTATTATTTTGTGAAGTGTGAGTACATTCTGGAATGATCAACTTCCTGAGGTGACTCTTGTGTCCCCTGGCATCCCGTGGGTGAACTCTATGGTCCTCCACACCAAGGCCAGTTCAGTTCTGAGACAAGCATTTGCTCAAGCACCTTCTGTATGAGTGTTGCCCCATCTGCTATTGAGACATCTTTTTCCCAGTACTGCCTCCCCAACCCCCACAAAAGTTTGGGAAATACCTTGATTTACTTCTTATTTTGAAAAATAACTTTATAGTTTAATTTCTCCACTTTCTTCCTCTAAAGTACTGGTCTATTCATTTAGCCAAAATGTACTAACCTCTTACTTTACCAAAATAGCATCTGAGCTCTCAAAAGTCTGAATGTAAACAAAAGCTGGTAGCATTTGCAGTAAATCAAAGCAGTATACACAGGGTGATTGCCCTGTCTTTCCAGTTATCTCTGAGACCCACTGGCCTCCCTGCCCTTTCCATAGTAGGTAACTTACAAATTTACTCTGTAGCTTTTAAATTTTATATCTTCTTGGTAGTGTGTTAATTACATGATGATAATACTTCTATCTGTTTTATTTTCTTATAACCTGAATATCTTTAAGAATGGAGAGATGAGTAAGTATAATAACCTAAACCAAAATCTCCAGTTCTTTGCCAGATAGGAAGTTTTTATATCCATTGCAATGTAGTTCAACAAGTGTCCAGACTTCCTTTGTGCTGGGTACGGGGGCACAGTGACTTACATCATTAAGTAACATCCCCACCCCCACACATATTCAGTTTAGTGTGGTAGATAATAAAAAGGAGCGATTTAGATATGGATTCTGAATCTAGTTAAACATAAACCTACAGTATGTCCTAGAATTCTGTACTGTGCCAAAACTGGAAAGCCTAAAGTTACTACACAGATTGAAAGCCAAACCCTAAAAAGAAGCCTGGACTCTAAATCAGTGATCTCCAAAGTGGAGTTTGTTCATACACTGTGACTAAGAAAAGATAATGAAATATATACTTGATTTGGTAAAAAAAAAAAAAAAAAAATTAAAAATGCAGACTTTACAGTTTAAGTTTACTACGTACTGTACAGAGTGGCACTGGAGTTTTCCTTTGTGTGAACCAGTCGTACACCCACTGCCTGTGAGGTCATCCAAGAGCAAAGGGGACTTCTGTGTCGGTGTCACTACTTCACACTCAGCAATGTCAAGGCAGTGCTAGACATAGGCCCTCTGACTTGTTGGCACACAAGTGAGGGAATTGAGGTACACAGGGATGAAGCTGACTCAGTTCTCATGGCAGAAAGGCCAGGTTCGGGTGGCACTCCCCCATAGCCTCACTCTTTCTACTGGGAACCTGGGCATTGCCAAAATTAGAAACAACACAAATATCTATAAACATAATATGGTATATTCATAAGGAGATATTATTTGGCATTGAAAAAGAATTAAGAATGATGCCTGCTATATCAGGGCAAAACAAAACAAAAAATCCATGTTAAATTTTAAAAAAAAATTATCACAAATATGGCTCTCCCTGTCCTTGTGCATTGTAGGCCCATATGGGTCCACTCAGGCAAAGGGAGCAGAGACAACAGACAAGGGTGGTCCGGAAGCCCTGTGCAAACGTAAGGTGAAGAAGACATACCAGGGCCAGCTGCAGGGAGGCAGATCAACTTTACATTCAGTGATTCAGGGTTTCTATAATTTGAGGGACTTGGTGCAAGAATATCCAAGATGGGCCAAGGTCATTGACTTAGGGTACTGAAATGCCATAATCGCATGGGAAGTATTTCAGGAATCTCAGCTAAACTAGCTGAGTACACGAGTACTAGCTGAACGGTTCTTATTGGGAGAAAGGAAGTTGACTCTATAATCTAACAAAGGCTAAGTAACATTCAGAAGGTAGGGGCCTGTGGGCTGGAGGAAGTTTTGAATTCTCCAGACAAGATAGAGAAGGAAAAGCCTGCAAATGAAAGGAGCCCTCCAAATTGTGCTGATCTGAGAAGGCTGTCCAGTCAGTGGTAGACTTTGACCTTAATTACAGAGTTTCCCACAACAAAAGATAGCACTCTGATGTTAGTAATACAAAGCTTTGAGATTAGACCAACCTACAGACGGAGAAGGGTAGCTTAGACCAATCTACAGACGGAGAAGAGTAGCTTCCCAGGGTGACTGTGGAGAGTGGAGGGTGAAAAATTGTAGGGAGTGATTAGTGAGCACCAGGTCTCTTTTGAGGATAATGAACATTTTAAAGTTAGATTATGGTGCTAGCTGTACAACTTTTTTTAATATACTAAAACCCATTGAGTTGTACCCCTAAAATAAGAGACTTTTACTGAGTATAAATTAGCTTTCAATGAAATTTGCTAAAATATAAGATATGTAAATTATTGGTAATTGTCACACACACACACACACACACACACACACACACACACCACTGATGCAAAAGGAAAGGACAGGATTCCCCATAGTTCATGTCTTTTTACACTCTTGTCTCCTGCACTCCTTCTCAATGGTATTATCTCTGTAATAGGAGGACCCATTTCTGATTTCTTTGTACTTCCTTGCACTAATTAAATAAATTTACTCATTTAATTTTTCATCCCCAACTTGCTTTTTGGTCATGGCGTTTCAACATAGCAGTAGAAATTCTAACTAAGACATCCACAGAGTCTGGCTTCTAAGGAACTCCCTGTGGAGAAATAGGGTGAGGATTGGCCACTTGACTGCCAGCTTTGTAGAACAGAAGATTCAGAAACAAGACATTATTAAAAGCATGTTCAAGTCTTTCTTGGGTATAAGACATGTTTATGTTAAAAATGTACGAGATGCTGCCATTAAAAACATCCTGGGTATGGCCATCCCTTGTTCTCAATGCTGTTCTGAATAAACAGAATTCTAACTTACTACATTCAGTTACACACATTCATAATCACAATCTGGATAATAAACCCAGGGAGGACCTGCACAGACTAGCCAGCATGTATTAACCTTGTATGACATCAGCCCACCATTGCTGGCTAGGCCATCTTACTATGGGGCACTTTGAATGAAGGTAGGATAATCCTTTGTGCTTTAAAGGCCAACATCAACAGAGTTCACTTATTTTTTGTTTTCATTTGTTTGTTTTATATTTGTGGAGACTTAGGGGAGAGGCAGTTCTTTTGTTTGTTTGTTTGTTCATCTGCTTGTTTTTTGAAACACTGTCTCTGTGTAGTTCCGACTATCCTGAAACTCATTCTTGGAGGTCAGGCTGGCCTCAAACTCAAAGGTCTACCTGCCTCTGCCTCCTAAGTGCTGGGATTAAAGGCATGCACCACGACCATCCTGTGAGTTCATTTGTCTTAACTGAAGGGAATTAGTCAGGATTCTTTATAGAGTAACATAACTTATTATATGTACACACATAAGATATGTGTGTGTATATGTGTTTGTGTGTGTATGTGTGTAGAAGATAGAGTTGCTTTCAGAATGGTCCAGCTGATCCAACAATGACTGCCTGTGAACAGAAGACCCAAGAATTCATAGTTGCTCAGAACACAAAGAAGAATGTCTCAGCTGGTCTTCAGTGTATGCCAGTATTCCAAAAAAAAGTATGCATTCTAATGTCAGAGAAGGAATGGACTTGGTAACAAAATGAGAGCAAGCAAGCAAAGTGCAAAAGCTTCCTTCCTTCCTTCTTCCATGTTTATTATATAGACTTCCAGAGAAGGTGTGGCCCAAATTACAGCTAGGTTTTCCCAGATCAAATGGTCTGGATTAAAGGTCTTCCTACCTCAAAGAGCTGGACTAGAAGATCTTCCCACTTCAAATTAAGCAAAAATTTCCCATAGGTTTTCCCATCCTTTTTTTTGTTTGTTTTGTTTTGTTTTCCATTAATTCCAGATGTAGTCAAGCTGACAACCCAGACTAGCCTCACAATGTAGTATGAAGTTTTGCTTGCATCTTCATTAGGAGTATTACCAGGAAACTATGAGAAGACAGATATAATTTTCAAACAAAAAAGTATCATTAAAACAGACGTGGATGATAATGCTTTTTAGTTTTTAGAAGAACAGGAAGAGCAAGCCAAGAAGAAGAAAGACGGAGCACAATTGTGGTGAGAACGATATGGGATGAAACACCCTGTTTTCACCAATCACTCATGGATCTGCCTCTAAATACTTCTTGTCGTGGCACGGTGCGAGGCTTTGGTGCTACTGAAGCAGTCATGACTTACCTTTAAGAATCGCATCCTGTAGGGTAATCGAGTCAAACAGTTACATGCAACAATGCTGTGTCTGCAGAGAGTGCTTAACAATGGTGGCGTATGATATTTTGGAACAGTGTAAGTGTCTTGTCAGCTAAAGAGCATTAGGGAAGACTTCTCTGATGAAATGACAGTTTGAAAGAAGAGGCATCAGTGGCAGTGCCTGAGGAACAGGTGCACTAACTGCTGCGGACACTCTGAGGTCTTGCCAACAATCACACTTCCTTTTCTTTTGCTAGACTATTCTATTTAATGATAAATAATATCCGTAACTTTAAGCTGTCTGTATATACAACTACACAAAAAATATCACAGTAATATGTTATACCATTTCTTTACTTAATTCCATAAAGTGGAACTTTGAAAATTCAGATGTTTAAGAATCTGCTTGGTGTAGTAGTACATACCTTTAATCCCAGCATTGCAGAGGTAGAATCAGGCGAATCTCTTTGAGTTCAGGGTTACACTGAGCTACATAGGGAGTTCCAGGCTATCCAAAAAGATGCAGTAAGACTTGTTTCAAAAAAACAAAACAAATAAACAAACCTGCGCATCTGTTAATCACTAAATTCAAAGAACTATGCAGCATAATTATGCCACTGTGGAGCCATGTCACTCAGGTCACTATAAAATGTACCTCATAGAGACAAGATTTTCCTAACAAACTTAGTGCATTTAAAAGGTAAGAGAACAAGCATAGGGATGCCATTAGTAGTTTGGACAAAGTCATGGAAGACATTACGGAAAGATCCAGGAACCAAATCCAGTTCTGTGTCTAGATCTCTTCCATTAATACAGGAGCGGTTGTTCTCATGTGTTAACTATTAGCTTAGATTTATTTCTGGAGTAAAGAATCTCAGTTCCAAGTCTACAGCTTGAATTTTTTCCTCCAGTCTTATGTTCCAGTAAGTAGTTTATGCTTTCAATATTTGTTCACAATTTTCTACATCTCTCAGAACTTATAATAAAAAACAACATATCACTTTAATAAGGATCTATTGGGAAACTGCTACATTATTTGTGCTGCTTTCTTTTGGAGTGAGGTCTCAGTCTGTAGCCTCCTCTGTTGCAGCAGCCCAGGCTGAGCTCACAGTCCCAGCAATCCTCACCTCATCCTCTTCAGCACTGGAGTTACAGGCCACTGGCCTAGCTTACCTGTGTGTTTTTAAATAACCACACCTCTGTTGCCAACACCACCATGCTGCTCATGCATCTTCAACCTGAGACTCCACACTGTCTGCACCCTCCGTGTTTACTTTCAACTGTCTTATTTCACCCCGGCACTGTTGCAGTCTGAAAGAAAGAACACTTTTCTTTTATCTTCAGTATGAACCATCATAAGCCAACAATTTTCAAAAGAGTTATTTATTATTTGTCACTAGTAATTTTTTTTGGTCAAAGAATTATCTACCAGCAGGAACTATCAACTAGATTCATTTTCCCACAGTCTGAGTTTACTCAGTGTACTCCTGGATCTTAACCTCACTTCTCTGCTGCTGGCTTCATGTGTTTGTTTTTCTGCTGTTCCACTTCTAGATCTCTTCTCATTTCCTTAACAGATAATTTCTGGAAGAGTTTTCATTTCCTCAAATACGGTTAACATTCATTTTTTAAGTCTGCTAAGTCTGTATCTCTGGCCCACATCTCTCCTTGGAACTTCTGACACATACCCACCTAGATATCCTTCCTGCTCTCAAATCACCTCATTATCCAACCCTCTTTTAACCTTAGCCACCTTCTGCAAACATGGTCACCTGAGCATTTCCCACCAACTCAGTTTATAGTTATATACTTGGGAATTGCAACTAATTGTTCGTTGTACAGTACCCACCAAGCCTTGTTGATGATCTTTCTTAATCCCTAAAGTTACATTCTGTGTCTCCCACTTTCACCAAGCTCATAATTAAACTGTATCTTTTTAAAGAGAGGAAGAAAGAAGGAAATGAGAAGGGAGCAAAGAAGTTAACCAAATGCTTAGACTATTAATGTTCCAGAGTTTGTATTCTCATGCTAATAGAATGATGATAGTAGTTAATTTTAGTTAAATAAATACACACACACACACACACACACACACACACATTAGGTCTTTAATGAAAGACTTGAAGGCATCAAAATGTTATCTTGTCAATTTAAAAAAAAATAAGTCTTTCTTGTTCAGTCACAGTTCAATCCTTTTTAATTAAATATCTTAAATACATTCTGGAATTTTAGTGTTTATTCATGGTAGTTATTGCTCTCTATGTAGTTGGCCATATGAGCCCAGTAAGATGTACCCATTACGTCAACTGGTTGATTGCACACTAAAAGCTGACTTTCTTGTCAGTAGGTTACCTTATTAAGAGAAACATGCAGTAGATACATTCACTTAGAACATTTATAAGACAATCTGACTAAGTTTCTCCAGACAGTGGCTGAAAAAGATAATGGTGTCCTCCTGAGTTTACCAAAATAACTCCAGTCATGCTTAGTTTTTTGTCTGCTTACTTGTTTGTTTTGGGTATTTTTTTTTCCTTTTCAAAAATTCTCATTTAGAGTTCTTCTACAAAGGCAAATCAAACCACACAGCACATTATATTGTGTCCACTTTAAATAGCATGCATTTGAAATTTTTTATTTCTAATATTGATATAGATAAAAACAGAGAATTGATGAATGGGACACATACTCAGCAATGTGAGCCAAAATAAAAGGCCAGAAAGCCAGATTCCAAACAGATCTAATACCTAACATCTAGCATGGAAATGGACAGGCCCATCACTAATAGTTTTGTCAAGTGTAGCCTTTTTGTCAGTTCGTGCCTTTTAAATACATTTTTTCAGTAACACTATAGAAAATAAAATTGAGAAAACTGTCAAAGTTTTAGAGAACATTGCAGAAGAAAAGGCATAAGACTGTTAAAGGCCAGGAGATGAGGGATTTTGCTGTGAGATTGTCTACTATTAATGTCAGAAACTACACCCATAAAGTCTCACCAACATGACTGCTTAAACATGAGCTGAACAAGGAGGATACCAGTAGACAGGCCAAAGTGGATGGGGACAAAAAGCCCACAAGGCCTCAGCCCTAAACAAAAGACTATAAGCTACTAAGAAATGCTCAACATGGAAGAAATAGCCTTCCCCAGGAAGGAGAATACCAGGTAATTATCCAAAGGGAACCAGTTATCCCGAAAGACATGCCATCAAGTGGCCATATGTAGACTGATCAGATTCTATTTAGGAATATATATTTGTATACCCCACATATATACATGAAATAACAATGAGAAGAGGCCATGAACTCAAAAAGATGCAAACAAGGGTATATGGCAGAGTGGAAAGGCAAGGGACAGCATAATCTATTTATATTATGTAAGTGTATGATTATATATATGTAATTGTAAATATATATATTTATATACATATCTGTGTATATTTTATAATTACATATGTGTGTATAAATCAAATATATACATATATAATATGTATAAATTATATAAATATGTAATTATAATCTCAAAAATAAAATAAATTTAACTAATTAAGTAACTTTAAAGTATGCTTAATAGCCTAAACAATATAATCAGCTACAATGACTGTGTTCCACATCACCACTAGATATTTGAGGGGCTTTTATTTTTCCCAGTCTTATCTATTCTCTAAAGAAATTTGTACCAGATACTAGTATTCTTTTTTTTAGTAGCCTATGAATCGAGTAAATAGTCAAGATACACAAAATTCTAATTAGCTGGACTCTAATCTTCTATTCTTTTTATTTTTTTTTGAAAATTTTTACTTTATTTTTAAAATATTTTTATATATGTGTGTAGTGTGTGGTATGTGTTCATAAGTCCAGGTAACCACAGGAGGATAAAGGAGGTGTTGGATCCCTTGGAACTGTAGTTACAGGTGTCTGTAAGCCAATGGCTGCTGGGAACTGAACCCAGGTTCTCTGCAAGGGCAGTTCAAGCTCTAAAACTTTTAAGTACTCTCTCCACCACCTCATAGGCGTTTTCCAAATCTATCTTATAAGAGTTGTCTAATTTGTTTTTTTTATTTATATATTTTTATGGGATATTTTATTTACATTTCAGATGCCATCCCCTTTCTGCATTTCCCCTCGCTAGAAAACCCCTATCCTATCCCCCCTCCTCCTTTTTGCTTTTATAAATTTTTTTTAATGTTGATCAAAGGCTTTATAAGTTTGGTAATGCTCAATAACAAGATGCCCATACAATCAGAAGTGTAACTCAATACCCAACCTAAATATACCAACTATCTTTGACTGGTAGAGACACGCAAACATCCACCTCTCTCTCTCTCTCTCTCTCTCTCTCTCTCTCTCTCTCTCTCTCTCTCTCTCCCCTCTCTTCTCCTCTCCTCTTGTCTCCTACCTCTTCCTCCTCTCCTTACTCCTCCTCTTCCTCTCCTTACTCCTCCCACCTTAGATCCTTCTACATATCACCCTTCCTGATAAAATAAAACTATTCTCTCAAAATGCAATTAGAGCATAACTATACCAATTTGTGTCAGTAAGGTACAAGATAGACCTAATACCCAGTCCATCATTTTGTTGGCTAACCAGAACCTCTGTTATCTTAACAAACTAAAAGACTTAGTTCTGGGCCTGGTTTTTTTCTTGACTTTAGAATGAATGTCAGCTGAAAACCATCCTCTCAAATCTTTTCTCTCAAATAGCCGGGATTGGCTATGAGATTATAAGTCTTCAACCCCTCAGAAATCCAGAATGACGGAGTTAACTGAAATTATGGGAAGCACAAAGCCTAGCTTCTAAAACTTAGCCCATTTATAGAGACCGCCAAATACCTGGACAGTCCCTATACTACAAAACATTAGAGCATTCAATCTTCAACCTTCTGGCCCAGGAACATTTGACAGACCTAGTGAGGCAGAATTATTAAGGGCTGATTACTCTTGTCTTGGCAGATATAATCAGTCAACTATTCCGCAAGTGTGTCCTTTTCTGGACAGTAATATGTCTGTAGATGAAAAAAGGCAATGCATTAAATCCTAGCTAATCCTCCCTGTTCCAACAAAACCACTACTTTTCCCTAGAAAGACAGCCCAATATTAACCACCTCAGTCCCCAAGCCCAGGGAATAGGGGCACCAACTCTTCATTAACTTCTTCAAGCTGATTATGGGCGTTGAGATATTAGAAGAGGGGCAGGGAGAAGAGTAAATTGATAAGCATCTGACACTGTGTCTTCACTGCATCCAGCTGGAATTCCAGGACATCAGAGGTTCGAGTAGGTCTGCTCAGCTTGTTTGATGAGTAGATACACCAAGGCTGTGTATTCTGCAATATACAGTTCTAAAAACAGACTTTAGTATAAAGATAATTTTTTGTTTGAATTCTGGAATCTAGTCTTCTGGTGGCCTGCCTCTGTCATGTCTAATCCACATAATTCTGGGAGTTTCTATGAGGGTGTGCTCCCACCATCCTCCCATTCCTGCCTCCCTGCTCTCAAATTCACCAACACGAGGAAATCTAAACTTTCAGGCACCAAGGCCCTCCACTTCCACTAATGCCTGGCAAGACCACCCTCAACTACCTATACAGGTGGAGCCATGAGTCCCTCCCTTTGTGTTCTCGGGCTGGAGATTTTAGAATGGCTACTCCAGCTTGTTTCTTAGGACCATTTGCTTGAAAATTTGTTTTCCAGCCTTTTACTCTAAGATAGAGTCTGTCTTTGTCACTTAGGTGGGTTTCCTGTATGCAGCAAAGTGCTGGGTCCTGTTTATGTATCTAGTCCATTAGCCTATGTCTTTTGATTGGGGAATTGAGTCCAGTGATGTTAAGAGATATTAAGGAACAGTGATTGTTGCTTCCTGTTACTTTTGTTATTAGAGGTGGAGCTATCTTTGCGTGGCTATCTTCTTTTGGATTTGTTGGAAGAGGATTACTTTCTTGCTCTTTCTAGGGTATAATTTCCCTCCTTGTATTGGAACTTCCCCGCTATTATCCTTTGTAATGCTGGGTTTGTGGAAAGATATTGTGTAATTTTGGTTTCGTCATGGAATATCTTGGTTTCTCCATCTATGGTAATTGAGAGTTTTGCTGGGTATAGTAGCCTGGGCTGGCATTTGTGTTTTCTTAGGGTCTGTATGACATCTGCCCAGGATCTTCTAGGTTTTATAGTCTCTGGTGAGAAGTCTGGTGTAATTCTGATAGGTCTGCCTTTATATGTTACTTGGCCTTTTTCCCTTACTGCATTTAATATTCTTTCTTTGTTTTGTGCACTTGGTGTTTTAATTATTATGTGACAGGAGGTATTTCTTTTCTGGTCTAGTCTATTTGGCGTTCTATGGGCTTCTTGTATGCTTATGGGCATCTCGTTCTTTAGGTTAGGGAAGTTTTCTTCTATAATTTTGTTGAAGATATTTATTGGCCCTTTAAGTTGGGAGTCTTCACTCTCATCTATACCTATTACCCTTAGGTTTGGTCTTCTCATTGTGTCCTGGATTTCCTGGATGTTTTGTGTTAAGAACTTTTTGCATTTTGCGTTTTCTTTGACAGTTGTATCAATATTATTTATGTCCTTCTTAAAGTCCTCTAACAACATCATTAGAAGTGATTTTAAGTCTGAATCTTGCTTTTCAAGTCATATGGGGAATTCAGGACTTTCTTGTGTGGGAGAACTAGGTTCTAATGATGCCAACTACCCTGGGATGCTGATGCTTATGTTCTTGTGCTTGCCTTTCGCCATCTGGATCTTCTTAGTGCTACCTGCACTCACTGTCTCTGACTGGAGCCTGTCTTTCCTATTATCTTGGCTGTATAAGAACTGTGTGGGTTGGGTGTTACTACTGGGGTTAGATCTGGGACCCAAGATCTGTTCAGTGCTTAGGCGCAGACAGGAAGGAACCAGTGCTCTGGGCCAAGAGTAAGTAAATTCCTGGGTCCTAGTGGGTCCCAGTTACTCCCTGTTTGGGGTGGGTGTTACTGTCTCTTTACCTAAGATACTGCCCAGGTTAGAGCTCTTGGGATGCCTGCTTCCTCTGGGTTCTGTGAGATTGGTGGCAGAGCTGCCACCCAGGATCTGCTGGCCCAGGATCCGCTCAGTATTTGGGCCCAGACTGGAAGGAACCAGTGCTCCAGGCCAGGAGTGACTTTCTGGGTCCTAGTGGGTCCCAGTTACTCCCTGTTTGGGGCGGGTGTTGCTGTCTCCTTACCTAAGATACTGCCCAGGTTAGAGCTCCTGGGAGGCCCACTTCCTCTGGGTTCTGTGAGATTGGAGGCAGAGCTGCTCGCCCAAGATCTGTTCAGTCCTAATCTTCTATTCTTATTTCACATACTTTATTGTATAAAAATTAGGCACAGTCACCAATACTGTGCTTGGATCTGTATATCTGTATATCTGCACTGACATCCTGTGGGTTCCCTTCACTTAAAAACATAAAGTTACTTATTGATAGTTTTGTGTTAAACTAAAAAGCGTCTCATGAAAATATGCCTAGATGTATGGATTTTTTCTTGTAAAGGGTGTTTAAATTCCAAAATGTTCTATCTTTAAAATTATGTCCGAAATTGCATCAAAAGCATGGTTGTGGTACGTTCCTTTTCCAGTTCTCATTGTATAGGACTTCTGTTTTTTTACCTTGACAGTTAAACAGGAAAAAATATAGCCCCTAGCCTCTTAAACTAGTGTTCTCAAGTCTCCTAAGACCCAAAATCTATTAATGAAATTCTAGAAACCCTAAAATTAATCTGAAAATTGTTCTGTTTTATTGTCATTTGAATTCAATAATTATTAGAAAGGAGAGAATTATTCTGATGAACATACAAATTTTTTAAGCCACAGAAGTAATTCCCTGCCCTCTGCTTAGTGAACACTGAAGCAAAGAAAGGAAGAAGAGTTCCGTGCATGAAAAAGACCATGCTTACATAAGAGAATGTTCTGAGGTCCAGCATTAGTGACAAAGAAAAGTTAAAAGAATAAGTTCCTGCTTTGCATATATATAGGTATCAAACATGGTATAGGCTGGGGCTGGGGTTACTCTGGAATGTGCCTGCATGCTAAGTTCAAAATGTAAACAACATTAGAAAAAAAAGAAAAATTCTTTTGTCTGGTATCTATTTATTGTGTAAACTTAGAATTGTGCATAATGCACAGGTGGTTTAAAATGCTCTCTACCATCTGAGACCTTGGCGTGCCAGGGCAAAGATGCGTATGTCACTTTAGGGAATTGGGTTTATTCAGTATGTAAAATGGGGCTTGCATAGGCTCAGAAGTTTTTCTCTGTATAGTTACCCAATTAATGTTGTTTTTGCTTTCTTGTTTTTAAACTATATTTTACCCAAACATGTATAAAAATTGCTCTAAGATTTTTAATACTCACTATTCATAATATGCTCATATTCTTTCCTAATATATTTTTATCAAAATATGTAAGTAATACTAGTATAGGCAAGAGATCATTTTAGTCTTGGTGCTGAGTTAATAGTCTAACATACCAAAGTAGAAAATTTTTATGCCCCTTATTTTCTTAGATGAAAATCTATTAACTTGACAGATGCATTGTATTCATAACTTTTAGATTTTCAAATATTGTTTTAAAAACCTAGATTTTGCTTTTCAAAATCTGATGTCTTGTAAATTTATTTTATAGTAAGCATTTGAAATCAGCTCACAGTATAAGCTGTTTTTGTTTGCTTGTTGGTTGCTTTACAAAAATAACAATATCTTTTATGGAGAAGGTATGGCTTGATGTACTAGGCAGCATATATTTTACTATAATAGCAAAATGACTGTTGTGCTCAATCACAAGTTATGTATGAGATTCAACTCCTAGATAAATGGCAAGGAGGGAAATAAGGTACAGAGTCAAAGAGTTCATAGTAAAGTCCAGACAATGGTATCTGTGTGCATGTGCGTGCGCGCGCGTGCGTGCGTGCGTGCATGCGTGTGTAAAACAGAACAGTATATGAGTATGTAGATTTCTGTGTCTGCCTTTTTGATCCTTGTATCTGTATTTAATGATGGGCCAGTGTGTACTAATAAGAGACAGAATGGTAAGACCTTCTGTGAACCCTCTAGCAATCAGTAAGTATCAGACCAAAGAATTCTCCAGCTTTAATTACAGGCAAAAGAAAAGGCACAATTAGCATTTTAATATAGAAATATCTTAAGCTTTAGGAGAATTATGATAAATCTAATGTTGCCTAGTGAACCAAAGAGGGGATATTACAACAAACTGTCTCCTTAGGAATATTTGTTTAAATAAAAGCAACAATACTTCATCCTTATCTCTTTTGGATAATGATCACCATTTGAGGCTGTTCTTAGTTCCAGCTTTAAAATACCTGTAGGTTTGTTTTGTTTAGTTTTTTTGTAATTGGTAGTGTTTGTTTTCTATAAAACTACGAGAGAAAAACTGTTTGCTTGGCGCTGCCTGGGTAATTGTTTTGGGAGAGAGTCTGCTTTGCAGCTTCCACTTGCTCTTGCCGTGGTATCTCTGACTTGGATGTGGTAAGGTTATGTCAGTCACAGCAGAGTAAACTAATTCCTCTGCCATGGCTGAGGCTCTCCCACCTGCTCTCCTAAACACCTGCAACATATGTTTGTCTAACCCTGGAATGCTTTGCCTTTAGGGTCCTGAGAAATTCCCCTAGAGCTTTTTGCGTATAAACAGCTGAGCGATTCGTTTTGTTAATGTTGGTTGCCTTTTCCTAACATTGAAGCAGTAATATGTTCACTAAAATTATGGTATTGTTCATCAAAAAAAAAACATTGCACACATTTTTACAGTGTTGATTCTCCTTCTGAGCCTTATTCCCCCCTTCACTAACCTGGCATGCTATAAAAATTAAAGATTGGTAACAAGATATTAAGAGAAAGAAAACTGAGTAATTCATTTGTCATTTGTATTTTCTCCATGCCAGACACAAATTATATTACTAACATAAAATTCTTTATTTGTTGATTATTTTAGGAACTATTTCAGTTTGATTTTTTATTAAAGTCATGGCCAATAAACTATAAAGTGGCAATACTTTGGACATATGGTAGGTAACTACTATGATTATTAAAATCTCTTAAGTTAACAAATACTGAACAGTATGAGTTTATATCATTTTAAAAATTTATAAATATATGTTCTTCTATCCAATAATAAGACAGCCTTTTTCTCCACATACAAAGTCTATTATGCTTGCTACATCTTCTTAGCATGTGTGTATAAATTCTGTCTGTGTGTGTGTGTGTGTGTGTGTGTGTGTGTGTGTGAAATTTTCCACAGAACCTTCTGTAACCTTATGTGTGATTATTAGAAGTATAAGACATCACTCTTTCTACCTACTAAACGTAACAGATTTTAGGTTGTCATAGTTCTATATCTGCTTTCTAGGTCGAAGCCTGTTAGGTATGTCGGTGCCCAGTGGTGTCACAGGTTATTACAGCCCCCATCTCACTGAAATGTTATCAAGTACCTGACACCTTGTTTTCATTATGCTGTTGAGTCTCTGCTGTAGTTTCACAGGTAGTCAAACTAGACCAAAGGTGTGACTAACTCACCAGATGCTAAGGAGTAGGCAGGAGTCTGAGTTCATGCCTCATTGTTCCATGCCCTCTAGTGTTTCTGTCTCAATATAAACCTTAAAGTAGAAAGTACAAAGGACATTAAGACCAGCATCCCTGAAATTGGTCCCTTTGTCCTCACGTGTCTGTGTAAAGGTCCTCTGAAAGAGTCTCTGCCATTCAAAAGTCAATGAGAAATTCCACCTTCCCTTCTGGAGTTTCAAAAATGATTTAGAAAGAGATAGTCATCTCTAGATAAAGGGTATGATGAGGACATCAGAGCAGACAGTACTGTCCATTGTGACCTTTTCTTGCATGAATTTGCTATTTACCAGGTTCAGAACAAGAAACATTGTTGTGTACAATCTGTTAGTTCTATGTCCTTCCTGTAGTATCTTGTCCTTAGTTACTCTTCATATGGACTAGTAGTCAGGTATTTATTTCTATAGTACCATAGAAGTTAAGTTTGAACTAAAAGTAGTGAAATGTTGCTGTTTCGGGTAGAATAGGCAAGAGGGGAGGAACAGTACTTACCCCACACAGATCTGGCCTACTCAAGTCGCCACAGGGTGGCTGCTCAGCATGCAAAATTATGTTTTTTGAGAAAATTCCCTTGGCTGGAGTTTCATTAGGGAACAGGTAACTAACTCTCATAGTGAAGACCTGAAAAGTGAAGAAAACTAATTGTAATTGATAGATGACTTTATCTTTTAAATTGATTTTATAACTAAGCCATTGGGGAAGTTGTTTTGGGAACTTACAGAAATAACAAAAGCATGTTGGAAAGCCAGCAGACACTGCATGATTTAGCTTGACTTCAATATACCTGGTTTGAAGATAATTCTCTGGTCTGAAATCTAAACTGTGAAAATTGCTTTTAAAAGACATAGTATTAAAGGTGTACCATGAGAAATCGTAGCTCTCGTGGGGTCTGGTCTTCCTCATATAGTATATTGTATGTGACTAAAAGTCCAGTGCTTTGTGTAGAGAAAAGTCACACATCTTAAAGACTATAGAAAAGTACTATTATCTTCTTATACATTATATTTGGAAGAAATTTTTCAAAATAAGGAAAGTAAGTTAAAACTTGTAAGGTAGAACTCTGCTCATTCCTAACTTATCTCACTGAGGAAAGAATTGGTCTTTCATGTGTATGCATATACTTATGCTTAATAATGATTGGGATCAGCTACTTCATTTTAATTTGGGTTTGGCACATTTTTATGGGTATTGAGGTATTTATTGTGTGATAGCCTTTTTTACATTACTGTGGGGAGCCGACAGAAGGCTACCATTCTTGCAGCCATCTTGAGCCATATACCCTGACAAGAGACTTGTTTACAATAGCCTACAACAGCTGAGCACACTCTGATAACATCTTGTTTTAGATACCCAGGATTTTCCCTTGGGTGTGTGAGACTTAAAGATGTGATTTAGAGACAAGACTTAAAGGCATGACTTAAGGGCATGACTTAAAGGTGTGACTTAGAAGTGAGACATAAAAGGCGAGAGGCAGACAGAAGAAGGTACTTGAGATTAGACACTTGAACTTGGATGAGACTCGAGACTAGAACTTGGAACTAGAAACTTGGAACTTGGAGGCACTAGGGGTTAGGAACTAGGGGCTAGGAACTAGGGACTAGGAACTAGGGACTAGGAACTCAAGACTAGAAACTTGGAGAGAAGAGAGACTGAAGAATAAATGGGATTGAATCACACTCTGTCTGGTCTTCATTCTTCGCATCCATCCTCACTCTCTCTCTTGCTGAACCCCAACCCGGGGACCAGAGCAGCTTTTGGCAGTGTGGGTTCCAATATTGATAGAGCAGTCTGAGACATTTTGGCCCCCAAGTGTGGGGCAGAGCAGTTCTCAACACATTACATCAGTTCTTCCTTCCTTTCCTCCTTCAATCTCCTCCCATGTTCCGTCTTTACACTCTTTCAAATTCATGGCCTCACTTCTTTAACTCAGTGGTTCTCAGCCTACGTGGTAAAATCTTTTGGAGTCACATATCATGTATTTACATTACGATTCATAACAGTAGTAAAATTAGCATTATGAAGTAGCAACAAAATAATCTTTTTTGTGGGTCCTACAAGATGAGGAGCTGTAATAGTGTTGAAACATTAGGAAGGCTGTGAGCCACTGCTTTAATTGGGGGGGGGGTGTACATGTAAATGTGTCTGTTGGATAATTTTTTTACTTATCAATGAAGTTTTGCTTTTGTGGCTCACATTCTATTTTTTACAGTGCTTGTCCAGGTTATATGTGTGTATATTTATGTTTTAAAAATATACTGCCTTAACAGGAGACCTTTCAAGTAACTTGGAACAGTAATTCCCTTTTTATTTTCTTGCTTTTTCAGAATTAGTTACTCAATACCAAATTCTTTTTTCTTTTGTTTTGTCTTTTTACTTTTTGTGTTGTTCCCAGTACTGCAGTACTTCAAACTTATCTCCCTTTGATTCTAGCAAGTCTCCTAGGAATTTAAATAGGTCTCAGTGAAGGCAATATTGAGCCCATTCATGTGCTCAAGTCCTATCACTGTTCCTAATAATGGCTGTAAGTGCTTAGCTAGATCAGCATTTCATGTCTTGAACTGCTTGTCATTTCTTTATAAAGATGTTTCAGGGACCATTCCATGGAATTGCTCTTTTATTATTTCCTAACACAAAGTAGCATGATCTCTTATTAGTTTGTTGAAAGTCAGAAAAGAAACTCCTTTTATATTACCAAAAACAAAATGCTTTTCCAGGTTTAAAGAATAAAGAGCAGAATCAGTCATGAACTGTAGTTTTGTCGGAGTTAATTTTTAACATAGATGATGAGCAGACTCCGATCTGGAATGTATTCTGCCAGCGGCTTTAACCTCTGTTTTATTTTTCCGGTATACTTGGATCAAGGTTGTCATCAGCTACCACGAGTAACCTATGTAATTCCTAGAGAGAGAAAAGTTGCAGTTAGACTTAATAGTATGGTAGTCATGGAAGCATCCGTTATCTTCATCAAGGCAATTCAGATTTGATTATTACAGATCTGTGTTGAATACCAAACCAGTGGAATAGTAGCTGTAGTTAAATCAGGGGATTGTCATTTCTGTCAGATGATTAGGGCTGGCTTGGAAGAGAGATGAACAGGCTGCGCTATGTAAATACTCTCCTTTCAGCAAAAACAGAAAAGGTCTCTCATGGCCATTAAGATGCAGCGTAATAACTTGATGAATTTCAAACTATTTGACCTTGATTATATTTCCTCTATACCCCACACCAGCAAGCAGGCATATCAGTGTCTTGAGATGATATCTCCAAGGGTTGGTATCTAAGCATATCCGTGTTTTTCTACCAGCCATTCTGTTTCTAACTACATCTTTCAGAGAATAGTGCATGCTCTGGTGTAAAGACCTAGTTGTTACCTAAATTAAATGCCTAGATAGACATTAGAAAACATTCAGAAGTTTATAAAACATTTTAATGGGAATATATGTAGTTTAACATGTTAGAGATTATAATACACAATTAAATTATGGTATAAATGCTATGATTTTGTAAAGTGTAAGTATATTTAATTTTTATTAGTCTGCGAGGAGGTTGGCACATTAAATAATTAGTACAGTTTAAACAGTAGCTGCACACTTAAATGGACACACCCAATCTAATGTTTTGAGGACATTTCTGCCATACTATAAATAATATTAAATGTCAGATAGGGCAGAGTTGCCAGCTTTTATAGAAATTTGCATTGGCCCTTTCTCATTGGTCAGTTTGACTGTCATCCTTCTAATATTTCCATTGACTGACACATTTTGGGTACTTACTAAACTTTAGTATGAATAATATTAGATGACACAGAAATTGTTAACTTTAAAACAATTCATTTTTGGAGAAGGAGGACTCAGTGTGCCATCTAGTGGACATATGTAGATTTCTGGTCATCAAATATTTGGGATTGTTTTTACCTTTTCTCCACCTATTGTCCCTTGGCCTATTTTGATTATTCATGTTTGTGGTACAAATAAAGTAATTATTCAATTTTGCTATAATTTTATCTAATTTTGAAAATTATATTTGAAAGTAACTGAAAGCATCAAAAAACAATCTAATGACACTAATATATTTGAACAACAACATAGGTTACAATGAAATATATTTGATTTTTCTCAGTTTTGATCAGCTAAGAAAGAACCATTGGAACAAAAATTCAGGTATGATAATTATTAAATGTCTTATATATGGTCATTTAGTCATTTTATTGTTTTTCTTTAGAGAAATCCAAGGCCAGTGACGTACCAGTTCCACCCCAATTTAGACTACTACAAAGCACGGGGAGCTGACCTTATGGACAAAAGCCGGTAAGTCACTGTCCATTAGCAACAGCTGTGAATCACAAACATTCATGAAGTCATGGGGAAATTTTACATCTTTCATAAGAACTGTTTTCTAGACTTTAGTATGTCAAGGATAATACAAGTAATGAATCCGTTTAAATTTCTTTAAGGTATCATAAAACAATGTTTTTATGACAGTGGTACGATGAATTAATACACGCACTATAGTAATCCACAGTCCCTGTGTAGCATCCTCAGCACAGACTAGATGAGCCTCATGGCACAGCTGTACGTACCCTCCTGAGCATTTACCTACATGGTTCCAAAACATCATGTCACAAAGTCACTTGCCTATTAGCATTTACTGCATAACTATTTGTCGTAGTTTTAGAACTAACCTAACTGTCCAATAGCATAGAAGTGGATAAAGAAAATGTCGTATATATACACAATGGAATAATTTTTAGCCACAAAAGGCTGGGAAGGGAAAAAAAGAAGGCAGTATTGGCAGTATGTGCTTAAAATATAACATATACTCGCATGAAAACGTCCTTTTATAGCACAGTACCATGTACAATGAATACATACTATGAAATTTTTAAATATATCAAAAGAATGCATTCTGAAGTTACCAGCTTCATATTTCTAACACTAATAAACCTGAATAGTTTGTACTTGGTATAATCTCTTTCTGGATCTTTACTGTTAAATGAAAAGAGGCATTCCTATGATATATTTTAAAATTATTTCAGTAACAAAATTAAAATTGCATTTCCCAATTGACTTTGAAACTACAAAATAAGCTTATAAATGCATCTTGTGTGTGCATCAGTGATTGCATACATAGAAATCTTAAGGGTCACTGTAGGAATAAAAAATCATTAAAATCATACTTTTAAGAGAAATTAACATTGGCATAAAGGGTTGATGAACAGTTCTATTCTTTCATAATACTGTACTTAGATGTCTCAAGAGTTAACTTGTCAAACCAAAACCATTTCAAATTAGAATGCAGTTTCAAAGTTTACTCTAGAAAACACTGTTAGCAATGGTAGATAAATGCTGCCAAGTTGTCCAAATTTTTTTGTAAACATTTTCCTGTGTGTCAGCTTTTCTTGTGAATTCCAGCACCCTAAATAGACATTTCTGGAGTGCAGACATACAGTGTGTTCTGCATTAAAGGACTGCTGCTTAGGAGCTGTGGCTTCAGGGCTGCGGAAGAGACAACAAGGAGACTGACTTTAAACTTCAACCTGAACCTTTGTGACAACAGTAAAAACAGTGTCACTACAAAACCTCCCTGCCTCGATGGGAACGTTTGTCTCTTACTTTAATATAATAATGAGATCAGTTCCGCACCCCACGAGACTGCCTGGAGCTCCGTTCTGTTTGTTCATTTCATCTGAGTCTTATTTCACAACTAGTAACTAGTTCATTTAATTCAACAAATTTTATTGACTGTTGGATTTTGATTCTTCAGGCACCAAAGGTGCCCATCTAACAATCCTACTCAAGTCCTTGCCCTCAGGAATCCTGCCAACCCTTTGTTTCTGTATGCTTAGATATTCAGTTGTACGTTTAAAAGAAAAAGAAATATTAGGGTCACTTGGTATATGAGATCTTTCTCTCTGCACACCCTAATGTCTCTTCCCTAGCAGACTACTTTCATGGAACTGCCAAAGAACTCAGTTTACAGCGGTTCATATTTTATTCCCGCTCACCCTCTTCCAGTGTTTCCCTCCTTCCACCAATCTTCCAGTCTTCTGGGTGTTTGTGCCACCATCTCCTAACTTCCCTTTCTCTACTCCTATGCCACACCAGCCCCTCTGTCTTACCTTAGCTTTGAGCAGTTGCACCCTAACTCTTTCTGCCTGCTCAGTGCTTCTTTCATGTGGCCTTGCATGCCCTTTCTGGGGAGAGCCCCACCACCTACCACCTCCTAAAAGACTGTCTTTATTATTGTCAGGATGTCTTCTCCCTGTCTACTGTCTGAATACCTTCTGAGAATTCATTCTTTAAAAGCATCTTCATCCAGCTAGGTATTGGTCAGGTTTTGCCTGTGATAATCTAAGCTAGCTGAGGTCAGGTAATTGCTATCACACGCCTTGGCTAACATGTGGAGGACAGAGGACAACTTGAGGAAGTCAGTTCTTTCTGTCTACCATGTTGACAGGCTTGAAGACAAACACCTTTACCCACCAAGCCATCTCTGTTACCACAAATGCAATGAATATTTTTGAGTATATACACTCCAAATATAATAATCTGAATCAAAAGACAAATATAAGATTAGGAAAATGTTATATATATGACAAAGCATAAAATTATCAATGAACAAAGAACATACACAGTTCAATTAAAAAGCATAAGATTTTTTTAATTTTTTTAACTTTATATTTTGCTTACTGCCCCCCTCCTGGTCACCCGCTCCCACAGTCTTTCCCCTATCCACCTTCCCCTTCTCTGAGCTGGTGGGAGCCTCTCTGGGTATCCTTCTCACCCTGGCACAGCAAGTCTCTGTGAGGCTAGATGCATCCTCTCCCACTGAGTCCAGACAAGGCAGCCCAGCTAGAACATACGCCACAAACAGGCAACAGCTTTTGGGATAGCCCCTACTCCAGTTGCTCAGGACTCACATGAAATCCAAGCTTCACATCTGCTGCTTACAGAGAGGGAGGCCTAGGTCCAGCCCATGTGTTCTTTGGTTGGTGGTTCAGACTCTGAGATCCCCAAGGGTCCAAGTTAGTTGACTCTGTTTTCCTGTGGAGTTTCTGTCCCCTTAGAGGCCACAATCCTTCCTCCTATTCTTCCATAAGAGTCCCCAAGCTCCAGCCACTGTTTGACTGTGTATGTCTGTATCTGTCTGAGTCAGCTGGTAGGTGGAGCTTCTCAGAGGACAGCATGCTCGTGTCTACAAGCATAACAGAGTATCATTAATCGTGTCAGGGATTGGTGCTTGCCCATGGAATGGGTCTCAAATTGGTCCGATTACTGGTTGGCCATTCCCTCAGTCTCTGCTCCATTCCCTGTCTCTGCATTTCTTGTGGACAGGATAAATTTGAGGTTGAAAGTTTTATGGGTGGGCTGGTGTCCCTATCGCTCCATTGGGGTTCCTGCCTGTTTATAGGAGGTGCTCTCTTCAGTTCCATATCCCCAGTGTAATGAGTCGCAGCTAAAAACACTCCATTTGATTCTTGGGCACCTCTCTTATCCCAGGTCTCTCTGTCTCTTCCTGGAGATCTCCCATACCCTACCACACATCCAGTTGCAGATTTCCATGCATTCTCATGGCTATGTAGCCATCTCTCCTGTCCCTCCCCACTCCTGATCCTGCAGCACCCCCATTCCCCTCCGTATCCCCTCTCCCACCCAGACCCCTCCCTCCATCTGCCTCTTGTGACTATTTTATTCCCCCTCTGAGTGAGATAAAAGCATCCTTGCTTAGGCCTTCCTTCCTTGTAGCTTCTTGGAGTCTGTAGAGTGTAGCCTTTTCCTCCTCCTCTTTCTCTACTTTCCAAGACCCCTCCAGACCTTTTTGTCTGTACTCATTCCCTACAAAACTCAGCCTACGTCATGACTCTGCTTTTCATGAAGAGTATTTAATTTATGGCTTCAGTTTTATTCCTTCTCTAGACTCATATTTCACCACTTATTTATTTCTCTTGGTTGTCCAATATACAGTCTCAAATGAAACTCTTTTCAGAATGAATAATTGATTTTTACCTCCACACCCACTTGCTGCAGGGTGGTTACACTATTGTGGTGAGTAGTACTACCCAGAGTCCTAAAGTCATCTCTGACTCCTCTGCTTTATCCCGTATCACTCATCAAGTCCACCATCAAATCCTTCACAATGTAACTAACGAATGTCCTACAGCAAACAGAATCCTCTCTGCACTCTCAGTATCAACAGGTCAGCATGGCTCAGCTTGCCGTCTGACTTGTGTAGCCTTTCTGCTTCCTCCTTTCTTGTAGAAACCATCCACTACTCAGAGCCCCGTTACAGCACCTAAGACAAAATCCAAAACCCTTTTCCCATGCTTTGCAGTGCAGTCATTTGCTGTCTACTGTCTGTCCAGCCTCGTTCACTCTGGTGCTCCATGCACATGTTCACTGGGCTGCAGCCATGTGACCGTGGACTGCTCTCCACTTCTCGTTGTACATGACCTCTCTTCCCACATCTACAGCATTCTTCTCAAGAGTGTGTGTGTCACACACACTTAGTCTCTACTCAGAGAGGCTCCTTCTCACAGGTCCTTCTGCAGTAACGAACCCTTTCACCCTGTCCTTGTTTTACCAGTCCTGCCTGAGACAATATTTTATTTATATGTCTATATAGCTGTTTATTTATTTGCTCATTGATTGTGGGAATGGTTCTGTGTGCTTCTTATATTAAATAGAAACTCCACAGTTATTCTTTTAACTGTTAGCTATCCTTGCACCTCTGTTTTACAGCACTAGTCTCTAAGCCAGATAGCCTACAGCCTAAGCAGTTCAGCTGTATCTGCTTGCAAACATCATTTCACCTGGGTTTGGTGACTGATGACATTTCCTCATAGATTAGGGGTGGAGAGAGTCCTGGGATCCTCACTTGAATATCCAGTCATTCCTCCCAACCAGATGCATGCTATTCTTATGCCCTTGGGATCCTAGGGAAGGGCTATAGTATACAGGATAGGAAAGACTAGAGGCTCCATTTATTATGGCTTTATGGAAGCCATCTTCCATGCGGTGTGAAGATTTTCCACTGTAGCCATTATGGGGTTACCCATACTCTTGTGAATAATCCATCGCTGTGTTGTATAAGCAAGCCCAATAAACTCATTGGTTCCCAGGGTAAAATTTTGGTGGAATTGTGCCCTGGTTTGTAACTGGATCCATTGGATTTTAACAACCCCCTAATGCTGGAAGGTCCTCTTGATGCTACTGAAGAAAACGTGATGATCATCAGTGTGCCCAGCTTGTGACCTGAACAGCGGCCTGCCTGGGGAATGTTAGGGAGTCGTCACCACTTGTAGGTTTTATTGAAGGCCTACTGTATGAGGTGGAAGCCACTGCTAAAGTGACCAAGAACCTGAGCCTAGATAGGTCATGGACCTAAGAGGAATTCTATTGCTAAAGGAACATAGACTTAAAATTATTCCTAATGACATATTGTTCAGCTCTCAGCAGAGAAGCACCTTCTTGGACCAGATGGTAATAAGCACAGAGATTCACAACTGGGCAGTGTGCAGAGTGTGAGAAACTTTAGAGGGCTCAGTTCTAAGTCGAATATCTTCATGAAAACTCTTCCCTCAAGGATTTTGCCTAGATTCTTACCTGCCTTGTAATGTATGTATGTATGTATGTATGTATGCATGCATGCATGTATCTATGAATGTATGCATACATGTATGTATGTATTATATTTTTTAAAAGAAAGCACCGTCTTATGTCACATATTCTAGTCCTCTGGCTCTCACAGTCTTTGCACCACCTCTTTCACACTGTATCTTGATACCTAGGTTACTCCAGATTATATAGTAGTATCTTTTTTCTATGAACAGAAAAAACACATTAATTTTGATGAAGTTAATTTTACCTGGTTTTTCTTCCAGTGTTACTTGTTTTCCAGTTCTGTAACTCACCTCAGACTAATTTTTGTATATAGAGTGCTGCGAGAGTCTTAAGTTTATCTTCATCACAGCCATGAAATCCTTAGTTACTGCCCTATTGCTGTGAAGAGATATCATGTCCAAGGCAGCTCTTTTTAAAAAGTTTTAACTGTGGCCTTGCTTACATCTCAGAGTCTGTGATGATCTTAGTGAAAACCACGGCAGCAGGCATTCATGTTGCTGTAGTAGTAGCTGAGAACTTACATCCTGATCCAGGCAAGAGGCAGGAAGCCAACACTGGGCTGTGTACAGGTTTTGAAGCTCAAATCCCACTCCTAGTGACACACCTCCTCTACCAAGACTATACCTACTAATCCTTACCAAAATGTTCACCAGCCAGACACCAAGCATTCAAATATACGAGCATATGGGAGCCATTTTCATTCAAACCACCACAGATATGTAGCCAACATTTCTGCACGGTTGTTTAAAGGCCTTTCCTTTCCCCGTTGAATTAAATTGAATTTTTGATTGAAAATCAGCTTGCCACATATATCTGAGTTTCTTTTTGGACTCTCCCTTTTTCTCTTATAACACACTGGATTTTATTATGTATTTTTTAGGAAGTATTGATATTTAGGTAGGCTGTCTTCCCATTTTTCTTCCCTCTCATTTTGGCTATTTTTCAGTCTTTAATTTTCAAGTAACTTTTATGATCAACTCTTGTTGAATTTGTACAATTTTGGAGAGATGTTGGAAGAATGAAATGAAACCTATAGAGTTTGGGAAGAACTGACACCTAGAACCTATGTTTTGTCTTCGTTTGGCTAGACCTTCACGTTTCTTAGCTATTCAAAAAGTTATAGATATCTAACATATTTTTTAATTAAGAGAAAACAAATCTCTTTTCTCCTCTCCTGTGTCTAATTTGTGCCTTCATCTTTAAAGTATGACTGCTGTCTTTTATGGATTCACATTTTCATTATGCTTTATCCATTACTCCTGCCTTAAGGCTATAGCAGTCAGTTCTCAAAAGATACTGATTTCAGTGGCCCAGCCTTAAGGTTCTACCTGTTCTCCATGTATGATGAACTGCAGCTGCCCTAAATCTTTTGTAAGGTATTTGGTGATTCTGAAATTGTGGAAAGAAGGGCAAAGAGGAAAAGGAAACTTCACAGTAGGTGAGCAATTAAGAATTATGTTACGTCCTCTTCCATTTTAATACGTTCTTCTAAGCAAGAGTCTCCTTGACTTTTAAGACTGTGAGGGAAAGCTATGGTTACATTCTGGAATGATTCATATGGGTCTGGATCATACGACCAGAAAATAAAGACTACTACTCAGAAACAGAAGTGTTTATTCCTGTAGATAGATCTTGGGAAACTTAATGGCTTTATATCCTATGATTAATGTAGAGTTGCTAATTACTCATTATTGTTAGTTTAACCAATGTTATAAATTGTTCAGACCCAGTTAGGTAAGCTCCAGGGGGTGTACCTTATCCCTATTCATTTATCAGTGCCAGCGGTTTTATCTATAATAATTACTACTTCTTTTGCTTTGCACCATATTGGGAAATAGTCTACCTGCCAGGTGTTAGGAGAATTGTAGTCATTTGGGATTCAGGGAGGTGTTGACACAGGATCTCTTGTGTCTCAGTCCAAGGGTGTCCTTTCAATATTACTCTTCTTCACGATCAACCATAATTGTGGTCTTTAGAAGAGGATGCAATGTTTCCCTTACAACCCAAACTTTTAACCTTATCTTGTACTTTTAATACCTCAGCTAGGTGTGGTTTCTCACACCTTTAACCCCAGCACTCAGGAGGCAGAGGCAGATGGATCTCTCTTGAGTTTGAGGCCTGCCTGTTCTACTTTACATGTTCCAGGACAGGGCTACAGAATAGAGACCCTGTCTGAAAAAGTAAGACAAGATGAAATATAAAGATAATAAGTCTCATATTTTGACAGTCAAATTAAAATTCAGTGTAAATGTTTTTAGATTCCAAGTCTGATGGTGTATACTTGTAATCTCGGCACTCAGTAAGCTGAGGCAGGAGAATTGCAGGGTCAAGGTCACAGACGGGCATTGTTCTTATGTAAGAGACGGGGTGGGAAGGATATATAAATGAGAGGTAGGGTTTCACATTCTAGTGAATTTAATACACCCAACATAACAGAATTTAGAAAAATAGTTCATTTATACAATTGAAAGTCTTCCAACTTAAAAAGAACTTTTAAGAATATTAAATATCCTGAGTATTGAGAGGAAGGTTGTGATGCAGATGTTTTGGGCTAAACACCAATCAGTCTTTTCTTCTCTGAAAACTGACCAGCTGTGAGTCTTTTTCTTTCTGTGTTAATCACTATCTACTGCAGAAACAAGCTTCTTTGATAAGGATTGAAAGATACACTTATCTGTGTGTGTAATCATAACTTAGAGTTGGTTTAATACTATATCCTTTTAGCAAAATAATAGTAGTTGGTTCTCCCCTTGTGCTAATGACCTACCTAGTCTTGGGTGCTTAGTCCCATTAAAAGTGCCAAGCATGAGTTAATCCTTGTGGAACTGGTCTTAAATTCATTTTAAAGTTGGTCGCTCCCATAATGTTCATGCCACTATTGGCCAGTTGTTGATATATCTTGCCAGACCAGTCAGTATAGTGTCTTCCAGGGTTCACAGCTAGAAGAGGGGCAGATGGCAAAGCCAGTGGATGACTACAGTGAAGTAGTATTTTCTAGATACAACAAGGCAGTTTCACACATGAGCTCACAGCAGCTGTGACTGCATGCTCAAAATCCAGCCAGAGAAAATTCCAACATGGAAGAGGGATGGAATCATGAAGTCCCACCCTACCTTAGGAGCTATGGTTAATGGATGTAGGGAGAGTTCATTTTCTTCATGGATGCAGTCCCTGAGAGGGTACCTATGCTCCAGTATAGGTATGCATGTATGTATGTGTGTGTATGTATGTGTATGTATATGTATGCTTCAGTCATGCATAAATATACTAGCAGCACTAAGTGCACTCTGTGTGTAGAAAGAAAAACAAGCAAAAATGTAAAATTGGGAAGCAGTCGTGGTAAGGACATATAGGGAAGGAAGTGCAGGAGAGGGAATGGAAGGCAGACTTGATCAAAACATATTATATGACTGTATGAAATTATCGATAAAATATTAAATACTAGCTTAGAATTATCTTGGAAGTGGTTGTGAATGTTAATGTAGACATTACAATAATCTAAAATAGTACTATCTTACAATTCTGGCAACTGTCTTAAATTTCCACGGAGGTTGCTGTAGAGAAGCATAAAATAAATAAATATGAGTCTTAATCTACTCAGAGTAAATCAGTAATAACAAACTAGCAATCTACAAGAATACAATGGGCATCGTTTCTATCCCGAAAACAAGATGTATATATGAACTTTTAAGTACCTTTGCACTTAAACATAATCTTTTTAATATGATATTTTAATTAGTAATACAAAGTGTTAGATAACTGTAAGGCATGTTTGAATAGGTGTGATAATTAGATTCTCTTTCCTCCTCGTCTCCCTAACCCTTGGTTTGCTCTCCCTAACCCCTGGATCTCTCTACTCTTCCGTGCTTTGCCGATCCGTGTTCTTCCCCATCACTTGATTTTAATTTCTTTTTCATTGTAACTTTTTATTTTATGTGTATAGGTGTTTTACAACCATTGTGTGTACCATTGTCTTTC
>JANHMN010000017.1:53405554-53457902 GCA_030674055.1 Rhabdomys pumilio
AGCAGCAGCAGCAGCAGCAGCAGCAGCAGCAGCAGCAGCAGCAGCAGAGACTGATGAAATCGGAAAGCATGCCGGTACAGTTGAACAAAGGTAGGAGAAAGCCCAGTAAATCCAAAGAGCCTGAATTATGACATGAGACTTTCTCACTTGCCTGTGAGAAACCGATTTCTCAGAAGCAGAAATCCATAAAACCTTAATTTTTTAAAAAAATCTATCGTATATGATCCTTTTAGAGATTAAATATTGTGTTCCTCTTGATTAAGTATATTTTATGAGGTATTTGACAACGTATTGTTTAGCATTTATATCTCAGTGTGGTTTACATTTTGTTCTGTACATACCCATCTTGTACGAGCATGGAACTCATCAGCTGACTGTGTTCTCTGACAGCTTCATAGTAAGTGCTTCTGAGTCCTGGTCTCCTTCAGAAGAGTCTGAGATGGGAAGGCCCGTGGGCTGTCAGTCACAGGAGTCAGCAGCGTGTCATGGTTTAGAGGAGAGTTTGTGGTGTCTTGTCTCACCCACCTGTGTCATGGCTAAGAAATACAAAATGAATCTTTGGGGAGAAAAAAGAAGCTAAACAAAAGCTTTAGCATCCAAAACGAACATTCAAGTTCACATACTAAATGGTTCTGCCAAAAAATGGGTATAAGACCAGAGAAAGCCTGCGAGATGATGGAGGCAACTGTCCTTTTTGTGCTCTCGCTGTTGTCATTTGATCAGGGCCTACCCAGGGTGTCCCCTCCCTTAAGCACTCTGCCTACAGAGAGCCTTTGCATTCTTACTTAGAGCCTCCACACTTCCTTTCTATAGAAAATGAGACACAAACACTAGAAGTAAGAAATAGCAGTGTGATGGCAAAAACTGCACAGAAAACATAGCAGTTGTAGACATTCAGTCACAAAGAACATCCCACCCAAAACTTGTTTCACGCCTTACAGGACACCTACATTAACAGCAGCATTCAGTACTTAGTGGCATCAATAGCAATGATAATGTCAGCACAAACAAAATTTAAGCTATATTCATATGCTTTGCTTAAGGATATCACGTATAAAATTATTATAAAGATCTTACATATTGGCATTTAAATTGGAGTTTAGTCCCTGGTGATGCCAGTTAATGTGTCATGCACATGTGTGCACATGCATGTGTATCTGAAATTCCATGCACATATGTTTACATGTATGTGCATCTGAAGCCTTCCATTGCTGTCATCATGTTTTTAGTTTTTATATTACTTTGTCTATATGAAGTATTAGGTTTCATATGATTAGTATTTAAGGCTTATTAGAGTATTCAGTTTACCTTCTATGAGAATATCTCATTTAAAATTGCATTCTTCTCTTTTTAATGTAGACTGTCACACATGATTTAAAGAAAAGGAGACATCAAGTCATTAACATGTTGAAAATGTATCTTAATGCCAGGAGACATGCCCACTTCCAGAATGGAAATGAATGTTATTTTATATATCTCTTAATTGTACTGTTTTATTGTTCTAAACAAATATGATTTCAATATTGCTTTGATAACAAGCTTTAGTCTGTTGTAATTCTAACTGATGGCAGGCAAATGAGTCAGAGAATCTCTTAATGCTTTAGTTTAAATTTTCTGAGAAACCAAGCCAAATGACTATAGAAATATAAAGTTGTATCTCTAAGGAAATGTCAAGTATTAATATCACAGTAAGTGAGAAAGGAAGCGCATGACGACGGAACAGTCGCTGAAGACTAGTCCCCCGTTAGAAGGAGACAGCGGAGCTTCTCAGCACCGCAGCGGAGCACGACTATCAGGAGGCACTCTGAAACGGATCCCTATCCTAAAGGAAAGTGCCCTTGTTGTTGTTTTATAGCTCTTCTAGTTTGTTTGTGGTTCATTCTTCTCATGTGAACTCCTACCAGCACCCCAAAAAAAACAAAATAACAACAAAAACTTATATTAACAACAAAAATTTCTGCTAGTTCCTACTTACATAAAAGATGGGATAAAGGAAAGGGCCAGAAGAACCTTTCACAGAGATAGAAAGAGCGTTTTACTTTATGGTCTCCCTCTGTTTACTGGTAAAACCTAAGCAATACCTGAAGTCCTGGCGATTTTGTCACCTAAAACAAGAGCTCAGAGCCGATGCCTGTGGAACCTGTGGTGCTTTCGGTGACAGATGTATCATTCTCTTTGTGTTGATGAGTGCTCCTCCAGCTCTGGCCTTGGTGCTGGATCCCCACAGACGCTGTGTTCTCACTGACAGCTACAGCCACAGCAGCCTGTCTGCAGGCTCGTGTTACAGAGAACCATCCACCCAGTGACAGCCTTTTCAGTGTACTCTGATGAAAAGTTCAAAGGTTGCCTTGAAATGGTTGTTTGTAAAGATGGAAATGTGGCTTTTCTGGGTTAAGTAATTTGTAATTCTAAAGGGGAGGTTGTGTCACCCAGATGTATGCATATGTAACTTAATGTGCATTGTAGTTTATGTGTCTACTGAGGAAAAGAAAATCAGCAGAGCTGCTGTCCCCTTGTCTTCCTAGTAATAGTTATCTTGAATATTAAAATGAGAAATCTATATAGCAAAATGGGTAACTGGTATAGACTTGAAAATGTACAGAAAATGAGCCTACCATTTATCAATTTAGTGAATGGTATTATGAAAACTTGGATTGTGACCATTTCATTTCTACTTAAAGCATTTCTGTAGTATGTGGTCCTTTTCACAAATTTTATTTTGGATCTAGGAGAACATTTCTGTGTTCTGTTGACAGAAATGCTGTCATGACACGGTGTGACCCTGCTACAAATCAGGGTGTGTTAAGTGGGCCAGAACATTGAGGGATGCTATCTAGTTTAAAAATAATTCTTACTAAAATACATGTGTGTGTAATTCTGTATATTATTATATATGTCAATCCTATTATTTTATATTATGTAGTATATTAGTTGGTAGTTTATATGCATTAGTAAAATGTATATATAGTTGTTATATACATATATTATAGAAAAGCTAAAGAAGCAGCAAGCCTATGAAGTTATGGACGGTACACAGGAAATCTGAGCCTATGAAGTTATGGACGGTACACAGGAAATCTGAGCCTATGAAGTTATAGACGGTACACAGGAAATCTGAGCCTATGAAGTTATAGACAGTACACAGGAAATCTGGTGACTTTTAAAAGACTTGCTCTCTTTTGTTTAGTAACCTCAAAATAGCCTTCAGACACTGCTGTCTCCAGGGGTTATTCTGACAGCTGTGACCGTGGTCATTGTTGAACACTGTCACCCCAGAAACAGAAGAGCTGAAGATCCAGTGTCTGCGTGCCCACTCTTCGTGGCCTCTCCTCTTGTGCTCCTTGTCTTCCGTGTCTGGGTCACTCAAACCCGCTCTCCCATCCCTGTTTTCTTTTCTGTATGCTTATCTGGGTCTTTTTTTGTTTGAACACTGCTTTATTATAAGCATTTACTATGGTTCCAATTTAATAAAATATTGCCTATAATAAAGGGATGTAGTTCACAGATGCATTTGAAAATACATGTGGTAAGTTTGAAATACTTTCACTGGTAACTGGGTAGCTTGCTTAGGGCTTTCTTATGAATTTCCTTTAAAGTTTAATCTAAAATATGTTTTACGTTGGAAGAAATCTGTAATACTAATATTTGTAATGTCATAAAGTCTGCTCAGAAAAATCCCCAGTATAGTAGAAACTAGAAGTAGGAACTTATGAGCTTTTCCTTTAGTAAAAACAGAAATGAACTCTCCACTGAAGCATCCTTTTAAAGAAATTGCTTACTTAAAAATAAGTCAGATATTTCTCTAAGCTTCTACTGTATTTTCTGTTCTTTGCTTTTAATAATTTGATAAACTTACATTAAGTATGAAGGGCAAAAGGTTGTTAATTTTCCTTTTATCATATCTAATTATTTTTTCTTATGAAATCTAGGCGACGTAGTTACAGGAAGCGATGCTCAGGTTTCTGTTCCTGTCCAGGCTCTAACTGACCTCCAAGGTACAGTTGCCACCTCCTATCTGTCATCTGTCTATCATCTGTCTGTTTTCTCTCTCTCTCTCTCTCTCTCTCTCTCTCTCTCTCTCTCTCTCTTTCTCTCTCTCCCTCTCTCTCTCTCCCTCTCTCTCTCTCTCTCTCTCTCTCCCTCTCTCTCTCCCTCTCTCTCTCGTTTGTTGGCATGTGCTGCCCCACCCCATACTGGCCACTTTCAGTGGCACAACCTCTCCCAAACCCATAGTTTCTGTTTCTACCCTCCATTCAGCCCACTGGTCTACTACCATAGTTTGGCCACTAAGTGGCACTGTTGTGTAAAGTAAAAGTTCCCTCTCAGGTCCTACTTTGGTGGCATCAGGCTCCATTGTGGATTTTCTCTTCACAGTGAACAATCTTTTTCTTTGCTAAATATGATTCAACCTGTGTTTGAGGTCATCTGCACTGTTATGTTCTGTAGGCTGACACAAGGAGGGACTTTTGTTACTGTAACAATATTTAACAAATTTGTTATAAGATTGGTTTCCTTGCTATGACTACCCATATTTCACCTAAAAATTACCACCTGTCTTTTCACAGCCTGTTTTTGAAATATTTTAAGTATTGCCTTTATATTAAAAATTTTGTCATACAATTTAATCAGTACAACAAATCACCATAAATAGTGAGTAATAATTTGTAAGCTTTTGAGTTTACAATCAAAAGCTGACATTTTAATATTATCCATGAGTTTAGCTTAATAAATAAAAGGTTATCCATTTTCAGTACTTCCTGTGGTATTTTAAACATAAATATTTAAAATTACATCATCAATATTTTTCTTTGCACCTTTTAGCTGAAATACACCATAAAGAGAATATTTATGTTACATGGAAGTTAAGACTTAAAGATTCTTTCATTCAAATTCAGGCTAAAATGAGAACAATACAATAGCAATTAAACCTCATATCATGTTTGGCTTAATGTAAAATATCCATCTGCATATAGTAAACTAATTATATTTATATTAAAATACTAACCATCATTTTCCTTTTATTGAGATTTTTGTATTCAACAATATTTATCCACCAAGCTTAACTATCTGCTGCATGGCAAGCTGGTTTTGTTGGTGCCATGGTTTCCCAGTGTCCCTACCTTCTTGGATGTTACTGTTGCTGTAGATGACCAGTCAAGACAACTCAGTTAGGACTCATCCTTTCTCTGAATGCATTTAGAATCCCCGTTGCCCCCACGCTCTGACAGAGAGTTTGTCAGTCCAATAGGGAAGGTTCCAGCCACCATGTGATGAAACTGGGGCAGAGGGAACAGGAGATGACCTGCATCTCCTGAACTAGATAAGTCACTGTTTCCCTTGGCTCACTCACTGCACAGTGCAACAGGGAGAAGAAGGGGGAGTAAGCAGAAAAGTTAGTGCTGACGCTGACGCCTTCCGGCTGCTGAACAGGAGCACAATAATAAGAGGTGAAGAGCACTGTGAGTGTCAGACTTTCGGGGGCCACCAACTCCATTCAGTCACACACAAGATGACTGTGTGGGTTTTTTAAAAGAAAAATAGGAATGTCAATAGCTTCATGATTTTGGGGCAATAAATATTTTTAGAAAATGGCTGGAAAGCTTTCTTTCATATTTTGTATGGTAGATTGCAATCACAGAAACAAAACTTGTTACTGTAAAACTTGTTTTTGGAAGATTGAATTTCATATAAATCCTTTATATCAGCTTAGATTTTACATTGCCATAAATATCTTGAAGGATTTTATTTCTCTGTATATTAATATATACATACACTTAACACAGAGAGACTCCATTACAGTACTTGTTAGGTTGTTTCAAATTTAAAAGGAGAAAGTGTCCCTGGCCAGATTGCCACTGCTCACAGCCTTAAGGTCAAAGCAAAGTAACATCCACCAGATCCAGTTACATAAAGGAACAAATGCAAAGGGGAAGGTGCCTCCCTCTCTCTCCTCCCTCTGTCTCCTCCCTCTGTCTCCTCCCTCTCTCTCCTCTCTTCCCTCTGTCTCCTCCCTCTCTCTCCTCCCTCTCTCTCCTCCCTCTCTCTCCTCCCTCTGTCTCCTCCCTCTCTCTCCTTCCTCTCTCTGCTTCCTCTTTCTCTTCCCTCTCTCTCCTCCCTCTCTCTCCTCCCTTTCTCTCCTCCCTCTCTTTCCTCTCTCTCTCCTTCCTCTCTCTGCTTCCTCTCTCTCTTCCCTCTCTCTCCTCCCTCTCTCTGCTCCCTTTCTCTCCTCTCTTCCCTCTCTCTCCTCCCTCCCTCTCCTCCCTCTCTCTCCTCCCTCTCTCTGCTTCCTCTCTCTCTTCCCTCTCTCTCCTCCCTCTCTCTCCTCCCTCTCTCTCCTCCCTTTCTCTCCTCTCTTCCCTCTCTCTCCTCCCTCTCTCTCTTCCCTCTCTCTCCCATAGCCTCCACTGCACACCCCCAGTGGGTTCCATATGGCTGCTTCTAGGGGAAGAAATGAGGAGGAAAATGGGAGTGACCTTAATTTAACAAGAGCTCATGTGTCTGTAGATGTCTCCTCTTGGGTACCATCAAGAAGAACATGTCAACAGAAATACCCAAGCACATAGAGCAAGCAGAAAATTGGTAGGGCGGGGAGGCCAAGTCAGGTGGAGCAGACCACACAAGAATAAGAGACAGCTTCTCCTCCTGGGCACAGCAGAAGAGAAGAGATTTTAAAACAAGCAAGTGTCTTTAAAAGATGCTGTGTCAGCTACTCTACCTAATGTCGACAGTACTGAGTGACGGTCCTGAGGTAAACAGAAAGCTGCACTGTGTTCAGCTTAGTTGTTATAAGACAAACAAATGACTTCGCTTGAAAGTATGATTTGTTATGGAATACTTTCTGCAAAAAAAAAATCATTACATAAATGATTATCCTGGTTGAGGTTTGTTTGGTTAGTTGGTTGGTTGGTTGATTTTTGGTTTGGGGGTTTGTTTTCTTTCGTTTTTCTCAACTTGACAGAAAAAAAGTTATATGAAAAGAGGAATCTCAGTTGAGAAAATGCTTCCATCAGATTGCCTGTAGACAGGTCTGTGGTGAATTTTTTTGACTGATGATTGAGGTGAGATGGGCGCAGCCATCCCTGAGCAAGTGGTCCTGAGTTGTGTAGGAAAGAGGCTGAGCAAGCCATGCAGAGCAAGGCAGTAAGCACCGTTCTTCTGCAGCTCTGCTTCCGTCCCTGCCTCCAGGTACCTAACCTGAGTTCCATTCTGACTTCTCGGTGATGGAATATGAGTTGTAAGCTGAAATTAAGTCCTTCCTCCCCAGGTTGCCTTTGGTTGTGATGTTTTATTGCATTGTGATAGAAACCCTAACTAAGACAGAAATTGGTACCACGTCTGTGTATTACATTCACAGTCCTAACCATGTTAAACCATATTATGGGCGGGATTTTGGGAGGACTTTGGAACTCTGGGCTGTAAAAGCCACCAAGCTCTCAGAGCTCAATGGGCTGGCTGCTGCTGTGGAAACTTGGGAGATAATACTAAAGCAGTGCAAGGAATAGAGGCCTGGCTTGTGATGCTTCAGAGGGAGCCAGACACTCCAACAGGGCCATATGTGTGATTATTTAAAGTAGGAATCTGTAATTCTGGTCCATTTGAGCTGAAGAATCATGATTAAGAAGAGACCATAATCACTAAAATGAACCCTTTGGTTTTGCTCGTTCAATCGATACTTGTCAGATGGGGCTGAAGAATCAACTGTGATTAAGATGAGACCGGAATTACTGAAGCAAAGTCTCTGGGAAGTGGTCCTCCAAGGTCAGCAAAAAAGATGCTGTGGTCTAGAACAGGCAAAAACTGTATCTTATACTTGTAGATGAACTATGTAATTGTGCAAAAAAAGACTCCCAGGCAATACTAGGTTTGAAGGCAAAAGGGTCATGGAGAGCAACTGAGGTTTGGTGACTGTGCAGCCTCTCTTGCAGCTAGAAGCCCTGGGACTGAAGTTGAAGTTTGTCACCTTGTCTAGAGAAAGTCCATAAAGAGAGTTGTCTTAGTTAGGGTTTTACTGCTGTGAACAGACACCCATAACCAAGGCAAGTCTTACAAAAGACATTTAATTGGGGCTGGCTTACAGGTTCAGAGGTTCAGTCCATTATCATCAAGGCAGAGGGACATAGCACCATCCAGGCAGATAGGACAAGGGTATTAAAGCCCACACCCACAGTGCCACTCCTACTCCAACAGGCCCACGCCTTCTAATAGTGCTACTCCCTGAGCCAAGTATATACAAACCATCACAAGACCTAGGAGTGGTGAGTGGTGAGTGATGAATGTACATGCAGCCCAGTGGCAGTGGAGACCCAGCATATTGGGCATACCCATGCTAATGGACAACTACCAAGATGTGGCACTGCCTGCGTCCTTTGGTGCCCAGAGATCATGAGTTCCAGGCATCAATCATTGTGCTACTGGAGCTTGGCTTTGCTTTGATTTCGTTGTGAATATTTCCTGGTTCTTCCCTCTTTGCTTTAGAAACATATTAACTTCTTTTTTGATTTTATAAACGCCCACAGCTAAAAGGCTTTTTGTATATTTTAGAGAGGCTTGGAACTTGAGAGAGACTTTGGATATTTTAAAGAAAGTGAACATTTAAAGTATTTGAATTTTAAAAGATGGACCTTTGAAAAGTTGACATATTTTATATTATGAGATTAATATCAATGACCATCTTAGGGACAAATGAGAAAAAAAAGATTGTAGCTTAACAGTCTTTGTGTGTCAAGTTGGCAAAGGGCCAGTTGTGCTGGCTAGGGTTTTTTGTCAGTTTGACAAACTAGAGTCATCTGAGAGGATCAAACCTCAACTGAGAAAATGCTTTCATGAGATCTGCCTGTAAGCAAACCTGCAGTGCTTTTCCTTATTACCCCTGGGGAGATTATCTTGGAGTCTATTAAGAAAACTAACTCAGCAAGGCATGCAAAGCAAGACAGCAAGAAGCTTGCTTTGTTTGTTTGTTTGTTTGTTTGGGGGCAGAGTCTCACTCTGTAGCTTTGGCTGGCCTCAAACTCCCCTATGTAGGTCAGGTTGGCATAGAACTCACAGAGATCAGCTTGCCTCTGCTTCTGGAGAGCAGAGATTACAGGCGTGAGCCACATGCCAGAGTTCGGTTGTGTTTGACCGTAACTGTAGCATCCCTAAGTCACTTGTTGCAGTTGCCTTTTGCCTACACTGTTGTCACTGTTTCCTGAGAACAAGGTCAGAATTTGCCTTTTTTTAAAAACAAATATACTTTTATTTATTTATTCTCTATTAGTTTGAATCTAGGATGGGTACAGCATCACACGGATTTTTGTATCCAACAGCCTTTGCAGAAAGGTTGCTTCAGAATTTGGCACAATCCATTCCACAGAATCCATTCTGTGGGCCCAAGTTACTTTTCCCCAGATCACTCGGGTTTTGTTTCGTTTTTTGCCAGGAGTCACTGTATTGTGTTTTGCTTTATACACATAAGCACATCTCTTACCTAAGTAGAACTCAGTTTCATCTCAGATATAAATGCCTTCAGTTTGAAGAAGAGCCATGTGCTCTGTTTGGTTCCAGAGACCTTACTTGTAACCAGCAAAAATGGCCTTGCACCACAGCCTTCCAGACACGCTTGCCTTCTTTAGAAGTCCTGTTCCCAGCAGGCCTCCACAGATGCTAAGATGGTGGAAAGGGTGCCTTTTTTTTTTTTTCAAACGGCATCATTCTATCCCATGTTTCCTTAATGCTAGGCCATGTTTCTTACAGACTACATGACACAGGTCTTACTAGGGAGACAGCTTTGCCCAGCATGGGCTCTGCATTCCAGCCAGGGTCCAAATCCTAGCTGTTTCATGACCTTGCTAGATAAGCTGGGCTATTTACTGAACCTCTCGTTTATGATGAAAGAGGAAGAGCAACCACTTGCATTACTTGTATTACCTGTCATCTGTGCCTGCTCCAGTAGTAATGATGGTAGAAGCCTCAAATACCTTCCTGGATCTCAGAATCAGACTGTGAAGGAGCCTGTGTTCAAGGCAAACTACAGTGATAGCTAACACCTCTATACTTAACTGTTCTGATCTTCTAGACACTTCTATTTCAAACTAGTACCCAGGCCATCAGTGCTTTACTTCTTTAATCAGGCTAGAGCAAAGGTATTCCAGAGTCTTTAGGTATAACCTGCTTCCACTCACTCTCCTGGCATCAAGAGAAATGCCTATAATGAATGCCCTCTGTGCCACTCTGTGTACAAGGCAGCAAGATGTTCTGGGAGAGCAGACAAATGCCTCCAGTGTTCTCCTATATAAAGTCAAGCCAGAGACAAGTGCTTCCAGGTACTTCTTTCCACTCTCTGAGCTGTCTTCTCACCACAGTCCCCTCAGTGTCCTAGCCCTTGACTGTATTGCTTTAGTATCTCTATCTCTCCTGCCTAGACTCAGGTTTATTGGTGTTCAGCCTGTCTGTTTAAGAATACACTCCAGCTCCTGTTCATCTCATTGAGGAAAGAGACCCACAAAAATTAGTACTCATAAGACATAGCAGGAGCACAAGATATACTATTTCTTCATCCTCTGACGTTTCTTCCAAGGCATTTGCCAGCAGAGGTTCCTAAGAGGTGCTTGACAAATTAACTTCCATTGTCCTGGAGTCGAGGGGACACAGCCAATTTGCTTTGTGTGTTGATAGGAAAAGAGGATGAAAAAGGACAGAATATATCCAGACATGGTTGTGTCTGATCCAAATAATGCCTTTGTGTGAAGTTAGAACAAAACACTTCTCCTATGCAGGCATAGGGGATTCTAGGGAATCCACTCAATAAACAGAACATAGCCTGGATTTCAGGGCACCACGGCCATCTGCTTCGTATCTGATGCAGTACGCTGGTCCTTACAGCTCTAGGACACCCCATGGCTTATAACTACAGGCTAAGAACACCTAGCCCTCGGTTGAGTGAGGGCTCGGATTTACCCCAGCAGGCCATGCCAGTACTGTCGTTCTTTCTAAAATTTCTTCAGCCCAAGGCAACACTGCTCCAAAGAAACGGTTTTCAGAAGATCTCTGGAGGGAACTTGGTGCAAAGACTTTTCTAAACGCTGGCATTTTTACAATAACAAAAATATTATCAAGCTAGTTTACATAGTTAAGGAGGAAAATAAAACATTATATACAGAGGTTTAATGCCACATCCAGTATTCAGAAATGTAATTATTTATTTTGGTATAGTTTTGAAGCTTGCACAAATATGTTTGACTTATGCTAACACACACACAGAGAGAGACACACACAACACAAGTCCTTGAGCTAATGAATTAATCTTCTTGAGCCTCAGTCTTGTCTTCTATTGAGCTTCTTATGAATGGTTAGGATTGGATGGAAACAACCCACGATTGATCCAATCCATCAGTTGGATGGTTATCAGTACCACAGTCAAGTTATAGTCAAAGTGTCTGTACAACATCCAGCTCCTCTTTGTGACTTATTACTCAGGTAGGCAGACTCAGGCAGTGTGAGTATGAGAAAGGTAGGAGGAAGACGCACAGTGCTCCTCTTACACATTTGAGATCTAGAAACAAAACATTTCTTAGTTTTATTATCATTTATCCATGGAAATCATTGATTGATACAAAATGGGTAAGTTAATAAGATTTTGTTCTTTTTATATATAATTCTTATATAAGTGTTATGGATTATAATGAAATGTACTTTATTATGTTACATATTCCTTATGAATGGATTAGATATATATGGTTATGCAATGTAAACCATGTGCCTTCTTTCTGAAAGTATCCAAGGCGACTAACATTTTACAAAATATAACTTTACAACTCTTCCATTTTAGAAGAAAATAAGCTATAATAATCCACAAATACTAACGTGTTCTAAGGGTATAATAAAATTTAATTATCCTATCTGGAATTTAGATGAACTAAGATTTTGAACTATAATGTCAAGTATTGAGAGTCTAGAGAACAGAAGTAGAGTTAAAAATCAAAAAAGAGTAATAAGGAAAATTTCCCAAAGCTAAAGGAACTTACTAGCATGGAGATTGAAAACAGTTAAGAAGCAGAATGAAAATACAGCATGCCCATCCCTAGAGGCCCCCAGGTAACTTGGAAGAACTTACATGAGGTAGAAACTGAAGGGTTCCAGATAGGAACCAAGAAGGAGGTTTGTGTAGAAGAGGACCATCAAGCAATAACAAATTTAACATGTTGGATTTTGTCAGTTATTTGTTTGTTTATGGTTAAAGTTTTACAAGGCAGTTGTTTTGAATTAGGATCAGATGTAATGGTAAAGTAGAGAATGGTTCATGTGAGAACTCAGGCCTGCCAGCAGGATCACTTTCCTCTTGTTAATACAAAAAAACTCTTACCTCAAGAGGGATAAGAGAAAGTTTACTCTGGAGCCAAATATGAACAATCACAGCCTGGGAAACAGACTTATGTTACCTCAAATTCCACGTTCTGACGCATCCCTGGATCCATGCAGTTTCATGGAGTTTTCATAGAAAGCGAACAAAGGAAACCATGAGTCAAGGTGTTTTTCAAATACATTGGTGGAAACATTAGGTAGGTAGCTATGGCAAAGTGGAGAAATCTCAGCTGTAGGCCTCAGGTGCTGTCTGACCTTATGTTTCTGTTTAGTAGAAACTGGGTTTTGTTAAGTTAATATATATTCTAAGAGGCTTTTATCTATTAGTCCAAGATGTTAAATATGACACAGAGAATGGCTGTTGATGAAGCTAAGGAAGCCCAAGATAAGTTAGAACTAGGCTGTGCACCTGCAACATTCCAACCTCCCTGTATCTGGCCCTACAACATTCCACTTCTCCACATCATGAAGTTTGAACCAGTCAATTGACATCTGAACACATAGCTTCTTTCCAGTCTTGTTCACTCTCTCCATTCCCGAGGACCTCTTTATTATACACGTATATTCTTCACCACTTACAAAAGTAGAATTAATCTTCTAGATGAAATGATAAGGAAATGAGAAATGAACAATGATGCCTTCTCCAAAAAAAAAATGCCAAATACCAACCTGAAAGATAAAATGATACTTAGAAGAAATGTAATTATTAATAAGAAAGTAATATAAATTATCTGTACAATTCAAAAGGTGGGAAAGATCATCAAAAGGAACACAAGGCAAGTATAGGGTAAGATTAGCCATCCAGAAAGCAGAGTGAATCCGTGAAAGCAAAACAGTTCTGTTAAAAGCACTGAAGCAAGCTGGAGAGGTGGCTCTGCGGCTAAGAGGACGAACTGCTCTTGCAAGGGACGTAAGGTGAGTCACAACTGCCTGTAACTCTAGCGCCAAGAGATCCAATGTCTCCATCTTCTTGGGACATCTTTATTCATGTGTGCTACCAAGACAGGCACACGCGTGCGCGCGTGCACACACACACACACACACACACACACACACACACACACACACACAATTTAAAATAATAAAAATAAATCTTTTAAAACAGTGAAGTAATTCTATATTCAATAAATCTGATCACGCATGAGTGAAAGAAAAATTCTAGAATATACAAAGTAAGAATTGTAGAACTAAAGATACAGAAGACGAATTGGTTGTTTAATTATAACAGATAACTTTGTAAGTTGAAACTTTGGACAAAGTTTTCTTCTGATGACAGAATTAGAACAGATCTAGTGATTTAGAATTCCTGTGTATTAATCTGTGTACTGTATCATCTGGTGATTATACAGGTAAGAAGTCTGGCACAGGTCTCCTTGTGGATCTGCAGTAGTGGCAGTACTCAGCTCCTGTGACTGTAGGATAAAAGGCCTTGCCTGCTGTCAACCAGTGACTGTTCCCGGAAGTACAGGAAATAGACATTATTCTGACCGCCATATGCATGATACATGACGTGTTTTCTTGTTTAAGGAAGAACGTAACCCTCAGGCAGAAATACAAAGTCTTAATAGAGGAATAAACAGAAAATTCAAATTCATTGTAATAGTGTCTTTAAAAAGCCACTTCTCCAGCTGTGCATGCCTTTGATCCCAGCATTCAGGAGTCAGAAACAGGCAGCCATCCTGGTCTACATTGTGAGTTCTAAAACAACCAAGGCTTCATGGAGAAACTCTGTCTGGAAAAATTAACAAAAGACAAAAAGCTACTCCCCACAAAGGTCTCAAGAGGTAGCTGATCCAAACTTTGATGGCACAGATAAATTCTATTATATAAATTTGCCAAAGGTAGATCCTTTCCTTTTTTTAAAATTTTCTTTTGTGATATTAGTCTATGAATAAAATGCTTTGAGCTCTTAAATTTATCTTCTGTGTGATGGGCTTTTAAAAGTATATTCATTCAGAGATGATCAAACATCTTAATTCTTCATGCTAGATCTTCCAGCCTTTCCAAAGCCATCAAATCTGCTGAAGTAGCAGAAGGGCAATGAGCAATTCCTGAAGGAAAGAGGAAAGCCACACCTTCCTAGTAAAGACATAGACTGTGTCCATGTCCCACATTCATCCACAGTTAGGAAACAGCTTCCTAAGCAGGACATGAGGATGGAAACATACAAATAAAACACACACACAACATATGTACTCATATCTGTCTCTGTCTTTCTGTCTCTCTCTCTGTCTCTCTCTCTATCTCTCTCTGTCTCTCTTTCTCTCTCTCTCTCTCTCTCTCTCACACACACACACACACACACACACACACACACACACAGGGACAATTTCCAGAATTTTAGAACATCCTTTAATCGGTTTTAAAAGGCAAAATAAATAGAGATAATTTACATAAAAGCTCCATATACCCTTTAAAAACATCTTAAAAACTCAGCCTTGCTAGTTACCGAGAGACTTCAAAAAAAGACAATAAAGTCTACCCTTTATGCTGTTAACCAGATAAATATGAATAGGTAAATGTATATAGCTCTATGTGATGATACATAGTCTCACATGTGTGTAAAATATATCCAATCTCTTCAAAGATGATAGGCATTAAAAATTGTCAGTGGCTTTTAAACTTTTAAAAGTCTAAAAGAAGGCAATTGGGAATCACTTGTTTACATTTGAAATGTGCTTATAGTAGAACACAGTGGCATACACTATAGTTTCAGCACGTAGGGAGCTGAGGCAGGAGTGCTGCCACAAGACTGAGGCCAGAATGAGCTTTGTCTCAGAGCCAGGCATTGTTACGAACAAATAAACAAAAAAGATTTGAAATGAAATAAAATGCACATTCAGACTTAAACGTTGCATTCATATAAATCTACTTTATAGAAGTGGCACATTTCTCTCTCTCTCTCTCTCTCTCTCTCTCTCTCTCTCTCTCTCTCTGTGTGTGTGTGTGTGTGTGTGTGTGTGTGTGTGTGTGTGTGTGTGTGTGTGTCTTTTGGAAACAAGATTCCTCTTTGTAGCAGCTTGGCTGTCCTGGAACTCACCTTGTAGTCCAGGCTGGCTTTGAAATGACAGGTTGTCCAGCATCTGCCTCCAATTGCTGGGATTAAGGATATGTGCCATCATCACCAGGCTTTTCCAGTTTGTTCGTCAGTCATGAAATAGCAACTTTCTAAAATACTGGTTACCATTATTTTTATAAAGGCCAAGGATTAGAAGACAATAAGCTATACTCAAGTGTAGTTAAAGCAGTCAGAAGATTGTCTCTGAAGAAGCTTCCCCAGCAGACTTCACTATATAAATGTGTTTTAAAATAGGAAGCCATGTGTAATAACTATAATACTAAAATAACTAGAATAGAAATTAGAATAGAATAGTTGTATAATAATAAATAGAATAGAAAGTGCCTTGTTATCATTGCTGCTTCAAACTCTTGAAGGAGTTTGTAAGATGGGCTTTATATGTAAGCCAGGTGGACTTTCCAGACAAACCCAGAAGCAAGCCACAGAGGGGAGCTTTGAGGACACTGAGACCTCTGAAAGTATTTCTCTATAAATGTAGCAAGAGCCCAGGGACAGCCCCCAAAAATCAAAACCAACTTTTCCAGATCTCTAGAATTTAAGAAAAGTTTACAACAATCAGAAAAGCCTTTATTTGAGGAAAAAGGCTGACTCACCTAACAGTGCCCTTTGTAGCTGTGTAACTTGTAACATGTGTCCGCCCACCTCTATAGCAGCCTTGAACACCGGCACCCTCAAAGCTTCTACAGGAGGAACAGAGTGCATGTGGGGTAGCCTAAAAATCATGGTCCCACAAGTGAATTATCACTATTGAATTTGCCGACAACTCTTTAAAAGGGCCCTATATTCGTGAGGTTTACTTCATTTGACCATGTGCAGAGCTTGCTATATTCAAGACCTTGTCGTAGGGTGTCTGTGGAAGACAATTGTTCACAATCCTTAGACACCACAACTGCCCAAGGCTACGGTACCAGTTAGAAAAATGGATGCTGGCTGAAATATAACAAGAAGGTCAGAGGTCAAAATCCAAAAATGACTTAAATTCATGAATAGGATGTCGACACTGGGCTCTCAAAAGTTCTAACATATTCTGGAAGGCCACAGGTATAAGCACTATTGTGTCTCTGTCCAGGAAAGGATTGAGACATACATAGACTCTCATCTTTGGATAAACTTAAGCCCCTGAATGAATAGCAATGAAGGCGACAACAGTTACAAACCACCTGCTGGGATAGTCACAGTGTATCCCAACACCCACAGAACCCTGGCAAGGACTGAATACTGACTCAATACATTTAAGAAAAGAAAATTATGTCTATTTATAGACAACTAAAGTAACCAAGCAAAAGCTTTAGTGACCACACAAAATGGAAATGGACTTTAGAATTATTTGAATAAAGTCACTAATACAACAGATAGCAAGATAAGTGGATTCAGGGGGTAGAGTGGATGGAGTCTGATTTCCAGAGTAGCCACTTTAAATTGTATCTAATTGTCAATAGAAATTGTTAGGCATGCAGAACATAAAGCAGGGAAATATGGCTCATACCTGTGTAAAAGCAGTCAATGGGCTGTCTGACATTAGACTTGCAAGAAAAAGACCTTACTACTATAAAGGTGCTCAACCACTGTGCGGACAAAATGAATGGAAACAGTGTATCACCAAAGAGAAAACCTCATAAATAAGATAGTTTTGAAGAATCAGATATTTAGGAGTTGAAAACTACAACAACTAGAGAGAAATTTTTACTTCTGAAGTTCAACATTAGATTTGTGCTGACAGAATAGTGACTCAGAATATGTGTCAATTGAAAGTATCCACTTCGCGGTTGAGAAGACAGAGTGAGAAGATACATGAATGGAAGTCAAAACCATACAGGGCACCATTAGTAATAACAATGTACACACAGTGGGAACCCAGAAAACAGGGGAGACAGTGAAAGGCAGAGTGAAATGACAGAATAGTACATAATTTTATGAAAAACACTCATCTGTACATTAAGATAGGTCAAGTAACTACAAGTAGCTTAAACTCTACAGTTTCACAGATAGACGCATGGTAGCCAACTATCAGTAGTGCTGAGAGATACAGTTCCGCTGAAAGAACTCCTGCCTTTCTGCACAAAATTATTCATTTGATCCCAGCACCAAATAACTGACATGGTGCCTGTGGTGGTTTGTATTTGCTGGTCCCAGGGAGTGGCACTACTAGAAAGAAGGTGTGGCATTGTTTGAGTAGGTGCGTCACTGTGTGGGGGGGCTTTAAGAACCTCATCCTACTGTCTGGAAGTCAGTATTCTGCTAGCAGCCTTCAGGTGAAGATGTAGAACTCTCAGCTCCTCCTGCACCACATCTGCCCGGATGCTGCCATGCTCCCACCTTGATGATAATGGACTGAATCTCTGAACCTGTAAGCAGCTCCAGTTGAACATTGTCCTCATAAGAGTTGCCTTTGTCATGGTATCTGTTCACAGTGATAAAATTGTTACTAAAACAGTACCAGAACATGAAGCGGGAGGATCAAAAGTTCAAAATCTTCCTTGCCTATAGGCCAAGTTCAAGGCCAGCCTGGGCCAGATGAGGTCCTGCCTCACAAAAGAAGGAAAGTGTACTAAACTTCCATGCACCAAAGAAAATCATGGTGACCTCCAGGTGGTTTCTTAGATTTGAGCACAGATTAAAAAAAAAATAAGTAGATGAAATTTCAAACAATTAATAACTTGAGTTTCAAATGACAACATACAGAAGGTGAAAACAATACCCAGAAGTAAAAATGCTTTCAAATCATCTATCTGGTAAAGGACATGTGGCCAGACTATGGAAAGAACCCAACAGTATAAAGGCGTATACTTTAATTTCTAAAAAATGTAAACAGTTTGAGAAATGGTTCTTCAAAGAAGATATTCCTCAAAGAGTTACTCTGGTCAGAATAACTTACTTACTTAATAATAATAATAATAATTACTTACTTACTTAATAATAATAATCTTCTTACTCAATGAGAAATTCAATAAAAAGACAGCTGCTAAGTGCTGATAAGGATGTTGAGAGATGGGACATTTGCTACAGTACTAATAGGCGTATAGAACAGGCAGGGTACTAGTTTTAGGATGAGACTTGTGAGGCAAGTGTGGTGGTGTAAGTACCAGCACTTCCTGTGCCCAGGTTAGCTGACATGGCCAGTGAGAAATGAATCTCAACCATGTACAACTTGGAAGGGTCACAGCAAGACTAAGGCTATGACACGTTTATTGCACACAATCAAACTTTTTATACTCTTATCAGAAATAGAATATAATGGAGGCTGCCAAGATTATTATAACAGTAGTTCTCAGGATATAATGACGTCTGCCAGCTGTAATGTAATGTCTAAGACTAATTGTCCTATCAAACTTGTAGATGCTTCATTGACTTCTAGGAGCATAGACAATCATAATGTGGCCTGAGCGTTTCACTGCCTGAGGGAGTGTCCCCATCTCTCCCGATCTGAAAGACACGCAGGAGCCATGAACTCTAACCTGGAAAGCCCCTGGAGACAAGCTAGACCAGGCCAACTCCATGATCCCCTGCGTGGTGGCACGTGCTTGGAAAACTGTCATTCTGGAGCATAGGTTTAAGGCTAGACTGGTCTACATAGTGAATCTAAGGACAGCCTGGGCCAAAGAGGGGAACTTTGATTCTGGCAAAGTGGGAAGATAGGGGAGAGAAAGGAAGGAGCCACCACAGAGTGTGACCTCTGGGAAGATAAGGGAGAGGAGGGAAGGAGCCACCACAGAGTGTAACCTCTTGGTAACTAACTGAAAGAACTGGAAACATTTACACATGTTCACAGCATCATTCTGCCTAACAGCCAAGAAATGAATATAAACTGTTAATGAGCTGACTAGTGTTAACCCAAATGTGGTCTGAAACACTATTGGCACTTTAAAGGATGCCATACCAGTAACTGCTGCAGCATGAGCCAGCCTTGAAAACACAGTGCTCACAAAAGGCCAAATACTGTGTAATTTCCAAGGATGATGGTGGGACTAGGGAAAACTGCTCGTGACATAAGATTTCAGTGTGGGGTTATATAATTGTTTTTAAATTGCTGATGATACTTACAAAACACTGAATTGTACACTTTAAAATGCATTTGTTATGACATATGAATATATGACATATGAATATATGACATATGAATATATGTCATAAAGTTATTTCTTAGAAAGTAGCTTTCACATTTAATCTGATACACTAAGAATGTCTCTAGATGTTGTTGGTTATGATTTTTAAAATAAAATTAATAGATGGTTCCCTGAATCTTTTTCCATCCAGATAGATCATAGTCTGTGGACTTTTGCCATAAACAAATAACCCAGTGAAATTAAGTCCTAAAGCCCTGGAAGTGGGTAGGAGATATGGAAGCAAAGAGAAGGGAAGGTCAGGGTGAGGTAGGGCAAAATGTTCTGTTTTAGGCCTAAAGTCAGTACAAGACGCTTCTAGGGCTAAGAGAGCCTGCTTTCTCTGCCCTTTCCTAGCTCAGAGAACCTTGTACTGAGCTTAAAATTACAGTATTGCTCATTACAGGCTTAGTTGTTGAGGTGGAATTAGAAACAAACAAACAAACAAACAAAAAGGCTTATGAGGAAAACCATGATGCAAAAGGACAAGGATTGGGCAGAGGGGTGTTGTCAAAGCAGAACACAGACCAACAGAAGTTTCCTGTGAGAGGACCTCTGGGTGGAAATGGGGAGTTCCTGCTACCAGGCACCATATGGGAACCGCCTCAGGAAGAGCATGCATTCTGTTTAAACACTGAGCAGATCACAAATAATCTGGGAAGGGGGGCATCATCACTCCTCTTGGATTGTCATTCACCCTTTGCCTCCAGGCGACACCCACTGTGTGTCCCTGGTATTTGACACAAAGGAGGCTGCAGAGGAAAATGGCTGTTCTAAGATCAGGAGCAGAGAAGACTCAGGTCGATAACTGCTAGTCCAGCTATAACTCAGCAGTACCTTTTGTACCTAGTCATCCAGGAGATGCCGTATGGAGGAGCATCTATTAATTATGTACTAGTGCTGAGCGTCCCTGATGCCATCACTCTAGTCAGGCACAGACCTGGTGAAAGGCACTGTGAAACAGCACTTTAGCCCACTTCAAGATCTGTGATAGGCTTGGGGGTGCCTGATAGCGCTCCACACTTACGGCAAAGAAAGACACTGTTTGAAAACTCTTGCTGAAAGAATTACAGTTTTGAATGGTATTCATATACAGTATAGTTGCTTCTGCTTCCTCAGTTAAGTAGTTATCCTACTGCTGAAAGAAAATTCAGCTACTGAAAATTAACCCTTCATCACAGAAAATTAGAATCTTTTTAGGCTTTCCTAAAACATGCATGGACTATGTAGCTGATATTACATATAGAAAACTATACTGGTACTTCATTATTTTAAAAATAGCATCTTTATGTTAACATTGTGAGAAAGTGATTTCATAGCTAATGATGATTTATTAAAGCGAGTTATAGTCAGTGGCTTAGTGATGGTCTGGTGTTTAATTATTGCTACTTAATTTCCTTACAGGGCAAACTTCGAAAACCATCAGTTCATCTCCAAGTATCGAGAGTTTGCCTGGGGGAAGAGAATCCACTGGCTCCCCACCTTCATCTGCTACTAAAAGGGATTCCTTCTTCAGCAACATCGCACGTTCCCGCTCACACAGCAAAACTATGGGCAGAAAAGAATCTGTAAGTGTCTAAGGACAGCTTGTCTTCAGTCTGTCGTTTTTCCCTGGAGGAGAGCGTCTCTCACACCCAGTTTTATAAAGCTCATTAAGATTTTACAAACTAGAACTCACTATTGTTTCAAAAGTATGTTAGTGTTATTATTATTATTTAGCAATATTTTAAGACCGAGATCTTTGTTACCTGAGGAAAACAGAAACATCCGTTTAAAGTAAGTGGAATATTTTCCAAGTCCTTCATTTATCTTTTTATGAAAGTTGCCATATTTCAAGACCTAGCTCAGCACTGGTCATTACAGGCTCTGTTGTGCAGATGCTCACTACTGAATCATACCTACAAAGAAAAGGAAGGAAGCACTACACCAGGACAGGAAGGCTCCTTCTGCCCTCTGCCATTTTCACCAGTTGTACAGTTCCGTGTCACCGTCCTTCTAAATGTAATAAACTATGTGTTGTTGATGAGAGGCCATGACACTGGTAAAATAATACAAGATAATTATTATCTGCATTTTAAAGTAGTACCAGAAAAATACAACAATTTCCCTTTAGATGTTAAAAACTATATGAACTATATTTTTATTATGATGAGGGCTTTTGTTTGGTTGGTTTTAAAGATATAGCCATTTTTATTTTATGTGCTTGAGGTTTTGCTTGCATTGCATATATGATTACTGTGTATGTGCCTGGTGCCCACAGAGAGAGGCCTGTCAGGTTCCCTGGAACTAGAGTTACAGCTAATCTTAAGCCACTGTGTAGGCACTGGGAACAGAACCTGGGTCCTCTGCAAGAGCAAGAGCCACTGCTCTTAACCACTGAGCCACCACTCAGCCCCTCTATTGTGGTGTTTTCAAGAATCCTTGAAATTATATAAAGTGTATGAACTACGTTAATAATCTAGTCTTAATCTGAATTTTTTTATTTTTGAGATTAAAAGTGAATCATTCCGCCATTCCATTTCCTCCCACCAAATCATCCTAGATACCCATCCTTGCTCTCTTTCAAGTTCATGGCCTGTTTTTTCATTAATAGTTTGCTGTCTTAGTTGGTGTTTCATTGCTGTGAAGAGATACCATGACCATAGAAACTCTTATAAAGGAGAATATTTAATTGGGGCTAGCTTACAGATGCAAGGATTTACTCCATTACTGTCCTGGTGGGAAGCATGGTGCATAAAACTAGATTTCTTTTCTCTGCCTAACAGAAAACTGGAACTTTAATTCTCTGAGAAATATAAAGTAATGTCTCTAGACTAAGAGAAATCAGACGCAGTCCATGTGGGGCTATGCTGTGGACAAGGAATGATAATTGTGTTCAAATACTAAATGGAGGAGCTCCCACCTCATGCTCCTCCACTTAGTTCCCAGTATATGAGCACGTGCACACATACACCACAAACACTCTGCCTTTAGGAGTTCTCCAAAGAAGCAACCAGATATAGGACAGTGGGCCCAGCCATCAATAGGCACCGTCCAAACACGGTTCTTCCTTGTAGCTCTTCTGTGGTCAACACAACCAAGAATCATGCAATGTGGTAATGAAAGACAAAATAGAAAAAGACAACTAAAAGAAAATAAGAAAATAAAACTATTCGTAGCAAGACAACTTCAGAAAGTTGAATCTAGGACCCATTTCTGGTTCTGAAGTCTGTAAATTTCCAAACACCTAGATAGAATCATATAGTATTGGGGTATGCACACTTTCAAATGTAAATTAAATCATCTCTATATCATTGTGAACGCTATGTAAATTAAATGCTGTTGAAGAAATAATAAGCTAAAGTCTGTGCATGTTCAGTGCACATACTTTCTTTTAAAATATTTTCAAGTGTCAGTTGGTCAAATGCATAAGTACAGAACCTGGAGCTGTGGGAGACTGACTGTAATTCTTTCACAGAGCACAGAAATGAGGGCAGCTACTAGAAATAAAATATGAAAAGGTAGTATCCAAACTTTAAAACTTAGCGAAAGAATTGGGAAAAAAGTTGAAGAAATATCCCCCAGAAAACAAAATGTAAAATGAGATTGAAGCAGAGGATAAGAAAAAGAGTAGCTTAGCTACTCCAGGTGGTTGAAAGTCTAAGATGTCTATCCAGAAAGAATGGCAGCAATAAAGGAGAGGGGATAATGGTAAATATAGCTTAAAGGGCTTGGAAGGCGCCTTGATAGATAAGGTGCTTGTCCTGAAACCATGAGGACATGAGTCCCATCCCCAGAGTCAACAAGGATGCTCTCCCTTGAGAACCAGACAAGCCAGCAAGAGACCACATCTCAAAAACACAGAGGGAGCACATGACACCCTGGGTTGTTTTATGGCTATACATACATACAATTCAAAGTGTGCTTCTATCTTAAATATGAATCTTGAGATTGAGTGTCCTACAAACACAAAAAGAAACACCTTTTACATTTATATTCAGAACTAAAAAATTCACGAGAGAACACAAGAAATCTTAAGGACTTACAGTACTGTGTGAAAAGGAAGATTTCTAACCAAAGATCAAGAACCGGAAAGGCACAGATTAATCTATAGCAATACCAAAATCCACACAGTAGACCATTACCTTGAGTGTTCTTGAATGAATTCATGCCCCACCCAGCTAAACTATTGTTATGGTTTAAGTCTGAAATGTCCCTTAATGATGCAGATCTTGCAGGCTCCAGGAGAGGTTATTTGATCGGGAGGGTGCTAACCTCATCAGTGACTCAGTCCTTATGTGTGCACAGCTCAATGAACTGTTAGGAAACAGGACGTGGTTGTAGGAAACAAATAAGTGAGCACACAGCTTTGAAGGAAATTCTTGTCCCTATCTCTCTTATTCTCCGTGTTTACACATGCCAGGCGATATATATATATATTATATATATACTTCATAAAGTAAGCCTAAAGTAAGATCTGTTAATCTAGACCAACTTATGCTGTAACTATTGAGAAACTAGCATGTGTAAATAATACATGTACTTAGAGAAAGGGGGCAAACTGGCAGTGACCAGGAGAGGTAACTCTCATCTTTACATCCAGGAAAACAGTACAGAATACCCTGTAGAAGAAAATGAAAAATTAAGCAACCTAAGGTAGAGATAAAAGTCGGGGCTGGACCAGGGGCAGGGAATCATTAGAACTTGTTGCTTCTGAGACGCAGAAAGTAGAAAGTAGGACTGTGAGGACTGCTTTTCATAGCAAGCCTGTAGCACCACTTGATTTCTCAAGGGCTACATATGTAGAATACACTATATATTTGAAGAGCTAAAATGTGAAAATGAGAAATGAGAAAAGCATATAGAGACTTGTTTCATTTGTGTTATATTTAGTGGCATCTGGTTTGGTCTATGATGCTAGTTAATTACTCCTGAAGGTAATAGAATAACCTAAAATTGAGAAGTTGAACCACAGAGAAATAGGTTAAGTCTAATTCCCCACATAGATATACTGTAAAGTATATATACCATACATAAGGTACATGACCATAACAATAGCACTTATCAATCAAAATTTATTATATCTCAACTTGAGGAGAAGTAGCTAGTCTTCAAGAGAGAGGCCTCTTGCTCCTCTAATCCAGTAGTTTTAGTATTTTAGAGAATAATGTTAATAGTCAGTGGTCCCCACCACAAGAGCTGGAAAACAGTACACAGGTAAAAGATGTACAAGCCCATAACTGGAAATCTTTCTCCCCTGGGAGCTCCCCTGCCATAAGAAGCTTCATTAGGATCCAAGTCATAACACCTCCCATCGTCATGTCCACCTTCCTTTCATTTCCAGCCTAGTTTTGTTACAAGGATATTCCATGACCTCAAAACAGTTTCCCTTTAATTCATTAGTATTAGTTCTTTATGCAAGTAACTGGCATGAGTTGAAGCAGTAACAAGCCTTACTTTGAGTCACCATACTTTAGACTGTGTAGTGCCTCTCAGATTACAAGACTCCATTTGAAGTGACCTGGCACAAAGAGATTGTGATCAGTTAGAAAAGGGGTAAGTATAAGATAGACCTATCCAAAGATGAACTCATCATAGCAAACAGTGTACGTGTGACAAATCTGCTTTAATGCTGTTTTGAAAAGTGCTTTTCAAATTGGTACGTGTACTTCATATCCTGGACATGGGTCACACATCATCTGAAGCCTTCCTGTGTCCCACAGGCTATTAGACTATGGGGCGTTGTATTTGTTTTAATATTTTTGACTGGCAAATAAAAGGAGGCAAAATTGAGCTAAATCTTTAAAGAGGTAAAGTTATTTAAAAAAAAACATAACTTTAGGGGTGTTGAAGCTTTTTAGAAGACTTACTTAGGAATTTTAATCTAATTTCAAGTTTATTCATTTATTTGTGGCATGACATTAAGTTGTTTGAAGTTTGTTCATAATCTCCCTGCTAGTGAGTCAGAATGGACTTAGACGATTGTGCATGAATTCATCTCTGTCTTTGGATTCACTTCATGTAATTCCACCACAGAGACATGGGGTGGCAGAAGGAGCATTATCACAAGCAGTCTGCACAATGCAGAGCATGCTATCTTGATTTTGCTTTTCTAAGTGAGATTTTAGATCTGCTTTTTAACTTCTTACTTCCTCAATAAATTTATTTAATACACACACACACACACACACACACACACACACACACACACACACGGAATACAGACTCATAGGAAATGGGTTGCTGCACCTTAATTGTTATCTGGGCAGGATGCTACCCTTGGAGACAAGTAAGATGACCATCCCCTCCTGCTTGGCTTTCTTCCTCCATCATCTATCTTCATCTCCATCTTCATCTCCATCTACTCTGCAGGATACAGAGATGCCACATTGTACCCACAATGAACCCTGCCTGGAGGCATGGACACTAATTTGAAGAGAGCTCAAGTTAAAAAGTTGGATGTTTTTGCAATGCCTGGCCAGCGATTCCTATAGGTTTGAATCATGCTAGATTAAATGTATTATTGATAACGTTTGCTTCCTTCCAGAGGCATTTCTGAAAACTTACTATTTATGTGTCCTTTCAAAGCTACACTGCACTTTAGCATTTGTTCCCTTAATTACACAGGTGCCAGGTACAGAAGGAGATGAGAGCTCTCGGTCACTCTGTGCAGTGAGAGCTTGAAAGTGCCTACTAAGATGAACTCTATTCTCCCTCCTCTTAGCTTTCTGTCTCATGGTACCCAGGTCAGAAACTTAAACAGTCGGAAGGATCACAGCAGCATGGCAGAAAGGGCAGGTGGCAGCCCATGCTCTGCTCGATAAGCCACGAACCCAGCATATCCTGGGAGCTCTACTGGCCTGAGAGAGAACTTTCTCCTCTGAACAAAGGAAACACTCCACACACCTTATGCTAAAAGGGATGACATTTTCCAATTGAAATCATAATTTAAATTAATGAAAGTGTTAATTTAATGAAAAGGGAACTGTAATTTGAGGGGATGATTGAAGACATTTCTATATTTTGGTGGTGGTGATTTTAAAAACAAACCAAAAGAATAGTACCAGAAAACTATGCCATTACAGTATTGACATGAAGTAGTCCAAGGTTAGGGGAACAAAACATACTCCAGTAGACATAATAACGGTAAGCATATCGATGTATAGAGTTCCCTGTTCTTGTTTTATTGAGCTACTTACAAGTATGTCTGTTGTTACAGAAATATCTCACTAAATGTGTTACACTTGTAACTCATCAGACTAGTGTATTGGCTCACACAAATAACTCTCAATGTGAGAGGTTTGTAAAGTACAGTTGGCTATAGACACTTTTTGAATATCTGTAAAAAGCAAAAATAACTATTAGATATTCCTAGGCCCTGGCATTACAGTTTAGCTAAATTTTAAATTTCTTGAATAGATGGATCACCCACAGATAATAGAATTAAATTCCCCATTTTTTTTTTTTAATATTATGCCTGTTTCCCTTGGAAATTTTTAACGGCTCTTGTTCTGTGTTTACATGGAGTTCTGTCTGTGCCCTCATTGTCTTTCTCCCCTGCCTTCCCCCATCCATAATCCCTGGACTGGACTCTGATTCTTGCCTTTTACATTGTTTACCCACGTTTTCACCTTTAATATTCTTCCTAGTCTACTTTTTAGATTCTGGTATTTCTTAGTTCTCCTTTTTGAGTGAACTCATACAAATGGCCTGTTCTCATTAAATAAACCACACTCGACATCACTTGTCCTCATAGAAAACACACCTTTGAGACAGCAGCTGAGGTCACCCTGTGTTATCACTCTGACCTCTTAGTCTTCATTACCTTCTGCTCTTGAAGGACCCTCAAAGAGAACGTAGCAGTTAATCTGAGTTTCTTCACCGTAGCCTCAGGCAGACTCTTCAGACAAGGGCAACAACAGCTACACCCTTCACCAAAAGACCACAAAAATAGTCTCTAGGCCACATAGTAAAATTCTTCTTTGAAACCTCTTGAGCCAGCAGGCCCATACAGTTTAAATCACCCTCAGCACCACTGTCTTCTAGGCTTCTTCTAGGATGGCCCGTTAAGCCCCACTTAAAACATTCCAGTGCTTTCCAAAGTCCAAAAATCTACACTCTTCTGAACAAAAGTATAGTCAAGCCTGTCACAGGAATACTCCTGTCCTCAGTACCAACTTCTGTCTTAGGGTTTCCATTGCTGTGATGAGACACCATGACCAAGGCAGCTCTTATAATAGACAACATTTAGTTGGGGCTGGCTTACAGTTTCAACATTTCAGGCCATTACCATCATGGCAGCAAGCGTGGCAGTATCTAGGCAGACGTGGTGAAGAAGGAGCTCAGAGTTCTGCATCTTGATCCTACTGCAGCCAGGAGGAGGAGGTGTTCTCGTTCTCTCTCTCTCTCTCTCTCTCTCTCTCTCTCTCTCTCTCTCTCATTACTTGTATATTTTTACAGTCCAGTCATTACCCCCGTCCTGGTCCTCCCTCCCACAGTTCCTCATACCATCCCTCCTCACCCTCTTCCCAAGAGGATGTCCCCACCTCCATCAGGCCTCCCCACTCCTGGGGCCTCAAGTCTCTTGAGGGTAAGGCACATCTTCTCTCACTGAGGCCAGACCAGGCAGTCCTCTGCTGTATATATGTTGGGAACCTCGGACCAGCTGGTGTACGCTGCCTGGTTAGTGACTTAGTGTCTGAAAGATCTCAGAGATCAGGGTTAATTGAGACTTCTGGCCTTCCTATGGGGTCGCCCTCCTTGGAGAAGGGTCTCTTAAAGCCCACCCCCACAGCTGACATACTTACTTATTCCAACAAGGCCACACCTACTCCAGCAAGGCCATACTTCCTAATAGTGCCACTTCTCATGGGCCAACCATATTCTAACCAACACACTGACATTTTCAGTCAAACCACCAAACCTTTCACATACTGAGCTCCGTTGAAAAGGAAGTTAGACAGGTACACCATGTATTTCTCTCAAGAAAGTGAGCACCTCTACTTCCACCTAGAATTAAGACGTAAATTTCAAAAGTAATATATTTAGAAAAATATTGTTCTTATTTAGGATGTTGTAAGCTATATATGAGAGAAATTCTGACTCATTCCAGTATCTACAAAAGTTCTTAGTTATAAATGAGTCTGAAGGAATTCTTATTCATGGGTGTACATTAAAATTATCTGGAGTCATTAAAGCAGCACAGTGAGCAGAATGGAATTGGCATCAACAAAGTGACCCCAGACCATGGTAATTACTGTATTTTTAGGTCATACAGGTATTCAGTTAAAGTTTAGAACTGCTGCTTTAGAAGCTCTTGAGTGTCTGCAAGGACCCACAGTTTCTCAGTGCTATACTAGAGATGAGCTTTACCTAGGTTCAAAGCAAAATAACCACAGCAGTTAAAGGCATCATATTCAGAGAAGAAAGGCAGACTGTGTCTTCCTGGGCATCTTCCTAAGATACTGTTGCATCATACAGAACCGCCTATTAAGTTTGAAGTAATCAATGAGTTTGTTTGTTTGTTTGTTTGTTTGTTTGTTCATTTGCTTGAATAAGTATCAGCCAATATGTGAAATATGCCAAAAAGTATTCTTTATATAAAATTCAACTTCAATTGTTCTGTTTCTTATTGTTAGTGATTTGGATTACTTAACTTTGGTTTAGTTTGGATTGGTTTGGTTTGCTTTGCTTTGGTTTGCTTTGCTTTGGTGGTTTGGTTTGCATTGGTTTGGTTTTGCCAGTTTGTCACAAATTAAGAGTAATTTGAGAAGAGGAAAGCTCAACTGAGAAAATGCCCCACCAAATTTGCCCTGTGGGCAAACCTAGTAAGAATTGTTTTGATTAATGACTAATGTAGGAAGGCCCAGATCTCTGTAGACAATGCCACCCATGGGCTGGTAGTCCTGAATGCTATAAGAAACTCTGCTAAGTAAGCCATGAATAACCAGCAAACAGCACTCATTCATTGCTTCTGCCTCAGTTCCTGCCTTTATGTTCCTGCCTTGATTTCATGCCTGACTTCGCTCAGCAATAGACTGTTACCTGGAAGTGTAGCATGAAGTAAACCATCCTCCTTGAGTGACTTTGGTAGTGGTAATCATCACAGCAGAAACTCTGAGGCTGTGTTCTCATTCCTAAATTCTGTGACTTCTGAAAAATGACAAAAACATTTTCGGAACTCCCCAGGATTTTATGTGTCCTTGACCTAAATTCCTAGCAGAGGCTCTGCCATTCCCCTCAGTTGTGGATTGGATCAAATTCACCTTGAGAGAAAGTGTAAATGGTCTCTTGGCAAGTCAGGCACCAGAAACTTCATTCAGTCTTGCTCAGTGCTCTTACAATGTCTACAAGAAAGACTTCTTGAAAATAGCTAATTTGCAGAAAATAATATAAGCATAATTGTAATAGATAGATATATTTTCTTATAAACAATTATCTTCAGAGGAGTTGGTTCAGAAGTGGCTAGTACATTTCTCCAAATTATGGGTGTGCAGAATCATAATCAAAAGCCTCTGGGAAGCAGGATTGGGGCACAATACTAATGATCTTAACTGATGGCAAAGTGAATGCATTTCCTAATACTCATGAGTTACTGTGAAGTGGTGGACAGTTGTGTGTGTTCTGATGGTCTTGGGCCATAGGTATCACCGTAACACACAGTAAACTGGATACCAGCACCATGTAGAGGCAGGCATCTTGTGCATTCCTGGTGTTAGCTACATGTAGTTTGATTGTCTAGCATTTCTTGAGAATCACATTATGAACTAGGAAATGTGAAATCTCCTACATCCTAGTTGTTCCTTGATACATAATTCTCATTGGAACCAATTCACAGTTTTAAAGCAAACATTACGATTCAAATAACTATACTGAGTTGTACTTGCCGTCAGAGTTTAACATGCTAGAAGAGAAAAAACATAGAAAGATATGCTGTGAAGTGTTTTGTTTTTAGTGAGCAATAATGTCATATTAATTAGAGTAAATCCATTCAGTTAAGAAATTCATCCAAAGTATTCCATGCACTGTTTTGCTTACTGTATATTTTTGAATCATAGTTTCTCACTTTCCATTAGAACTCTACATGGCTCCCTCCTCAGTGTTAGGAATTGCCTGTAGAGCCTTTGAGGATCTTTCTGTGGCCAGCTTCATTGTTAGTTCTTTCCCAACTTCTCTTCAGCCTCATAGGGATAGCTCTTCAGTTCTCTAAAGCAAAGTGTGCTGTCTTATACATCTTTGTTGTTTTCCTCTGCTGTCTTTTCTAACCAAAATGATTCATATGGCCACAAGATTTACAGTTCTTTCTGGTCTCAATAGAAGTACATAATATACACAGATCTTTACTTGGTTACTTCTGGAAGCATTCAGCTCTTACAACAGAAAGCAGGCCCCTCCCCAAACCTGCAAAAACATCAGAAGATGGTGGATATCCTGCTTAATTCATAGCTACTGATTCTGCATTAAATGTGTCAGTGCCATTGAATTCACTTGGAAGCTCTCATAGGCCTGGTTTCTCTGAGTATTCTCTAAATCAGGTGTTGTATCTGGCACTAAAGAAAAATTTAGGAATAAATTCATATTCTTAAAGGGTTTGTGTGCTGTGCATGTACTTGATATAGCAGGAATCAGTCTGACATCTTCCAGGGCCAGTAGCATTTTTCAAAGATAATAGAACTTGTATTACTGAGAGATAGGGTTTCTATAAGTCAATGAACATGGTGGACATATGGATAACTCAGAGAATTTTTCCTCTCATTTTCCCCCAAAATTTCATAACTGTTAGTATTTATATTAGCAAGAGAAATATCACAGTGGCTCTAGTACTTGGTTCTCATTACCATTTGTAACTCAAGGTGTTTCTTATTCCATTTCTTGATCCTCAACTTGGATTCAATGCAGACTTCTATGGGGGTCATTCACTTTAGAGAATGGTGATAAAAGTGTCTTATTTCATCCTCATATGGCCAATTATCTTTAACACAGTGAAACAAAACAACAACAAAAGCAACCTTGGCCTAGGTCTTTCTGTCTGGGTCAGCCATTGTGTTGGGTGTCTGCTTCTGGTGCCAGGAAGAGCTCACAGATGGTCTTGCCCAGACAGTAGCACCATGAAATACTTTAATGAAAGCCCCTGGTACAAACTGGGTGATTTCATTCATAGGTCTGATCACATATAAATGTGGCAAAAAGGAAAACTGTCATTAATAATGTTATCATCTGGGCTCACTGGCTTGATAGGAGCATATTGCAGTAACAAAAGATTATTCAGGTTGCGTGATTATAAAAAAACAGAATGAAGGTCTAAAAGATGGGAACATAGCTCTAACAGAGCCATTTAAACCCTTGTACACAGGCCCTTCTAGAAGAGAGCAATTTCCCAGATATAGTGTTTAAGACACGCAGTCCATAACAACGCTTTTATACCTCCTGAATTTCAATAGAGCTAAGCTAAGAACTTACTGAGATATGCAATACGCATTTTCTCTATGTAAAGGGAAATTATAAAGCTTTTACAGATAATCTTTAATAGTGTAGATCAGGAAGACTTGACTTCATAACTTGTTCTTCCTTTGCTCACCTGCCACTCTCCTGTACATGTGCAACACACACACACACACACACACACACACACACACACACACACACACACTGGTTTGGCTGGACTGGTTGGCTAGCAAGCTTCAGAGATCTATGTCTATGTATCACCACCACTGGATTACATTACACACGGCTGCAGCTGGATGAGAAGTTGGTGCTGGGGTCCAAAGCTGGGTTTTTACATGTAAGCAGCAGGCACTTCACCACCTGAGCCATCTCCCCAGCCAACCCTTTTGCTTTTTTAAAAATGTCTTCCCTGGTATGTTATTCACATGATGATCTTATTTTCTTATAAAAATATAACCCCGTATCCTTGTAGAAAATAAAAAAAAAAATTATAATCCCACCATGTTATTTAAAATCAAGGCTACTTTAAAAAAAATTACTTATGTTGCAATCTTATTTTTCCAGTTAGTCATCTGTTATATGTCTGTGAATTATCCTTCAACAGAATATTTAAAGAATATTTAGGGTTCATTTGTGTATATGTGCTGTCCTTGGATGTTTGACTAATATCTTCAGTTGTTTTTATATGTACCCATGATTCCCTGGAACAACTTTCTAGGATTACATTAATAGTATAATGTAGCAGCATATTTTCCCCACAAGTTGGGAGGAGCTAAGGTGGGAGGAGTACGGAGAGAAAGAGGAGAAGGAAGAGGAAGAGCTAGGAAGGAGGCAGAGATGTAGGAGCAATGGAGAACCACGCATGTATTGGGAACAGCCCTAGGTAACAACTTATATCTAGGTTAGTTAATTGGTTAACGATTCTAATTGTGTGGGCATCTTGTTATTTGAGCATTGCCAAATATATAAAGCTATTGGATAATCTTTAAACATTAGAGTCTCATTTTCTACCGGGTACCACGTGGATGGTGGGATGGTCAGGGCTCAGCCCAGCTTTGAGGAGATGACGTGGAAGATTGGCAGAGCCATCTCCCACACTGGCATCTCATGGGTGGCAGGGCCTGTCTCTGGCCATCTGAGAGGACTGCTTGAGCTGGCAGCCTGAGCCACGGCAACTGCTGCTCATGACCTCAGGCCTAGCCTAGTTGGGAACATGGTGGCTCCATAACTACAAGCCAGATTGGGCGCTGCCGTTTTAAACAATTACTTCAATACTGTAAAACAACAAAGTTAACATTTATAAAGTGTTTATTAAGCCAAACTGTGTCTTTTATTAAGACTCTCCTATAATTCAATCCTTTAATAATTATAGAACATACTAAATAGTATTACCATCTTATAGTCAGGCTCTAAGAGCTGCTGACTGGTAAAGCCATAAAGGTGGTATGTGGCAGGCCTCTTACACACTAGTGCTAGGGCTATAGCATTCGTAGTCCAGCTTGTCCTCCAGTATAGCTGCTCAAGTGTTCCACACATCCACACCCTGTAACTTAATGCAGTGTAAATGTAGTTGTTGTGTTCCTTTTCTATTTCCCTGATGCTGTCTTCCAGGGCTATTGCCATATGCTTCTAGCTTGGGTTTCATTCACACCTAGTGCGTGTGTGTGTGTGTGTGTGTGTGTGTGTGTGTGTGTGTGTGTGTGTGTGTGTGTGTGTTTTACCCTGTGTATACCACAGCTTCCTCAGAGCATCTGCAACCTTCCTCCTTCTCATCAAGACTTTCCGTTTCCTGTGCTTCCCACTTCTTGTTCACCCATCTGTTCAAGCAGGACTGGGCGCCTTTCCTGTCTCTAGCTGCTATTCTTGGCTGGTTCCTGCTGTTGCTGTCAGTGTTGGCTCCCATGTCTGCTTGTCTTGTGATCTGAGGACACTCTTAGAAGCTGAGCAGAACCCATCCCATGACCCTTCTTGCCTCACTTTGCTGCCCTCAAACATGGTCTCCATTAGGGACAGTGGGTTCAGCAGACTGCAGGTCAGACTCCAACATCTAACACATTACTAGAAGGAAGAACAGAAGAGAAGGCTTTCTGCCCATCTGAAGCTCCTGCTCCTCCCAGTTCTCTGACTTGACTTCATTACTAGTTCCTTCTTTGCTCACCTGCCACGCTCCTGTTTATTTAAGTGTCTGTGAGTTTGTGTGTGTGCATGTGTGTGTGCGCGCGCGCGCGCGCGCACACACACACACACACACACACACACACACACACACACACACACGTAACTTTGTTGACTAGATCCTTATTTCCTGAAATATGCTTTTCCATCATTTCTTCTGATTCTCCTCCTTCAATACCTTCAGGATTCTGTCATGTAGAAAACATGTTCTCATCTCCATGTGAGAAGTGGTCTCACCTCTTTCCAGGTCCATGAAGAGTCCTCCCGCATCGTCTCTAGAGCTTCCTCCTCCTTTCTTGGCTGTAAGAACATACAGACCATGCTTCTTCTAAACTCATAGAGGCCAGGGGCCTGCATCTCAACTGTTATTGTATTTTCTGCATGGCTTAACATAATGTAAATAAATGTATTTATTAAGCAAGTTGATAAGTAAGTGAATAAATAATAAGCTATAAAACCCTGTACTGCTATTTAAGAAATATCAAAAAAGTAATGAAGCATTTAATATAACTAATATATGAAAGATATATTTTATAAACAACCAAATTGCATAATATTTAGCCAATTTAACACCCCTGTAGATATGCCTTTTTTTTTTAAATAGGGTCTCACTGTGTAGCCCTGGTTGACCTTGAACTCCCAACAATCTTCCTGCCTCACCCTTCTAAACCTAACCATTCTAAACATTTTAGAAAGGAATTAGTCTAATAAGCCACCAGAAGTTAAGACTCTTCATTACAGTTGGTAAGTGTGTGTTAGAGGAAACTGAGATGTTTGCTAGGAAAGCCATAGGACATGAATGTGAGTGCACCCAGGGAAGAGATGGGAAAGTGGGCCGTGACCTGGTTCTTGGTTAGCTGCCTACCCTTGACATGCATCCTCAGAGAACACGGCTGACAGAGGAATATCTGTCAGTGAATGAGATGATCCGCCACACAGGTTTGCTGTGAAGAGTAAATAGATTCATACATGCAAAGCTCATTGTCCACTATTTTTAATATCACTCTCCAAAAAAGTTAGATGCTAGCTTTCTTTCTTTTCTAGTAAAGTAGCCCCTGCCCTCTAATTCTTACCTATAGGCCATCCAAATACAGTTCACTGTGGTCTGTAGGTAGCCCAGCCTCAGACTCAGGTGTCCATTTCTTGCTTTGTGTATGGATTTGCTTTTCTAAACATAGGACAATCTTATCTCCTTTGTTGATCTTTTGCCACATGAAGTTTGTTTGGGTTTTGTTTATTTGTTTGTTTGTTTGTTTGGTCTTTTATTTCTTGGTATTTATTACTCATACTCACATTTTTGTTAACGTGTGGGAGCAGGAAGCATGACACAATGGGTTCCCACATCACAACCTCCTTTCTACTCTAGATGGTCTCATGCATGACAGCAAAATAACAAATCAACATTCCACAAAGTGTCCAGAGAAGCCCTTCAGTGGCTGGGAAAGGCTATTAGAGGAAAATGCAGATTCTGCATTCAGGGTAAAGGAGGCTCAGCAAGTGTGATCCATTACAGCCAAAGGTGAGCATTAGGTGTACTTGATGTCCCGTTAACACCAAATACCTGAAAAGTGAAATCATATCATTGTGTGTAATTTGTAACTAAAGCTCCTGGGGATTGTTAAGATTTCTAAAGTTTCCTCACAGTTCTGGCTGCCCATTCTCCCATCAAAACTGTTACCAGTATTATAAGCTTTTTTCTTCTTAGAACACACATGTTTTTTAATTACCATTTTGTAATTTATAAAGTATAAGGTACACCTAATATCCAGTCCATCTTCTTTGACAATTAAATTGAACACTCTGTCATCTATCCTAACTTAAAAGACTTATAAATCCATATGTTATGTCCTGGTTTAGCTTGTATACTTTCTGAGAACTATCTTCTCAAATATATTTTCTCAATGGTAAATAGCTTGGGTTGGCTATGAGACTATAAGTGGTCTTTCAACCCTGTCAGAAATCTGAGAACGAGCAACATTATCTGAAAATACAGGAAGCCTAACTCAGCTTCCAGAACTGAGACAAGTTGTAGGGACAGCTGCCTACCCATACAGCTTCAGTAAGTCAGGAAGTTGGAGCATCAGTCTTTAGCCTTCTGGCCCAGGATCATCTGACAGACCTTTGAAAAACAGGAATTATTAAGGACTAGCTTAATTCTGTCTCGGCAGAACTAAGCTGCCCTAACCTGTAACTTGTGTCCTCTTAAGAACGGTATAGGTCTGCAGGAGAGTTACGCAATTTCTGTCCAGTGGCCACTTAGCCACAATGTACTATCTCACCTGGAGGTAGAGACACTTGATTTCTTCTTTGAATCCACAAAAGAGGACTCTTCATAACTTCTTCAAACTGAATATGGGGAGGGGGATTAGGGAAACTTCATATCTTTGAAGTGGGGAGGAAGAGTAGGGAAAATGGGAGAGTTTGTTGGCCTTAAAAAAGCCACACCAACAATTGCTTTAGTCTCTGATGTCTGTGTCCTATCTGGATCTGGCTGAAAGTCCAAGAGATCAGGAGTTCAAAGCAGGTCAGTTCAGCATGTCTGAAGATGAGACTCACCAAGGCTATGTATTCTGTAATATACAAATTTGCTTTTTCTAGGGCGTAATTTTCCTCCTTGTGTTGGTGTTTCCATCTATTATCCTTTGTAGGGTCGATTTGTGGAAAGATACTCTATCTGTGGTAATTGAGAGTTTTGCTGGGTATAGTAGCCTGAGCTAGCGTTTGTGTTCTCTTAGGGTCTGTATGACATCTGCATGACATCTTCTAGCTTTTATAGTATCTGGTGAGAAGTCTGGTGTAATTCTGATAGGCCTGCCTATTTATATGTTACTTGACCTTTTTTCCTTACTGCTTTTAATATTGTTTCTTTGTTTTGTGCATTTGGTATTTTGACTATTATATGACAGGAGAAATTTCTTTTCTGGTCCCATCTATTTGGAGTTTTGTAGGCTTCTTGTATGTTTATGGGCATCTCTTTCTTTAGATTAGGGATGTTTTCTTCTATAATTTTGTGGAAGATACTTATTAGCCCTTTAAGTTGGGAATTCTCACCCTCATCTATACCTATTATCCTAAGGTTTGGTCTTCTCATTGTGTCCTGGATTTCCTGGATGTTTTGGGTTAGGAGATTTTTGCATTTTGCGTTTTCTTTTACTGTTGTGTCAATGTTTTCTATGATATCTTCTGCACCTGAGATTCTCTCTTCTATCTCTTATATTCTGTTGGTAATGCTTGTGTCTATGACTCCTGATCTCTTTCCTGGGTTTTCTATGTCCAGGGTTGTCTCCCTTTGTAATTTCTTTGTTTCTATTTCCATTTTTAGATCCTGGATGGTTTTGTTCAATTCCTTCACCTGGTGTGTGTGTGTATGTGTGTGTGTGTGTGTGTGTGTGTGTGTGTGTGTGTGTGTGTGTGTGTGCGTGTGTGTGTGGGCGTGTGTGTGTGTGTGTGTGAGCGTGTGTGTGTGTGTGTGTGTGTGTGAGCGTGTGTGTGTGTGTGTGTGTGTGTGTGTGTGTGTGTTTTCTTGTAATTCTTTAAAGGATTTTTGTACTTCCTCTTTAAGGGTTCTACCTGTTTACCTGTGTTCTCCTGTATTTCTTTAAGGGAGTTATTTATGTCCTTCTTAAAGTTCTCTATCAACATCATGAGATGTTATTTTAAATTAGAGTCTTGCTTTTCTGGTGTGTTGGGGTATCCAGGGCTTGCTGTGGTGGGAGAACTGGTTTCTGATGATGCCAAGTAGCCTTGGTTTCTGTTGCTTTTGTTCTTGCCCTTGCCTCTCACCATCTGGTTATCTCTGGTGTTAGCTGGTCTTGCTGTCTCTGACTGTGGCTTGTCTGTCTTGCAAGCCTGTGTGTCAGTCCTCCTAGGAGACCAGTTCTCTCCAGGAGGAATTCGGGTATGGAGCGCTCTGGCACAGGGTCAGCTCCTGGTACAGATGGAAACCGGAAGTATCCTGTCCCAGACTGTTCCTCAGTTCCTGTGTCCTGAGGGTTCCAGGCGGGTCCCTTTGAGCAGGAGTGGTGTTTGCACTCCTGGGAGACCAGCTCTCTCCCAGTGGTATTTGGATATGGAGAGCTGTGGCACAGGATCAGCTCTGGGTGCTGTCCACATAAAGTTTTGAAACCAGAAACTAGTATTTTCTGACAGTGAATCATAAAATTCTGTTCTTTAAGCCTGTTTCATTGTTTTAGTTTAATGTTTAAAAAGAAACTGTATGACTTGACTTATTGAGTGCATGTTCTGCCAGTAATCTCTATGCATATTCATTTCCTTCTCCCACCATTTCTGGCAGACAGAGGTGTAAAGAAGAATTAAAGAATTTGTTCAAAGTTATTCAGCTAGTCAGTGGGAAAAAATGGGTTTTGAACGCAATGTTTACACCAGAATTTCATCAGGACCCCACCATATTCCTTCCTATGACTGAAAGTAGACCGTGCAAGCAAGAGTAAACACAGTGAGCGGTTCCTTTCAGGACCGTTAAGTGGTTGTTTTCATATGACCTCAGGGTGATTGAGCAAGCATTTCTTCTGTGTTATAGAAGGCCAGTGTAATGAAAGTGAGTGAATGAAGCTGCGTGTGAAGCTGCCTTGCAGAGAGTATTGTTAGCTGGAAGGAGTGCACAGCATGACAAGACACTAAGATAGAGATTAAAGTGGCTTCTGACAGCTTTAGAATTGCAGTTATGTAATATGATGAGAGTACGCAGCAAGCCAACCTCTGTTCCCACGTGATCCCACTTCTATTTATAAGCTCTGAGTGATAGCTGAAGGCTTTAAGAATGTTTTTCACATTCAGCAACCTCAGTAGGGATGAGAAACTGTATTTCAGACTGCAAATATAAGAGGTTCTTGGTCCTTTGCATCTGCTTCAACCAGAGCAGTCCTCTTCGGCCTCAGTAAGCTTTCCCCTGAAAATGAAGGTCTGAATGAATAAGTGTGCTTTTCCACAGTGTTTGTGTGGACACAGATTCAGTTGGGTTCTAGGTTTGTAACAGCCCTGCATGAAAACAAAAACTTTGAAAATTGCACTTTCTTATCCTTCTAAATTTAGCAGCCAAGTACCCAGGGCAACTCACACAGTTCCAAACTCTGTACTGCCCATGGTCTCTATCAGATGGTGATAGCAGCTAGCATGGCAGAGCAGCTAGCATGTGAACACTTCTCCAGCTGCCCGGTGCCTCAGACTAGAAGACCACACGTCTCTCCTCTAAAGTGTGTCCCTCCCAGCTTCCCAACTTCCCACCAGGGACTAAAGTTCCTAAGGACTACTGTGTTTTAATGGATGTGGTTGTAAATCTAGTAAACTATTACCCCGAGTAAATGAAGTTGATTTTTAAACCAGGAAGCTTCTCTTTTCTGGTATTTTTTGTGTAGTCTGAGTTGTCAACACACTAACTACTAGCTGCAACCAGACCCTAGCTTGAGTCCAGGGCTCGATGCTGTTTGAGTTTAAAAGACAACTCGGTGAAGGCAGTAATAGGCTGTGGCCAAGATTCCCAGAGCAATGTGTCTTGTTTCATGTAAGACTTGTGCACTCCACTGTATAATCCGCTTTCATGTCCCAGCTCCTTACCACTTCATGTGCCTTGGGAGCAAAGTTTGAGTTTACATCCTCCAGACGGTTGAGCTCCCTCCAGTGCTAAAGAGGGAGATGGCCAAGGCCGTATGACTTGTCAGTGACAAGACAGGAATCGAACTTAAGTTTCTCTCATTCAACTGTCTCTTGATGCATAAGAGGCAGCTCCAAGATTTAGCATCATGGAGCTCTGTTATTCCCTTTGGTCTGTGAGTTAGGAACTTGGACAGGGTTCATTAGACTGTGCTTTACTCCAGCTAATATTAACTGGATCTCTTTCTTGCCTGGCTATAGCTAGGATGGACTAAAAGATGCCACAGCAGCATTTTAACGTGTCTAGTCTCACTGCTTTTCCTACAGCCATTCTTTGGCCATGATTCCCTCGGATGCTCTAACACTGTGATGATCTTCCTTTAGGGAAAGCAAAATTTACCAAGCTTCCTCAACTTTCCCAAAATTTGACTTTTCTGCAGTTTCCAAATTAAGTCAATGAGACCAGTACAGATGCCAGGAGAGGGATTCTTGCAGGCTAGTGAGGCCACATGCACTTTCAAAGAGAAGGAGTATATGGTGCCATCTCCACAGACTGACTGCAGCTGTCACAGACCAAGAAATGCAGCCTTCACTAATTGCCATAGTTATCTTACAGAACAGAGATGTGGAGAAGGATGGAGAAGGGGAGAGAGAAGCGGCCTGAAGCAGCCCATTCTTTCTCACCCTGATGCCTGTTGGAGTTGGATAGGTAGCTCTACCTGTCCCCATTAGCATCCTCTGGTTGAGCTTCTGGTGCTGTTGAACTTCAAAGGAGACATAAAAAACATGGGAAGTGCTTGTGTAATCCTACAGTAGACATTTTGCACTTTATGAGCACTGCTGTCTGGCCTTGTGTCAAACATTTCAGTGCATATTGCTAAGACCTCTTGAGGTTGCAGTTCAAATCAGTGCTTTTCAGTGCTGCATGTGTCTTCAAAATGCAGTACACCTACAGGGGACCTTTTCAACTATAATTTCCACCCAACTAGTCAAATTATAATTACTCTTTAAAGAAGAAGAGAAATGCCTCGGGAGGTCTCTCTCCCTTTTTGTTCGTGGCACAGAGGACTTTTATATAAGAGCGAAGGCATCTGAGACTGGAAAACCCATGTTCTCACTTGTGCCAGCCCTAGCCACATCCTTGCTTTTCTACTCTGTCTTGGCTAAAGTATCCCAAATTATATGGTTTATTCCCCTTTTCTGAGATAAAACTCCCAAAGTATTACAAATTTCTCTAGGAAATTGATCACATGTTTAATTTTTCCTTCAAAATGAAGACTTGATCTCTTCTTCCTCTTCCTCTTCCTCTTCCTCTTTCTCTTTCCTCTCCTCCTCCTCCTCCTCCTCCTCCTCCTCCTCTTCCTTTTTCTTCTTCTACTTAGATTGTTTTTGCAATTTAATAACTCTGCCCAGGGAACCTTTTTCTAGAAACAAACAAACAAAATGCCCCCGCTTCCTATCAAGAGAGGAAATGTAAGAATAGCTACTTACCAGCTGCAGGAAGGAAGCTCACATGTTAAGAGATTATCATTGTCTAGACAGTGATAAGGTTTCTGTGACAAACAGAGGTCTTCAGTTTCTCTCTCTCTCTCTCTCTCTCTCTCTCTCTCTCTCTGTGTGTGTGTGTGTGTCTCTGTGTATGTGTGTGTGTGTGTGTGTGTGTGTGAAGAAATGTGGAATTGCCTAAGAAGTATAGGCTAGTGAACCTCAGTTTTTCATTTTAGTTTTTATTGCTCGGTATTTTTAAAGACATTAATGTGGGCTTTCTGTTTCACCTTGTTTTGGCATTTATGACTTACTGGTTTTTTATTCTTTCGATTTTTGTTTTGTTTTTTTAAAGAGGAGAGAGCATAAAACTTGTGGGTAGGGAGGTAGAGAAAGGCAAGAGAGGCTGAGGGAGAGAACACATGATGAAAATATATTGTATGAAATAAAATGTGTATTTTATGTATGTTTTATGCAACTTTTATGTTTTATGTTTACATATAGCCAAAGATAGAATTCAATTAGGAATACTTGAGATTCTGTTTGTTTGTTTGTTTGTTTGTTTGTTTGTTTTCTTGCTTGTTTTACCTTTTTATTGATTCTTTGTGAGTTTCACATCATGCATCTCAATCCCACAAATCTCCCTGTCTCCTCATATCCTCTCTCTGCCCTTGTATGTGTGGGGAGGCCCCCACAAAAAAAAAATTAAATTAAATTAAATTAAAATTAAAAAATCTGAACCTAGAAAACATCTCCTTGTGGAAGCTGTAGTGTGTCACAGTGTGTCACATAGTATACCTTCGTCCACACATCTTCGCTTGGAAATGTTCATTGCAATGAGCTTTATTGGTCTGGTTCAAAGCCTCTGGATCCTCACTGGGACTCCTCTCAAATGCCCTGCTGTTGCCCTATGTCTTGGAGATCCTGTGGCTTTGGATCTGCAGATCCTATACTTTCACCCACACCAGCAGTTCATAGATGGGGTAGATGTTGGGTGGGCCAAGTCAAAGCCCTGGATCTTGGCCTGAATAGTAGCTGAATTGGTAAGCCAGCCAACTCTCCTGAACGCACACCTTCAGGGGGAGCTCTCTAGCACTGCTTTGGCTAACACACCCCATGCTGCAGCTGACATGGGGCAAGGTCAGCTCTCCATGGCTCATGCCCTCAGAACTGGCTCACCTGTGCCCCTGCCATCAGGGCTAGCTCTATTGTGCTGTCCAGGCAAAAAGCAGGGCCTGCTCTCTCAAGTACTGTAGCCAGTGAGAGATGGGGTCAGCTCTCCAGAGTGCTACAACCATTGAGGGGCCTGATTCAGCTCTGCAGAGCCCTCAGACACCTACTTGGTCTCAGGTGGCAGCTCAGACATCTGCATGGTGTTTAGTGGTAATATGAGCCACAGACCCCTGTGGCTACATAGCCACAGCTACTGACATGGTCTCAGTTGCAACATGGGCTAGGACTGCACCATGGCCTCAGGTGGCAGAGCAGGCTACTCACATGAAGCTGTTCCTCTCCATCCTTGTCTCCAATTCCACCTCTCTTTGTGATGCTCAGACTGTTGCACTTTTCTCTCTCCCCTCTGTCTACCACCTACATGCACATTGCAGTGGCCTCTGGGTGCCTTTGTGTCTCATGGCATGGTGGCAGGTAAGTTTTCAGCCCACCTGCACCTTGAGTTGTTTTTTAGTCTCTCTTTTTTTTTTTTTTTTTTTTTACTTCTTTTGGTTAATTGGCAGTAGTGGGCTTTTTTTTTTTTTTTTTCTTTTTTTTTTTTTTTTTTTTTCTGTCTATATGTGGTGGCTGTACGTTGTGGTGCAGACCATTAATCCTAGCACTTAGGATTCAGAGGCAGGTCGATCTCTCTGAGTTCAAAGCCACTCTGGTCTACATAGAGAGTTCCTGGCTAGCTAGGGCTACAAAGTAAGACCTTATCTCAATAAAACAATAAAAATATTATTATTAATATTAAAAATAAGAGGAGAAAAAACTTTAAATCACATGTAGTACTTAACTTTTTATTTATCTTTATATCTTTGGTTTTAGGAAGAAGAATTAGAAGCCCAGATTTCCTTCCTACAAGGACAGCTGAATGACCTAGATGCCATGTGCAAGTATTGTGCAAAGGTCATGGACATGCATCTTGGTAGGTGAACTACATTGCCCTTGAAAGAACACTGGTCTGACCAGTGACAGTGGCACTGCTGAGTGCTAGGCCCACAGTCAGCTCTTGCTGAGTGAATCCTGTCCTTCACTTCTCACAAAAACCCCTGTGGTGGAGAAACTGTCGTTATCTACATTGCACTGATGCAGAAACAAGGACAGGGAGTAAACTGTGCTGAGATACATCACAGATAAGCAGAGTAGGAATTCAAACCAAAGGAAAATGAATGGACACTCTACCTCCTAACTGCCACGCTGCTGTTGGACATGTCTGTTTCCAGCAAATAAGAAGGCTGAATAATATATCTGAAACCAGTCAGATATATTGCTTAAGCCACCAGTCTGCAAGCACTAATACAGCGCTTAATTTGATAATGCTTTCTCTAGTTTATTAGCTATCTATCATAAGTGCAGGACTCAGATTATATGAGTCATAAATGTGCCACATTAAGAGATCTTCTGGTATTACCATTTGTGAAGATCCCATGTTTACGTTGGTCTGCTAAGGCACTTTGTGTTCCTGCAGTATGTGCTACTTGTAGAAGCCTCTGTACAGATAGTGTTACTTGTTCTCAGCCCATATGCAGTATGCTGCTCTAGCATAACATGGCAAAATGTCAGCACCAGCTATTATAAAAAGTCAAGACACACACACACACTCTCACTCACACACAAGCATATTCATCTCTGAGAGGAAACCAGAGGGTGTCCAGCAAAGCCTCCCCCAACCGCAGTTCCTGCAGGTGTCCTTCATCCTTGGAATTTGCCCTGGCGATGAATTCTCTACCTTCAAACCCCATCAAGCAGTCTTAAGCCTGTGAGGTCATGAATCTGTAACAAGTGACCAACAGGGCTGTCATTTGGATTAGCCTGACCCATGTTAACGTCAAGTGAGTAATAAATAATCTTAAGATGTGGAAGATGCTAATCTAAGTTGCCTCCTGAAGCAACTGGCCAGGGCCTTCTCTATTCCAAGCCATTTTCTCCTCCCAAGCCTCTACTGGGGAAAAGGGGAAGAGGGAAAAGCAGTAGACTACCCTGAGGGATCTACAGGTCAGCAGAGAGGCCGCTGTCTGCCACAGCCATAACAGCAGCCCCCATGTGTCTGGTTCTTCTCCTTCCAACCCTTTACATACTTGGTACTTGTTGACTGTTTTAAAAGCATATGGGACCAGGTTTATACACCTCTTTATATTCTCTTAATGTGATCATACTCGGAAATGCATAAAAAAGAAGCAGTGGGGATGAGAAAGTATCTCAGTGGATAAAGCACTGGCCCCACAAGCCTAAGACCTTAAGTGTGCATCCCCAGAACTGTGGTTTAAAAAAAAAAGTTGCACATTAACACAAGCCTCCATAGTCCCAAAGGCACTTCCACAGAGAGGTGGGAGGCAGAGGCAGGAGAGTCACCAGAAGCTGCTGGGCTAATTGACCTGCCATAAGCAGCAGGGAAGACTATCTCACTCAGTTAGAAAGGCACGGATTGATTGTGGAACATGGCTTTCTGACCTTATGTCCTCTGTGGCACAGGTATACACACACACATTTGTACAACACACATATGCACAAAAGAATATAAAGCACGTATGAAATCGGTTATATAGAAATAGTGTGTGCTAGATGATTAATTTTGTTGTTTAAATATAATTTAATTTAAAGTATCAGAGTGTGTGAATGTTCAGGTTCTTGGCTACTTGAGTCAGTGGTGCTTTTATTATTTTGGATTTGGTTTTAAGTAACAAGTGCTTGGGAGGAAGATTTACCAAAACTTGAAAGAAATCCTTCTAGTTAATTTCCCCGTGGTTTGCTATACATGGCAACTTGTAAAGCAGCTTTACTAAAGCCTCGGAAGTTCTGAGCAGCCTTTTCTCTGACTTTGGTCTTTTTTTTTTTTTTTTTACTTCTTTTTTTTTAAGTTGGATATTTTATTTGCATTCCAGATGTTATTTGCATACCCCTTTCCCCCATCCCCACCCAGGAACCCCCTATCCTATGCTCCTTCCTGCTGCTTCCATGAGGATGTGCCCCCACCTGACCCCCCACTCCCACCTCCCCACCCTCGAATCCCCCACCACTGGGCGTCCAGCCTTCATGGGACCAAGGATCTCCTTTCCCACCTATGCCCAACAAGGCCATCCTCCCCTACACATATACAGCTGGAGTCATGGGTCCCTCCCTATGTTCTCCCAGGCTGGTGGATTAGACCCTGGGCGCTCTGGTTGGTTGGTATTGTTGCTCTTCTCATGGAACCACAAACCCTTTCTGCTCCTTCAGTCTTCTCTCTAACTTCTTTATTGGGAAACCCTTGATCAGTTCAACGGCTAGCTGTGAGCAACTGCCTCTGTATATGTCAGACTCTGGCAGACCTCTAAGGAGACAGCTATATCAGGCTTCTGTCAGCATGCACTTCCTGACATCCACATCAGCGTCTACCTTTGGCGACTGCACATGGGATGGATGCCCAGATGGAATGGTCTCCAGATGGCCCCTCCTTCAGTTTCTGTCCCACACTTTGTCTCCATATTTGCTGCCTTGAGTATTTTGTTACTCCTTCTAAGAAGGACCAAAGCACCCACACTTGGTCTTCCTTCTTCATGAGCTTCATGTGGTCTGTGAGTTGAATCTTGGATATTTCAAGCTTTTAGGCTATTATCCACTTATCAGTGAATGAATACCATGTGTGTTTTTTTGTGATTGGGTCACCTCACTCAGGATGATATTTTCTAGTTCCATCCATTTACCTAAGAATTTCTCGAATTCATTGTTTTAATAGCTGAGTAATACTCCATTTTGTAAATGTACCACATTTTTTGAATCCATTCCTCTGTTGAAGGACATCTGGGTTCTTTCCAGCTTCTGGCTATTATAAATAAGGCTGCTATGAACATAGTGGAGCATATGTCCTTGTTATATGTTGAAACAACTTCTGGGTATATACCCAGGAGTGGTATAGCTGAGTTCTCAGGTAATCCTATATTTGATTTTCTGAGGAACCTCCAGACTGATTTCCAGAGTGGTTGCACCAGCTGGCAATCCCACCAACAATGGAGGAGTGTTCCTCTTTCTCCACATCCTTGCCAGCATCTACTATCACTTGAGTTTTTGATCGTAGCCATTCTAACTGGTGTGAGGTGGAATCCCAGGGTTGTTTTGATTTGCATTTCCCTGACAACTAAGGATGCTGAACATTCAAGGCCCATACCTAAACATAGTAAAAGCAATATACAGCAAACCAGTAGCCAACATCAAACTAAATGGAGAGAAACTTGAAGCAATCCCACTAAGATCAGGAACTAGACAAGGCTGCCCACTCTCTCCCTACCTATTCAGTATAGTACTGGAAGTCCTAGCTAGAGCAATTAGACAACAAAAAGAAATCAAAGGGATACAAATAGGAAAGGAAGAAGTCAAAATATCACTATTTGCAGATGATATGATAGTATTCTTAAGTGACCCCAAAACTTCCACCAGAGAACTCTAAACCTGATTTAAAAAAAAAAAATCAGTAAAGTGGCTAATTATAAAATCAACTCAAACAAATCAGTAGCCTTCCTCTACTCAAAATATAAACAGGTTGGGAAAGAAATTAGGGAAATGACACCCTTCACAATAGTCACAAGTAATATAAAATACTTTGGTGTGACTCTAACCAAGCAAGTGAAAGATTTATATGACAAGGACTTCAAGTCTCTGAAGAAAGAAATCGAAGAAGATCTCAGAAGATGGAAAGATCTCCCGTGCTCCTGGATTGGCAGGATTAATATAGTAAAAATGACCATCTTGCCAAAATCAATCTACAGATTCAATGCAATCCCCATTAAAATCCCAATTCAATTCTTCACAGAATTAGAAAGAGAAATCCTCAAATTCATTTGGAATAACAAAAAACTCAGGATAGGGAAAACTATTCTCAACAATAAAAGAACTTTTAGAGGAATCACCATCCCTGACCTCAAGCTGTACTATAGAGCAATAGTGATAAAAACTGCATGGTATTGGTACAGAGACAGGCAGGAAGATCAATGGAATAGAATTGAAGATCCAGATATGAACTCACACACCTATGGTCACTTGATCTTTGACAAAGGAGCTAAAACCATCCAGTGGGAAAAAAGGACAGCATTTTCAACAAATGGTGCTGGTTCAACTGGGGGACAACATGTAGAAGAATGCAAATCAATCCATTCTTACCTCCTTTTACAAAGCTCAAGTCCAAGTGAATCAAGGACCTTCACATAAAACCAGATACACTGAAACTAATAGAAGAGAAGGTGGGGAAGAACCTTGAATACTTGGGCACAGGGGAAAAGTTTCTAAACAGAACACCAATGGTTTATCTCTAAGATCAAGAATTGACAAATGGTACCTCATAAAATTGCAAAGCTTCTGTAAGGCAAAAGACACTGTCAATAAGACAAAATGGTAACCAACAAATTGGGAAAAGATCTTTACCAATCCCACATCTGATAGAAGGCTAATATCCAATATATACAAAGAACTCAGAAATTAGACTCCAGACAGCCAAATAACCCTATTAAAAAAATAGGATATAGAGCTAAACAAAGAATTCTCAACTGAGGAAGCTCGAATGGCCGAGAAGCACCTAAAGACTTTGGTCTTTTAACCAGTGCTAAGTGGGCATTTCTGGAAGCATGGGGAGGGGCGGGGCTTCACTCAAATGGAAAGAGAAGCCCATGCCAACTGTGATGTGCAGCTACCTGCAGGGGTAGGTTTGTTCTGTGCATCCTCTCTCAGACAGACTCTTTCACAGAACTGTTGGCTTCCTTATCCATATAAACAGCATGGCTGCATTTTTTTAAAGTGAGGTTGAAGGATACTGGGAAGAACTGCCCTTCCCAACACTCTTGGATGCATTTTAGCATCTGTACAAGCAACAGCAGTTACTTCTGGTTATGGTTGATTTTTCACCTGAAGAAAGATTTGCATAAAACACAAAAATTTGATTCAGATGATGTTCTTGATTTGTCTAACTTATGCAAGTGTTGTTTTAATTACTTTTAGCACTTTGCAAATGATGACTTCTAAATTTTTAATTTAAAAGATCAAAATTGGGATAACTGAAAATGTATTAGTAAGATCTTGGCTACGTTATAGCAATGTCGCCTATAAAGATTAAACTGGCTTTTATTTATGCATATGGATTAAGTTTAAAAAGCAGGTAGCAAAATACATTTGAGATGAAAATAATCATTTACAGCAGCTGCTTGGCTAAAAGAAAGACTGTAAGAGGGCTCTCCAAGGAAACTAATCTATATGCTTGAAAATATAGAGCAGTCATTGAAAATGTGTGGACAGCTGAGTGTGGGCTGGGCTTGGAGGTCAGCCTGTGTACAGAGCATGCAGGAGACACTGCTGAGAGTGCAGGGTGATACCAAAGAAACAGAGAAGCTGGCCCTGGCTCTGCACTTAACCCTGCCTGCCTGTGAGTGGCCTCAGTAAAATGAGATAAGAAAATCAGTCTTGTCAGTTTGTTGCCAAAATTTATTTTTAAACACTAGGACAGGGACATTACTCAAATGGGATATTCAGCAGGACCATTTCCTCTTTCCCTTTTGAGTCTCAGGAAGCCAGTGCAGGGTCATAGCACTTAGTCTGGCTCATCCAGGACCCCAGGACTTGTTAGTTGAGGACCTGAGACCAGTATTATACAGCTAACACACTGACTTATCAAACAGTACCAAAAGATTTTCAGATTTCAATATGTTGGCCATAACCTTAGTTTGTAAACAAGAATAACTTAATGACGACTTGGTGCCTGAGTACTTCCTAACATGCAGCCTGCTGAGCCTTGGCTCTGTGCAGGCTGCAGGCTGCAGGCTGCCAAGGTGTGTGCCATCTGAGAGCATTATTACACCAGTTGTTTCTCGGGATTTTTTCCTCTTATTCGTTACTTTTTTGATGTTCTGTTCATCTCAAGAGAATTCCTTATTATTCTCTGTTTTCAGCTTTTGTGCAATAAATGACTTAAAATGTCAAGTGCTAATCAACGCTGTTTTATAACTGATAGCAGAACAAATAAGGAAAAAGCTTTTTGAAGAAAAAGTGTATAGTAATGTTTGTTCAATGGCTGGCAGGCTGGCTCATCTCCTCCTGGTCTGGAGCTCAGCACTGAAGGAGGATTTGTTTTGTCAGAGTCCTAATTTTATTAACTCCGTGTAAAATGCAAAGATTTAGAATTGAAAATAGTTTTATTAGATCTAAACTTTCCCTGTCAATTTCAGACTATTTTTTACATGTTCATTATTCTGTTGCTATAGTTACTCCCCTGCTCACCATCCTGACAGTTGAGTTGAAAGCTATTGACAATATTAACCTCTGTGGCTGAGCTCAAGCTATTTTAAAAATTGATGAATTTCACATATATGTGTGCATTCATGGCAGCCTGAACTTGTGTGATCTTAAGGAGCTGGACTGTACAGTTACTGTTTCCAGTATGCATTAGCTGCCTACTCAGCAGGCATCTCTACACTGACATGCCTCCACTAGATTGTTTGGGAAGTAGAGCCTCTTTTCAAGTCGCAGTCTATCTTTATGCAGGTATGTCACACTTGCAGTGGAAGGATCCTAAGCAGTGATGTAAAGGAATTGTCTCTCTGCTCTTGCTGAGAGTGCAGTAGCTAATAGCATCAGAGAACAGTAAAGATGCTTGCAGCCAGAGCAATGGCTCGGCAGTTAAAGACACTTCTGGTCTTGCAAAGAACTAGAGTTCAGTTCCCAGCACCCACATCACAGGGTGCACACCACCTTTTACTGTAGATCTAGGAAACCCAACACCCTCGATTGGCTTTTGCGGGTAATTGCATACAAACATACACACAAAATATTTTTTAAAGAACATTAAAACATAGAAATGCCCTGGAACTACCCCAGCTGTTCTGTGCTTCATTTAGAGTCGTGGTCATATTAATACCTTCCCTCTTTATCTGGGAGATGCCTTCCATATCTGTTCCTTGTGAGATGAACTGAGCCCTAATGCTCACACAGCCAATACTTATTAAGTACCTGCTTGCTAATGGAAACATGGGCTCTGGAAGAAGTAGCTTAGGAAACAGATACAAAAAAAGGATTAGGATTCTAATCAAATGTAGAGTGTGGTGGGGGCAAAGCAAAAGCCTTGACATAGAGATCAGGAGCAGAAATATGTTTTCATGGTGATTTGCCAGGTCGGAGTCTGACTCCATGTCTGGCAATAGGAAGATGGTTTTCATTAAGATATTGAAGTGTCTACAAGGTATATGGCCACCCAAGGATCTTAGCCGGTTAGCTGACTGTCCTAAGATTTACCTGACTGTCCTAGCTACTGTTCACAGCAATTCTGTGAGGAGGTCACTGTGTCTACTGCCTACAAACATGAAGAAGTTTAGCACCCTGCCCTGCTGCTCCTCCAAGACAGACGGATGTCTGCTTTCCATCCTTTCCTTGAGAGGCCCTCTGTTACCTTCCTATCAGCCATTTAAAATGTTAAGATATAAATACCTTTATTCCATCATTAAAAACAAATATGGAGCTTTTGAGGAATCAGAATAGTTTGTATACCATTTCCATTACCCTCAGAATTAAAGGTCTGTTTGTAAAATTAATTTGTATCTATGGTGTTTTGACTCCATGTAAGTCTGTGCACCATGGTGTAGAGGGCTCAAGGAGGCCAGAAGAGAGTGCCTGGTCCCTGAGAACTGGAATTACAGATGGTTTTGAGCTACCATGTGTGTGCTGGGAATTGAAGTCCTGGAAGAAGAGCCCCCAGTGCTGTTGCCTGCTGAGCCTTCTCTCCAGCCCCAGGGGTTGTGTGTGTTACACTGAGATTTACATGGATTATGTTTTAGTGAGTAACTTCCACAGGAAAAAAATTCTAGTAATACAGCATCCCCTTTAGTTTCAGTGCAAATGTAGTGTGTATAAATTATATATATATATACATATATATATATATATATATTAATATATATAATAAACTTAAATTATATATATATATATAATTTAAGTTTACAATATCAAGAATAATCAATCATCTTTCATCTACACACATACACACACACACATACACACACAAAATGAAAGACCTTTATACTATAATGTATTTTGTCTTTTGTCATGAAGAGAGGTATATATTGCAATGGACATTTAAAACTCCCCTTCCCATTCTCCCTTTAATATTGTAAGTCATGAAAAGACTTTTCTTTGTGTTTTCATGTAGTTGTAGCTCGAGTATCAGTGTTTTGTTAGGAGGTCACTGGTTAGGAGATGTAGTAATGCTGGCTTAACTTTGCAACCAAAACATCTAATAGCCTCTTAAAGAGACACACTTTCATTATCCTTTTAATGTCTTTACCCTGAGATTCTTAAAGTGAGCCAAGTCAGCTTAGTAAATTTATTCCTGAAGTTAAGTGAATATTTAATGTATAATGTAGATTTCCATAAGGTGCTAAAAAGTAATCCTTGGCCCCTTACCAAAACGAGGTGTAAAGATCTGCTATAAGAAAGGCCACACTGCTCGTAAAGCCAAGCTCTGGGCTTGCCTGTCTCCCTGCTCTTTCTGAACTGGGTGCTGCTTAGAAGTGTTGTACATCAGGCCAGTCCTCTCCTGGATGGGACACCATACTGTGCTTGCAGCAGAGATGGGAACGTTTTTTGGAAAACCCAGATGGTCTTCATCCAGTGTGACAGGCAGCTGTGGCTACAGTACTGGGCAGAATATTGTCTCAGATCTTCATGTCACTGGAACATGTGATCTGACCTTACTTGGAAATAGGCTTTACTGGCATAATCAAGTGAGACCTTACTAAATTAGTATAGGCACCAACTCAGTGAGTGCTACACACAGGGAGTGTACTTTGTTGACCATGGTAGTAGATCACTGTAAGCCCCCAAAAAAGAAAAAAGCCAAGAACTGTTGACAAGTGCCTACAGCCATCATAGGAACCTGCCATACCAACACCCTCGCTTAGGACTGCAGCTT
>JANHMN010000017.1:53457912-53523907 GCA_030674055.1 Rhabdomys pumilio
GTGTTTCATCTCTCTGTTGGAAGTACTTTATTACCACATCCCCAGGAAGCTAATCCAACATAATTAAGCTGTGAGCAGAGAGATACAGAGAATGAGTCAGCTCATTTTCCCTTCAAGTAAAAGCAGGCCAGTGGCAGGCTTTTCTCAGGCCTGGCAGCCCTGTGAGACACTCTTCACTCACATGCTTGTAGGATGGCTTGGGGAGCTCCTGATAGTGTTTTAGGCAGACAGCAAGGAAGAGCAAAGACCCAGAAGGCTAGAAGGCTAGAATGGAGCCAGTTCCCCTAGAGGAGCTTCCCCATGAGCTCCACCTACTGACTTCTCCAACACTTCACTGGCCAGAGTGATGCTACATGCCAGTTGCAGCTGCAAGGACACTGTACAGTGTCACCCAGAATGTACCGATGAGAAGGGTGACACTAGTGACGGCTGCTGCAGCCTCGGACCTGATAGTCATGGCAGCAGTAGGGATTGGGACCTTTACTCCTGGGGCTCTCACCAAGGAATAGTTCTAGGGGAAGTGACCTTTGGGATGCAAAACATCATTCTCAGACCTGTCATAAAAAAGACCACATGTTGTGTTCCCCTACTCCCCTTTGCCTGTCCCTGTCCCTGCTCCTATGAGCCACCGTTGCCACTTCAGAGGTAATGGGCTCCTGGAAGGCTTATAACAAAGCAGCATCCAAGAGAAGTAGGTCTGAACTTCATGGTTCATAATATTCTGTAGCATTGTGGGTTTGTAAGATCCCATGTAGACCCTTTCATATCAACAGAGTAAGTATATATGCCTAAGCTCAGATGTGCAGAAATCTTATTGCAAAGCTCCTGCCACTAAAGGCATTTTAAGGAGATCAAGAGAGAGAGAAGGGGACAAGCAGCCCATTTTATAGTGGGCCAGACATACCTGGCTGTTGCCAGTTAATGGTGGGGTGGAGTTTAGACAGAATGCTAATAGACCCTGTCATATCAACAGAGTAAGTATATATGCCTAAGCTCAGATGTGCAGAAATCTTATTGTAAAGCTCTATGCCCACTAAAGGCAGTTTAAGGACTTAAATGTATCTATGGCCATACCACACCTAATGAGAAAAGCAAGATCAGGCATGGTTGGTAATTGGATAGGGATCCCAAGGTTTAAACTTGTCAATTGGATGCAGCTAACTCTGTACAGGTCACATTTCAGCAAATGCCCAGTGTTAACTCCTCTGTTTTGTCTCTTCTCCCTTTCTGGGGAGTCCTGGGAAAGGACTCAGCTATCACCACCATTTGAATTGTAAGGCTCACCAGAAAGGGAGGGACTCACTCCCTCTTCTCGAGAATTCACGGCCACCCCAGTAACTCACAAGACACTGAACTTGATGCAATTGCAAAAAGTATATTTGATTTCAACGCATTAAGGTTGCACTTCTAGCCTGTCCTACGCAGAGACAAGCAGTGAAGTACGACCCCCACTTAGAGAAGAGGTAGAGCTTATAAAGGAAAAAACTGCAACCCGGGGGAGATGAGGGGGGAATCATGATTAAGTATCTATAGAAAGCACCTGTCCAGTGTTCAGCTTCCGTGACAGGTTCAAGAAACGGTCAGGGGGAAATATCTCATCTTCTCTTAAGAATCAAACCCTATTCAATTTGTCTTTGGTCAGTTCAGTTCCTGGTATCCAGGGCGCACGGGCACGCTGACCTGAACTCTCAGCTCTGAACTCTTATCTATTTTGTCTTGTGGATAGCTAGTTTCCTAGGACCCAGAGCACAGAACAAGCTGATCTGCACTCTTGACTCCATCTGTGGAAGGTTTAAAAAATTTTAACTCTTTCAGAATGTCCACTTGGATCTAAAGAAAGCTCTGTTTCTGTACATTTCTGGATCTCTGCCCCCACTGGAGCAACAGTAGCCATTAGGAACACCCAAAGGCATGTTGTGTATGTTTCTAAAGTCTTCGGTCTTTGTTACAGTTGACCACTGGCCTCTCCATGACTTTAGGGGTAGGAGCTAGGTAATGTGGCCATAGCTTTTGCCTTTACAGCAGACTGTAAAAGGCAGAGGTCCAGAAAGAGCTGAAAGACCCCCTCCACGAAGGGAGGACCTCCCTCAAGCCTCAGGAATTCGTGGCCACCCCAATAACTCACAAGACACCATTCTTGCTGTAACAGCATGAGGTATATTTCGGGACAGTCCACTGATGGTCAATTTGTATCCCACGTAGGGGCAGAGGAATTGACAAGACTACTGGGTCAGGGGCGGTCTTATATAGGAACTCACAAACGGGGGAATATGGGGGTAGAGGGGTAACCAAGGAAACACAGCATCATGAGGTAGAAACAATGGAAAGTCTCAGAGAGAGTCAACCCAGATTCATGTGCCAAACACTCTGTACTTTTATTCTTCTCAAGAATGTGGTCCTGGTCCTGTCCTTTCATTCTCTAGTTAACGATTTCTAGGTAGCCCCGACCATGGCCCTGTCTTATCATCATGGTCATCAGCTCCCTGGTTCCACCTAGATGGCTTCTATTCTTTGTAGTTAGCAGGTACTTGAAACTGGCTGGCTCACACTCTTGGCTTGTTTCAGAGAAAATTTTCCATGCCCTTTAAAGAAAAACCTAAAAGAAAGCCTGTATATATTTTATTAACTATTTTTATAATTTTTCATTCTTCAGAGCAGCACTCCTGCTGTGGCTTCTGCAGATCTTCTCTGCTAGCTCCTGCACTGTGGGTATGGCCTCCAGGGGCCAGCTTTCCCCCATAATTCTTTTGGTGATCCTGTACCCATTGCCAAAGCTTCCTCTCTAGCCTAAGAGTTGTCCTCAGCTGACTCTGATGACCCAGTAGGTGCTGAAAACTATGACCTTTGCAGATCAGTGTCTTAACAAACCACCCAGCTCCTCAAATCTCTGCCTTAAAACAAAACAAAACACAACACACCACACAGTCATAAAAGCAACAGTAGCCTTTGGGATTGCCCCAGGCTTTCAAAGCTGTTCCCCTTAACTCCCCCCTCCCCCCAGAGTTGTTACTGTCTTGCTGAGTGGATTCTGGTGATATGTTTGTTTAACTGAGAGATAACAAAGTTGTTTTAGACTCTTAAGAAAATCAAAACCATTTGTTTTCTAGTTAATCCATTACTCCAACTTGCTTTCTTGTTTTAAATCAAGACTTTGTTTTAGCAAAGGACTGCAGTCAATTTTCTCAGTGAGAGCTGCTGTCAGTTCTTGAACTGTGGAAAAGCACTTGCCAGCATGGCTTAGAGATATATTCTTACTGAAAATTCTAGTAAATGTTAGAGTCTAAGCCGTCTTTGCCTTGCTCCTTTTTGAAAATACTTTTTAGACATGTTTAGAATAACAGTGTTTGAAATGCAAGCTCCAAGAGTGGTTTTCTATGTTTTTCTATGTTTGGTTTTTACTCAGGAAATATTTTTTTCTTTGCCCATAACATAATACATGAAGCATTATTGCAGGGCTAGAAAGAGCCCCGGGCTGGAAAAGCCCAGACATTATATCATACTAGATACACATGCACATACATGTGATAGTGTCAAAAAATATGTGTACATAAGATATACCAAGTCTGTAAGATATACTACTAGGAAATGACTGGAGGGGGGCTGTTTGTATGAGTGGGCTAAAAAGCTGCTCAACGAGAAAGATGGTGTGTTCTCTGAGAGGATGTGGATTAGTCAGGGTTCTCTAGAGTCACAGAGCATATGGAATGTCTTTCTATAGTGAAGCAATTTATTATGATGACTTAATAGTCTGTAGTCCAACTCCCCAGCAATGGTCAGTCAGCTGTGAAGAGGAAGTCCAAGAGTAGTCACTCAGCCCCACCACGCCTGGATCTGGAACTTGTTTCTCCCAGAATGACCTTGAACTCAGAGATTTCCTTACCTTAGTCTCCTGGGATTAAAGGTGTGTACTACCTTGCCTGGGCCTAAGCTTTTCAAGGCCACTATGACTCAAGATCTCCATGCTAGGATCCAGGTCAAAAACTTATGTCTTCCAGCTTCAAGATCTGGATCACAGATGAGCCCTCCAATTATGGATTGAGGTTCATTCCAGACATAGTCAAATTGACAACCAGGAATAGCCATTACAAGAAGGAACCTCAATTGAGAAAATGCCAGTGTAAAATCAGATGGTAGGCCTGGATTCTCAGACAAGAGCCTGGCATAACTGTCCTCTGAGAGGTTCCACCCAGCAGCTGACCAAAACAGACCCATAGCCAAACCTTAGAAGCTCTAGAGCCAAGCTCTTGAGATCTTATGGAAAAGTTGGGGGAAGGATTGGGGAACCCTGAGGGGATAGGGACTACGGAAGACCTTCAGAGTCAACTAACCTGGCCTGTTGGGGACTCCCAGCGACTTAATCACCAACCAAAGAGCATACAAGGGCTGGACCTAGAATCCACCCCTACCCTCCTGCACCCTGAACATATGTGGCAGCTGTGCCCTTTGGTCTTCATTAGGGTCCCCCTGGGGCTGTCCCTGATACTGTTGCCTGCCTGTGGATCCTGTTCCCCTTACTGGGCTGCCTTCTCTAGCCTCAGTGGGTGATATGCCTAGTCCTGCAGTGACTTGAGGTGCCAGGGTAGGTGGATTGGTACCCAGGGGGGTACCTGCTCCTCCTCAGAGGTAAAGAGGGAGGAATTGGGTGAGGGGGGCTGGAAGAAGAGGGCTATGATTGGAATGTAACATGAATAAATAAATGGAGAGAAAGATTGGGCTGTAGGGCATTTTCTTAATTAGAGATTGATGGGGGAGTCCCAGACCACTGTGAGTGGTACCACCCCTGGGCTAATGGTCCTGGGGTCTATAAAAAAAAGAAAAGTAAGCTAGTAAGCAGCACTCCTCCATGGCCTCTGCATAAGCTTCCACCTCCAGGTTCCTGATCTGTTTGAGTTCCTGTCCTGACTTCCTTGATAGGTAGTGGAATCGAAATACTTTCTTCCCCAGGCTGGTTTTGGTTTTGGTCATAGTGTTTCATCACAGCAGTAGAAACCCTAGCTGAGATTTGTATAGATTTGTAGACAGAGCTTTCAGGACAGGAGTACAGGTGTACTACTTGTGCCTCTGACACTGAGCAAATAAGAGGGATATATTCTGATGGCCTTACTGGCCCAGCATGGAATCTAATGCAAACAGAGTCTGGGAGAACCTTGTTGAATGAATAAGAATGCAATGTTTTATTTTGTTTTGTTTTAATATTTATTTTTGTTACTTGAGAATTGCACATAAATGTGTTGATCATATTCATTCTCTCTCCCACTACTCTTCCCAGATCCATCCCCCTCCCTGCCTACCCAACTTTGTGTTCGTTTGTTGTTGATGTTGTTGTTGTTGTTGTTCGAGAAGGTTTCTCTGTGTAGCCCTGGCTGTCCTGAAATTCACTTTGTAGACCAGGCTGGTCTCCAACTCAGAGATCTGCCTGCCTCTGCTTCCCAAGTACTAAGATTAAAGGTCTGTGTCACCATGTGACACATTGAATACATATGTTGCCTTTAAGAGCTGATCACTCTGTGGTCTCTATTCTCTGCACCCTGACCAATTGCAGGTCTCTGTACTAATCATCACGTACTGCTAATAGGTGCTCCTTGGATGAGAGTTGAGAATATGGCACATAGATCTATGGGTAAAGGGCCTGTGACTTGTCTACCTATGGATTCATAGACCAGTAGTTATATCAGATATGGGTTTCATCTCCTAGAGCAGGTCGCAAGTCCAATCCAGGAAAATCACTGTAGCTTGCAGGGCTCACAGTTGTGTATGATTAATGATCTGGTGTCATTCTGTTATAGAGTAACCTCATTTTTAACTCTGTGTGTGTGTGTGTGTGTGTGTGTGTGTGTGTGTGTGTGTGTGTGTGTGAGAGAGAGAGAGAGAGAGAGAGAGAGAGAGAGAGAGAGAGAGAAACACCTGAAACACAAATATCTGAGGAATCACAACCAACATGAACAAATGAGAAAGCATGCCACACGTGTCTTCTTGTGTCTGGGTGACCTCACACAAGAAGATTGTTTCCACCTTAATCCACTGATTAGCAAATTTCAGTTCTGTTGTTTTGTTTTGCTTTTTACTTTTTATTTATATTTCTCTCATACAGTACGTTCCAACCATAGCTTCCCCTCAAATCCTCCCAGTTCACCACAACCCCTCCTTCATCCAGGACCCAGAACCCCCAATACACCCCTAGAAAAGAGCAGATTTCCAAGGACATCAATCAAACATGGCACAACAAAATACAATAAGACCAGACACAAACCCTTACATCAAGGCTGGATGAGTCAACCCTGTAAGAGGAAAATGGTCTCAAGAGTAGGCAAAGGAGTCAGACACCCCCACTCCTACTGTCAGGGTCCTCCCCAGACATCAAGCCAACAACCATACATATATGCAGAAGACCTAACAGACTCGTGCATGCTGCTTCACTCTCTGTGAGCCCCCATGAGCCTGGCTTAGTTGAGACCACAGGCTTTGCTCTCCTGGTATACTCAACCCCTCTCACTCCCACAATTCCTCCTCCCTCACTTTTTTCAGGGTTCCTCCACCTCATAGAGGAGGGAGGAACCAGATAAAGACCTCCAAACTGGGTTCTCTCTCCACCTAACGTTTGGCTGTGGGTCTCTGCATTTGTTCCTGTCATCTGCCAGATGCAGCCTTTCTGATGGTGACTGGACTAGGCACTGATCTGTGAGCACAGTAGAACATCATTAACAATCATTTCATTGTTTGTGTGGTTTGGGATTTTGTGTGTGTGTATGTGTATTTTGTTGTTGGCGTGGGTTGGTTTTTTTTCTTTTTAAATTTTTTCTCTGGTTGGTTGGATGGGTGGGTGAGTTTTCAGGGGGTATTTTGTTTCATTCCTATTTTTGCCAGCTGTGTTTGGTTCTATCTTAGGTATCCAGGCTATCCAGCCTTTAGTTCCTGACCATCCAAGCTATGTCAGGCATGGGCTCCCTTTCATGGTGTGGGCCTCAATTTGTCCACTCTACAAATTCTATGCCATCATTATTCCAGCTGATCTTGCAGACAAGACAGGTTGTAGGTTGAAAGTTTTGTAGCTGGGTTGATGTCTCAGTTCCACCACTGGAAGAAGCCTTACCTGGTTACAGAAGATGGCTTGTTCAGACTCTGTATTCCTCATTACTAGAAGTCTTCACTAGGGTCACCATCGTAGATTCCATGGAGTTTCCAAATGTCCCTTAAAATGCCCCGTAATTCCAGTAGTCTCTCCCAGTACTCTCTCCCACTATCTGTTCCCCTATATGGTCTTTCCTGTTCTTATCCCCACCTGCCCCCAGTCTACCCATGAAGTCTGTTCTAGCTCCCCTTACCTGGAAGACCCATGCGTCCCCCCTTAAGCTGTCCTTGTTACTTAGACTCTCTGGGTCTATGAATTATAGCATGGTTATCCTTTACTTTCCATCTACCATGCCATATGTGTCTTTCTGGGTCTGGGTTACCTCACTTAGGATGATATTTTCTAGTTCCATCCATTTGCCTGCAAACCTCATGATGTCATTGCTTTTAACAGCTGAGTAACACTCCATTGTGTAAATGTGCCCCATTCTCTTTATCCATTCTTCTGTTCAGAGACATCTAGGTTGTTCCCAGTTTCTAACTATCATGAATAAAGCTGCTATGACTGAGATAAGAAAAATCTCAAATGATTTTAATTTACATTTCTTTGATGACTAAGGAGATTAAACATTTTAAAAAATGTTTCTCAGACATTTGTATTTCAGCCTTTGAGACTCTCTTGTTTATTTCCATGAAATTAAGTTGTCTATTTTCTTGATATTTAGGATTTTTTTAGTTACTTATATACTGGATTCTAACCCTCTGCCACATGCATAACTGGTAAAGATTTTTTTTCACCATACTGTGGGCTGCCTCTTCAAATGATGGTGTCAGTTTCTATGCAGAAAATTTTTACTTTTCTGAGGTCCAATTTATTAATTGTTGGCTTTAAGGCCTGTACTGTTGGGTCCTATTCAAAAGTCCTTTCCTGTGCCAATGAATTCAAGCATATTGTCTACTTCTCTTTCAGATTTGGGTGTCAAGTCTTATGTTAAAGCCCTTGAGTCGTTGGAATCAAGTTTTGCCCAGGGTTGAAAGACAAGAGCCAAGTTTCATTATTCTTCATGTATCTACCTGTTGCGGCCCGAGCTGCCCCACATTGGGCGCCAAAAATGTTGTGGCCAGAAATGTCGGGAACCGTTCTGTCAGTGTTGGAACCCGTACTGCCAAAAGCCTTGGGGGCTAAACTGTTAGAGTCTGCACTGTCCCAAGCTGCTCAGGTCTGGGGGTCAGAGTTCAGCAAGAGAGAGCGTGAGAACGGACTTGAGGAATGGAGATCAGACAGAGTGTGATTCAATCCCATTTATTCTTCAGTCTCTCTTCCTAGTTTAAGTCCCAAGTCTTGAGTTCCTAGTCCCTAGTTTCTAGTCCCTAGTGCCTCCAAGTTCTAAGTTCTTTCTCCAAGTGCCTGCTGCCTAATGCCTAATAACTACTCCAAGTTGTACTCTACTCCTACTCTCTAGAGCCAAGTGTCTTCTACCTAATGTCAAGTAATCTGTTCTGTCTGAAGTGTCTTTCCTAGTTCCAAGTTGTACTGTTCTCTTCTGTCTGCCTCTCGCCACTTGATCCAATCTACTGATGAGGTTTCCTTCTGAGTTGTTTTTGTTTGACTTTTTGATTTCTGAATTTTTTAAGTTTTATTTCATTCTGGCTTTTCTTCAGAGATAATATTTTATTACATTCTGTTTTCACATACTTAATTTTATTATTTCATTCACATGACTGTGTTTTTGTGATCTTCATTCTAGCATGTGTTCACATGCACTTTGAGTTCTTTCGTCATGTTTATTATTGCTATTCCAAAGCCATTGTCTTGTGCTAATTACTTGTCTCAGGGGATATTACTATAGGAGTACTAATTCTTGGTGGAGAGTTGCTGTTTTGGTTTTTCGTGTTTGTGTATTTATGATGGGAGCTGGGCATCTAGAGTTAGGATTGTTTCTTGATATGGAAATCTTATCTTTATTTTCTTGAGTGTGTTTCTGAAGCTCTGTTTCCTGTTGCCCCAACTTGTCAGGTTGACTAGCTATATGGGGCTTAAGGTTCACTCTTTGGAAAAGTAGTGTTGATTTTTGAATGGAGTATTAGAGGTATTCTGGTTTTAGCTTGAACTAAGTTATGTTTCTAAGCCCAGACAGAGACCTTCTAGAAATCCAGAGGATTTTCATACCCAGTCTTCAGGAGTCCAGGGAATACTCAGAACTTTCCCTCAGGCACAGGGTGCTAGTAGAGTTGACAATGCAAGGCTAGGATTCCTACCAGAAGGGGAGAGGCAAGAGGGTGGTAGGAGACACACAGGACACACATTCTTCTATCAGATCATGGGATGCATGTAGTTTCAGGCACACATCTAGTGAATTTCCTGTAAAAGGTGATCCTCAGATCTTAAGGATGGGCAGTGTTGCTGGTATGAATCTTTTGTCTAGCTAGAGAAGAGCTAGTGTGGGCAGCAGGGGAGGGTGGGCTCAGTTAGTGAAGGGAGATGAGAATATGAGGGTGCTGTGCAGGGGTGGATGGGGTTAACAATGGGAGTTAGGCCTTCCTAAGGCAGACCCAGGGCATGTGTCATGAGGGCATGTGGAATACTGCTGTGGGTCTAGTTCCTCTCCCTAGAGAGGGTCAGTCTACAGGCTACAAGGATGAGTGGAATTATGGGAATTGTGGCATGGTTCTAGGGTATGTCTAGAGAAGGGGCCATGTGTGGACACAGAGATGGGTGAAGTAGACATGGAGTGGGGCAGGGGGGGTGGTGGGATTCTGGACTCTAGGAGTGGGGGAAAGGGCGTTTGATGGGGGGATAGATAGGGTTAGTGATGTGTGTTGGGCCTCTACCTGAAAGGAGAATTCTAGAAGGTGGGCACACACGGACCATGTGTCCCTAATGCAGTCCCAAGGGAAGAATGTAAATGTTTAAGGAATTATACATTGGATATTTTCCTAGGCCATGGGAATCCTAGAACTTAAAGGGTTCATGGATTATGAAACTATTCAGAGTGAGCCTCATAAGTGTCACACCTGTCAGAATTCTGTATAAACTATGTTTTAACTGTGCCGTCCTACCCCGCAGTATTCCTGTACATCCCATTGCAGAATGTCAGCAAGTGACCTTGTGTCACTGGTGGTCAGCACTGGCTTGGCTGGTGCCTTGAAATACAGCCTTGGAAAGACTATGGTCCTGGGGCTCCTAGAGAACAGAGGCATTCTCCTTTAAACACTGGGTTAGTATAAGCTGACTCTGTAGCTGTTGACATCCACGGTCTCGGTGCCACGAGCTCGTCCTCTTGCTATTCACAGTCCATTGAATTGGCAGCATGATTTAATTTTACAGATCCCCAGATAGAATCCTGTGTGTTCATTTTAGATATGTAGAAGGACCTTGTCTTTGAAGGAAACAGGCTAGGCTCCACTGAAGAAAGCTCAAGGGAAGGGGACTTCCTCCTAGAAAAGGCTCCAGGGCACTTGAGGGCTCCAGACTCCTGACCACACCATAGGTCAGTGAGAGGTCCCTGTTGTCTCATAGGAGTTAAACACCATCTGGCATTCAGCACATTCAGGAAGCACTGGAGGTAAGAGTGCATGCAGGATGTGCTTGCTGGGCTCTCTGCTGCCTCCCTGCTGCTGCCTGCAGTCTGCAGAGTGTTCTTAGTGAGAGGTCTCTAAAGGTGCCGGGTAGCAGAGCCTCTCTGCCGAGCTCTACCACACAGAGCATCCGCTATAACATGTCTTGTTTCTGCTTTCAGTGAATATTCAAGATGTGGTATTACAAGAGAATTTGGAAAAAGAAGATCAAATTCTGGTGTCCTTGGCAGGATTAAAACAGGTATGTGCACCACTCTGACACTACTGTCTGTGTCACAGGCCGGCACCCGCTGCCAGCTCTGGGGAGGTGACCAGAGTATGTAGGACACAGTCAAGCCACTGTTCTCTCTCACTGATAGCACCACAGAGGGAGTTCCTTCGGAACCTCCTCCTTACTCCCGGTGATTCTGTCTGAAGTGCCTTGTGGCCCAAGCAGGTTTTCCATTCCCCTCATTACCTGTCCCTACTCACTTTTTGCACCTTAGCTCAACATCAGGCTTGGTTTTCTCTCTACAAAGATGTGGATATTGGTGGAAGCCCAGGTCATGGTCACTTCTTTCAGCAGTCCCTCAAGAACTCAGTTTACCTGACCTTGCAAGATGAAGCATCAATGGAAAGGAACCTGTACTGAGCCGAGCAGGCCAGCTGGCGGGGAACTGCCTCCTGGTTGTGATCAAGGCACTTGGTGCTTCTTACTGAGTAATAGATCAGCACAGTGGTGCAGGCACTTGTTTCTGAACTTGGGAGAACCTGACATTAACACTAACGTGGTCACATTTTAATCAGCCATTACTAAGTCCATGACTTCGAAACAGTTGGATTTTTACCAGTGGTTCATTTCTTAGAGTAAGATGTTAGCGTCTATACTACAAAAGTCCCCACTTCATCCAAGACCTTTCCAAGAATGCTTAAAATCACAAATTTTAATGTGCCCTGCCTATACTGTTTTTTTTCCTACTGACCTAAACTAAGGTTTAACAACTAGATACAGTGAAGGATTAACAGCAGCAACTGAGAATAGAATGACAAGAACAACATAGTATAATAAGGTTTGTGTATGTTCTTTCTCAAAACCACCTATAGTACTGCCTTCTCTTCTAATGATGCAAAGTGATACCATCCTCCCTGCTGACGTGAGGAGAGGGTGGTGAGGGCTGGGATGCTGTGCTTGGCCCCTGTGTAGAAGTACTGTGACGCGGCACGGCTGACCTGACGAGCGGGACAGCAGAGGACCAGCATGGGCAGTGTGTGTGGAGGGTTGATTCCCATCCTAGTTGCTGCAGGTTGTCTTGCTGGCGATGGCAAGAGACTTCATCACAGTGGCACACAGCTTAAACCTAGAACCTGTTCTTTCTAGAACATGAGCAGCTGAAGGTCCCTGGAGCTACAAATGAAGGGAAGTGCTGTAGGACAGCCGTCAGTGGCCAGTCTGCTCTGACATATGGGACGTTATCTAGCAGCACTTAGCTAGAGACTTATGTATCTTTTCATTATCTTTGTCTCCTTTGGAAACAGATCAAAGACATTCTGAAAGGTTCCCTGCGCTTCAACCAGAGCCAGCTGGAGGCTGAAGAGAATGAGCAGATTACCATCGCCGATGACCACTACTGCTCCAGTGGCCAGGACCAGGGCAGTCAAGTCCCTAGGGCCGCCAAGCAGGTACAGGAGTCTTGATGAGTACTGAGGAGAATGGGCTTTCATGAAGTTAGCGCAAGTTCCTCAGAGTTCTGAATAAGGACAGTCCTGTCGAGGTACTTCAGGCTATTCTATAGGAAGCTCAGCTGTGAGCTAACACATGAGCCTTAAGTACTGTGTACTCTTGTACCGGCTGAGCACTCCAGAGGTCATAACATTCGTGGTGGTGACAGTGAGGCTTGGGTCTGAGAGTTACACAGCGCATGCTCACACAGTGCATGCTCCATGAGCCTGTGTGAGCCATCAACAGTCTGACCCTCCAGCCACCCGCTGAGATGAGAAGTCAGCTGTCTAAAAGCGATGGCACAGTTGCTTCCAGCTTGTATCTCCAGTTCACTAACACTGGAAGGCCTCTGTGATCTTTCTAATGCTGCCTGGGGTGGGTTTCTTCCCTAAATCGCTCTCTTACCTTCATGGGGAAGAACTCTCATTACATTACTGTCTACCTGATAGAACAGGGTGAGCAAATGTCCTCTGTGGAAGGCTGAGTGCATCCTCTAGAACCACCACAGATGATTGTGTCAGTCACATTCAGGTCTTCTTTCTGCTTTGCTCTATTTGGTTGTTGGCTGGTTTTGTTTGGTTTTCTTTAACAACTCTTTAAAACTGTGATGCTGTCTCCAGTTGAGAACCTGGGTTGCAGATCTCTCCTGATAGGTGTCAGCATCTAGGAGTCATTCTGCAGGGTGTTCTGACTAGAGGAGTTTTAGGACTTAGTAAAGTTGTAATGATTTTGTTTGGTTTCTTGAGTCGGGACCTCCCTGTATAGCCTAGGCTAGCCACAAACCTGATACTCCTGCCTCAGCCTTCCAAGTGCTGGGATCACAGGTGTGTTTGTACTATCAGGACTGGTGTTTCAGTGATGTTTCTTAAAAGTCAGCTTACGAAGTTCATCCTTAAAAATGAGCCTTAGCAAAATCTCAGTGTTGGAATGTTTTGTTTTCTTGTTTGAAGGATTTCCTCTGGATGCAGAACTCCAGCCAACTCGTAAAGCTGTGTGCGTGTTTTACCCACATGAATGCACCATGAGCATTTTAATTTGATACGTTTCTCCAGATTTCCCTTCCCTTCACAGCTGTATGGAAACATTGTTGCACATAGACTCACCAACTACTTTTAATTGGAACTTTTAAAATTAATATGAGTTTTTAGTTGACTATAAAAGTAGCACATAAAAGCTTCTTTGAGGAACACAACCATTTGCTGCGCTTACACTGTTCCAGGGTAGGTCTGACTGCTTTCCATAGTGGTAAAAACATATAGAGCAAGGTGTGTTGGCCCCTGTAAGTACAGAGCCACTGCGAAGATGCTACTGAGTGCTTCTTATGAGAAGGAAGTAGGAACACATGGGAGGAGTGACTTCCAAAGCAGACAAGTCCCCTCTGCCACCTGCTTATGAGTGTATGCCCATGGAGCAGACACAGCTTGGCCCAAGGTGACCCTGAACTTGCAATTGACCCTTCTAGGCTTGCCAGGTAACTAAGGTCTCCATGCTGCATCTAGGGAGCCTCAACTCCTGTCTTGGAAACAAAAGCATGTGCTTATCACTTTGGATAAACTAAGGAAGTCCTTAGTCCTTAGTTGAAGACCTCTAGGAGTCTTCATGTGGCCTCTTCTGCTCTTTCTCTTCTGCATAGGGAGGCCTCTAGCCATCTACAGGCACTTAGGTCTAGCTGAAGCGAGCAACTTACTCGCCAGGCCTCTCCTGACAGTATGCCCTGGCCTGCACCCTTTGGAAGGTAGTTTTATTTGCAGTGTATTCTGTGACTTTACCTTTGCTCTCTAAGCCTGGGGTCCTTACCATGTTCCATGAGTTTAATTAGTTGAATCACTAAAAATTGCCTATGCCATTGTTTCTAGCTGGCAGGCCTTTTGCTTGTGTGTCTGTCATCCACCCCTGTAAAGCAGTACATATTTGGAAGCCTGTCTGTCCTTGCCTCCTGTGAGTATAGGGTAAAAATCTATTCTAGAGCAGGGCAAGAATCAACGGCAGCTGCAGACCCTTTATAGACAAGGCCAAGGCCACGGGTTTGTCTGCAGCAGCAGCGTGCCGTGTGCTTTTATCTCACTCTCTCCTCAGATGCCCTTTGCAGTACTTTCTTAGGACGGTTACTGCCTAGAGCAGTCTGACATCCCCTTCCATGTTGAACTTCTTATTGTTGGCACAGAGGCCTCTGTTTCCAGACTGTTACATGGATCATGAAGAAGACAATGCTGAAATCTATATAGGCAGCTTTCCTTTTCCTAATTCCAGCATCCAACTCAGGTCTATTTCTTGAGCGCTTTGAGCTGAAGTTCTCAAGGGCAGGTGCTCTTGCCTCGGTGGGCCTGTGGTAGAGATGGTGCTACGAAGCCAGCCTAGACAGAACTGTTAACCACAGAACTGTTCCTGCCCACCACTGTGCTTCTTCAGCATTCAGCGGTGAAGGGCTCTGAAGTTGCCTTCCTGCACGAGGACCCCAGTCGTACACTAATATTTCCTAGAATCCTGCATGCGATAGAACTGGGGTGCAGCTCTTTCAAGGCTTTAGCATTACATGGAGGACAGCTAGCTCCTGGGCCTGGTACCATACCCTGTGGCCATTTGTCAGCCAGTCATGCACTGCTCCAGGTCTCCAGAGCACTAGAGAGCCAGTGTTGAGTGCTCACTGTTACTGGCTCCCAAAAAAAGTTTGGTTTTGTTGCTGTTGTTTTGTGTTTTACCTTTGATGAGGCATGATGTCCATCCTTGGGACACAGTATATAATTCTTTACAGAATCTGACCATCACTCTTCTTAGAGAAGAGAGCATCTGCATTAACACACCAGCTGTGACCTTGTCTTCCTGTCTCTCCAAATCAAATCACTTACTCGGGTCTAGTCGATATAAAGCCATAGCATTCACCAACTGCTCCTTGATTCATAAGAGCTTGATTGCACTGTCTGCCCCACTGAAAGAAGAGCCTCTTTTCCATGTGACTTACTATATGTGAGGCTTTGTGATTAAGATTTGCACCTCATCTTGGTTAAGGCTTTGTCCCTGAGAAACTGACCACTACTCAGTCACAAAGCTCAGGTCCATCCTGTGTCTTGGATGCTAGTGTTTTTTCTTTAGAGACCTTGTAGCCATTTTCAGCCAAGAAATTTAAAACCTCTTGGACATTTTTGTCTGAATCCCCATAGGCAAGCTTGCAATTAGGATATTATTGTCTACATATTGTAGCAAAGTTCTAATTTCTCCTCCAGTTTTTGCCCAGGTTTTCCTCAAAAGTGGCAGTGAAATTTTTAAATTCTTTTGGAAGTGCTGGAAGGAGGCACTTTTGGAAGACTAGAAACTATGGGATGGATGCCCCACACAGCTTCATGTGGGCAAGCCCTGGACAAAGCTATTCTCCCCTCCCTGTTTAACTGTTGGAAATCCTCAAGGTGTTTCTAAACCCTGCTTAAGAAGCTGGTCAAGCACGGCCTGGATTCCAGCCATGGGCCCAGTGTGCTTGAGGCCAGCTCTTACTCTGCTGTAAGATAATCTGGAAGTCACTGGTCCTGCTTGGTCTTATACCCAGACCTCAGGTTTGACTTAAGTTAGTGCATTTTCAGGGAGAGTTTGGGAGAGTACAGGGGCTTCATAGAACAGCATCATGGGCTCAGCTCCATGTGCCCTAGGGACCTGTGTATTTGACTTGTCCGGCTGAAGAGGAATTGTTCTGTTAGCATGTATCCATGTGAGAATGAGTGATTGAAACATTTGAACCCACTTTACAAGTCAGACCCTAGAGAGATAGCTCATTTCCCTTTTCCTGCTATCCTCACTATGTCGAGTCTCTCCTGGACAAACTACTACATTGTTAGTAGTCAGCACAAAATGCATGACTTACTGTGGAGTAGAAATCCATCGTCTTCAGTAGCTGTATCCAAGACCATGCTGGGCTCCTTGTGGAAATCTGGTTTGCATTAAGTGGAGCCTCCCATGAGTTTGTCTTTATCTTCTGCTGACAAAAAGAAGCTAACAGGAGTCAGGTGTGCTCTGTTAGCCTCCATCTCAGGGACAGTCTGTGCCTCCCTTCTCTCCATGTCTCCCCCGATTGCCCCAGCTGTGCAGATAAGCCAGCAAATCCTATGCTGTGGCTTCTTTCTTTGTCTTGGAATGCCTAGAGGGTAACTGCCAACAAGGTAGCTTGCATCCTCATCTTCTTTGGCCACATCAACACTGTTGGAACCCTAAAAAGGAGTTTCTAGTCAGGAAGGTTAGTTTCCTGACCCACAGCCAACTTTGGAGTTTTATCAAGTGTCAAGAACTGGCCTCTGCTGAATTCTCCTCGTTTTGTCCAGTTAACTGTGGGTTTTATTCTACAGTTCCTTTAAGGAACCTCTCTAATCATCCAGCCTAGCTTGTATTCTACCCGTAATAGGGTCTTGATGAAGGGGGGCTTCTGTCATGGCCTCTGGCAGCATGTCCAAATCTCCCTTCTCTCAACAGGGGTATTGACAGGAGTTTGACTATCTGCCCACAACGGTCTGAATCCTAAAAAATGATAACTGGATCAGCCTTCCAGCTTCGGTTGTCTTTCGTCTGTACAAGTTACAGGTGATGAGAGGCGTGTGTACACAAACAGGATCTCCATCTGCAATTGAAGCGTGTTGGAGGAGAAGGACTGTATTTGCTGGTTTATAATTGGCCCTGTGTCTAGTGGTGCTGTCAGGAAGAAGAGAGCCTATGGTCGTGGGGTAATCTGGGCACAGAGGACCTGAGAAAGGCCTCTGAACAAGGGAGCATGCAAGGGCCCTGCTCTGCAGGGACCTGAGGAGTAAGAGTGACCTCTTTCTCCAGAGCTGGGAAGAGGCTGAGCAGTGCCTTCATCTTTGGGAAGGCTCTCAAGCACCTCGAGTGGGTCTCCCTTGTTAGCTTTCAGCATAGTTTGACCCCTCATTCTGTTATATCACTATAAAACCCTGTAGTGACCGTAGGGGATTTTCTAGTCATTGGCATTAGCCATCAGCCAGTGACAGAATCATTGCTAGCAAGCTCTACTTTGGTATGGATGCCTTGTTACCCATACTTGCTGTTTCAGGTTCTGTCCTAAGCAGCACAGGAGAGAGAGCTTACAAAAGGAAGCACTGGGCAGCGGCAGCCTACTTTGTCTAAATGCCACTGGGAAATCAGTGGATGGGCCACTCCACCCAAGTTAATAGAACTTGTACCCAAACACAAGGAACTTGCCCTTTATTGAATATAAAGCCAAGAAGCAGAGCCAGGACACAGCACGGTTACAGGAATACCAGGAATGGCACCCTAAGAGAGGTGTCTCTGACAATGGCAGCAACAGGGTTTTATTTTGGATAGTTTTGTATATCTGTGACAGAAAGGCTTACCAAAGAGAGCACATTTGATCACATGCACACGTCCTTGAGATCACACCACGTCATACATTGCATGTGTAAAACTGAAGGAGAGCTGCCTGGCATGGGGGTGCACGGCTGTAATCTAGAGGCTGCAAAGGCTGAAGCAGAAAGATCATAAGTTAGAGACCAGTTCTGGCAAGACCCTGTCTGAAAGGGGTTTTGTTGTTGTTTTGTTTTGCTTTTGGGGGAATTTTTGATTTTTGTTGTTGTTGTTTTAAAACAAGAACTCTTTCATGGCAAAGAAATTAGCATAAAGATGAGACTATAGTGAGCAAAGCTTACATCACATTATGGCAGCCATGTGAGCAAAGGGCCACTCAGAGAGGTGATCCCCAGTCAGCTTTAACTGCTCACTGTGAGCATGTGAGAGCAGGCACATAGTTCTAGCCAGGAACACCTCAAACAAGGACAGTAACGGGACAGTGTTAGGTTTCTTACTCTCAACTCAGAAAAAATCTCTTTCAAGCACCCCAAAATGAGTTACTTTTTCAATAAAACTTTGTCGTGCCAGGATGTTTGCTTCCTTCTGTCTCTGTAGTAAATAAATGTTCCCAGCACCAGTAGCTTCAGAACTCAAGCTGGGCACTTCAGGGACTACTGTGAGCTTAAGGAAGCTGTTTCTGCCTTCCAGTTCCACCATCTTAAATTGTGAATGTCAGAGGTGGAACCAAAGATAGGCACTTTGGAGAGGGGTATTTGCCAGGGCCAGAGGCCAGATTTCCCTTGAAAGTGCTAGAAAGTCTCTTCACAGGTTCTGTGCCTAGCTGAAAGACCCAGGGGCCACTTCCAGCCAAGGGGCTTCCTCTATCTAGCAGTGGGAGCACAGCAGGGCAGAGGAGGCAGAGTTGTGTTAGAATCATGGTTCATTCGAACAGACCACACCAGACCAGTACATTTCCATGGGAGAGGTTTATTGTGGGGGGAAAGGGCAACAGGGGGAGAGAGAGAACGGAGGTCAGGAGGTCTGCCTTTTATTTTACCTGTGACTTAACCGTTCTCAGGTAAAGGTGGGAGGTGGACCAGGTAGATGCTGGGAATGTATGGCGATTGCCATGACAACAGATGCATGGGTCCCTGTCGCCTGTGGGTGATGTCATCGCCTGATTCAGAAGTCATCTGCCACTGTAAAGCCAGTTCCTGATGCCAACAGGCCAGTGCAGACCCTGTCAGCATTCAGACTATGCTGAGGGAAGGTGTCCCCACCAGCTGGTACTAGAAGGTCTTTGCAAGATTATAGCTTTGTTTACTAACTTTATTTTTTTCTAGACAGGGTCTCACTATATAGGCCAAGCTACTTTCCGATTGCTAGAATTAAAAGTGTGAGCCACCATGCCAGCTAACCCAAAACCTTTATGTCTGTCCACAGATAATGAGTGTCTCTCAGCTAGAACATAAAAATCCACTTAAAATTTTGTGAAGGGGAAAATAATTGTGGACTAAATCCGTGCTATTTATCAGTGTTTTCCCACTGAACTATGCTTTTCTTGATTTTCCCATTTATTTTTCTTGACTTAATATTTATTCCTGGTACCTACTAGTTACCACCATTGCTCCAGGAGACCCACACATGTGCACCCAAGATGAGCTGGCTGTGAGATAGCACAGTCACTCCAGGTGTGGTACCTCACACTGAAAAGCCTCTTTGGTGAGTCTGTACATTGATAAGACTGTGACCACAGAGCAGGAGGTGTGGTCCTCACCCTGTCTCACAGACATGAGATTTAAGCTTACCAGGGTTTCTTGTGAGGCTGGCACAGGAGTGCCACCTATGGCCTGGTGGCCGGCTCCTGGCCTGGCCCTCCTCCAGCATGATGCCGCCTTTTCTTGTAGCTTCTCAAACAGGAGCTTGGTTTTTGTCTCCTGGGAAGTGCTCACAAGACTGTGCTGGCCCAGCACCACATCTTTCCAATTGGGCACCAGGTGAGGTGGCCACGTGGCCTCCTGGCCACTCCACTCAGGCCTCTGTTCAGTGCTGCCAGTCACTCCTGCAGTCACAGTCCTTCTCCTCTGGTTTTACTTCACAGGCCTCTTCAGAGATGCCAGGGTGCACAAGCGGAGTGACCTCAGATGACTTCATTCTGGTTTCCAAAGAAGATGAGGGGCGCCGTACCAGGGGGTCCTTCTCAGGCCAGGCCCAGCCTCTTCTGACTCTCAGAAACACGTCTGGGAAAGGTCGAGTCCCAGCCTGTTCCCCACTGGTGTTCTCAGACCCACTGATGGGCCCAGCCTCAGCCTCCTCCAGCAACCCCAGCTCCAGCCCTGATGATGACAGCAGCAAGGACTCTGGCTTCACAATCGTGAGCCCCTTGGACATCTGAACACAGGGACCCCACTAGCACGGAGACCCTGCTGAACCAGTGTTTTTTTTCCAGCATGCATTTGGCATTGGTTCAACCCACTGGAACTCTTTACAAAGAGGCAACTATGCTTCTTTCAGTGCACTGCTTGCCAAATGCAGATAGTTTTCCAGGCCCTCACCTGACCCTGTGACCCTTGCTCCCATTAGGGCCAGGTCAGGTCCCCAGCTCATACCCACTGTCAGACACACCAGAGCACAGCAGAGCCACATGTCTTCCATGCCCATCTCCAGCAGCTCCGCCAGCTTACTCTCAGAAGGAAAAGCTGGTTTCAATACTTCCCCTTATCAAAGCTTCAGCCCCACAGAAGTTGTGATCCTGTGTGAGAATCTGACGGCAGGCTCACTCCTGCATTGGAAGCCCAACCACACACTTGCCACACAAAGGGAGTCAGAGTGAACTGTAGGAGCAGGGTCTCAGATTAGAGTCAGATTCTTGTTTGACAGGAATACATTTCTGGACTCTGGGCTACAAACTTCAGCCACCACCATTCCTCCTTGAACAACTATTTCTCTTCCTAGAGTCCCCACAGCCAGGAGTGTGGTGGCTACAAGCCAGTCCGTGCTGAAGTGGTTTTAAGAACCACAGGGCTAAAACATCCTTGAATTGGAAAAATGTGTCCAGAGCTCTACGGTCATGCTTCTGAGCATGGTTCAGAGCTACAGTGGCCTGTTAACTTAGGGGCACAGAGGAAAACCATATTCATCCCACCCAGAAATTAGACCTGGGGTCTCTTCTGTGGGAGCAGGCTTCCTATAGAACATTCCAGGTACCACAAGGATGCAGGGCTTCTCCCTAGTCCCTCCCCATTTTTAGAGCTTAGCTGTAAACTCTACATCCAGACACTGCAAGGATAGGCCTGCCTGCTTCAGGGCCCCTGCCTGGGTTGGGTATATGTGAGACACCCTTGTCTATTGGCTGAGTACAGAGCTGTATTGGACACAAAGCTAGGGGCAGTGGGAATTGTGGATAGATGTAGCATCTGTTAGATGTTACCTCTGCCTTCTGTCCTCCTCAGAGACCAGCTGGACAGTGCACCTCCCATTAATAGCATTGTAATTCTCTACAGACAGGAATGCTAATATCATAATGTTCTTTCAATCTTAGAAAATGGGGATGTTCCAGTTAGCTGCCCTGTGGGCTTCTCCTTAGCTGTACTGGATAGGAGGTCTAACGGCTTGCTCACATGGTGGCAAGGCTCAGTTAGGGCCTCATGAATTCAGTCCCCTGCCTCTGACCAGTCCTCTCAGCATTCTGAGGAGCTTTCTTGCACACATGTCCCATGAAGATGCTCTGTAAGAACCAGGGCCACTATATAACAGGCATCCATCCCCTGAGGGAAGGCTGTCAGCAGCCACTCCACTTGGAGACTTAATGTGTCAGTACCTTAGAGCTAGAGTAGTTAAGTATTGACTGACCCCTCCAGGTCTGGGACAGTGCCAGCCATGTCTGTCACAGCTGAGCCCTGTCCCAGCATCTCCTTCGCTTTAAGAATAAGAGCCATGGATGTCTGTCACTGCTACCCACCATGCCAAGAAGGTGATATGCTGACTCCTTGCCATTTGAATGGGCATTTCAGAGTCCCTCAGCCTAGCTGCCCTGCCCATGCCTGTGATGTGCCCCCCACCCTGTGCCTGCGTGGGTGCCACATGAGAACCCCCAGGTTCACACTGAGATGTCTCTGTGGTCCCTAGTCAGGCCACTCTCTCCTTGGAGGAGGCAAGGATGGAAAGAGCTCTCTTTTCTACATGAGTCCACTCTGTTGATGAACATGACTTCCCTGTTATTTTATCAGGTATTTCTAAGTGTACATTTTAAAGTCCTGGATACAGAGAACCTTTTTCTTTAACCACATGGTAATCATCAGTTGTAATCTCTCACATTTTGATTATAGCAGCTATACAGTTTTATATATGCCAAGCTTAGGTTAAGACCCACTGTCATCTGCTCTTTTATACGCATTCTGTTTCATGCAGTCCTCTGATGAGATTGAAGTGTGAGGTGAAGCATACCTGTGCACTACAGAGGGTCACAGACCTGTCTTGTCTCATGGTGAGCCTCAGTTCGGTTCTTGGGACCTTCCTGGATTAGTTTGTCAAGATAACCTGCTGTTCTGCTCTAACTGCAACTTGAAAGGAAGTGACCACACTGCCAACAAGTCTAACTGTGGCAGGGAGGGCAGCCGCCTCCCTGTAGCCCGCTTCAGGTAGGGGTGAATCTCCTCCACACCGGGGTTGCCTGTGCTGGACAAGCTTGCCAGCCTTGCCTTTAGTGTCAGAAAAGCTGAACAAATGCAAAAACTCTAGCTATAACCTGCCATTCAATGCAGGTTGCTTTCTGCTTGCTAAAAGCTCTCCCAGTGGCCACTAACGGACATGACGGGGAGCATCTGTGGCCTTGCATCAGCCAGCGCCATCTCTCTCCCCCGGGGAACACAGCCTCTGGCCTCTACATTTACCCAGAGCAGGTACTGCTGGGAAATGAGAGCTGGGAAAGAGGCGTGTGTGTGGCGAGCTGTGGAGGCAGGCTCTTCACGGCCTCCTCCATGGTAGGCTTTTGTTGAAAGAGGTGGTGTTCGTGTAGCCAGGCTCGTGTAGCTGTCCCATGGTTCATGAGGCTCGGCTCATCTAGTTGATGTCCCAGCAGTGCCAACAATGTCCTCCTGAGTCTTCATGCTGGAACTCATCCCGGTGTAGGAGATGACTCCTCCTTTGGCAGAGTGACCCCACTTGATGTGTACTAATAAAGGACTACTGAGAACTGGGAAAAGATCCACTTCTTCCAGTCACTTAACTGCGGAGTCAGGCGAACATGGAAGCGCCTGACCAGCAGGGCTGGTGTTGGCCATGCTTCGACCTCCCTTGCATTTCTTTCCTTTGCAACCTGGGCAACCTTCACAGCCTCCTGAGATTGCTTCCTAATCACCAAGATACCACCAATTCTACTCACCACTTGCCATCCCTGCGAGGGTTACACAGGTTAAGATGTGTAGTGAGCGGAGTGATTCTCCATTTCAGGGTGATGATCGTGGTTCTGGAGGACTCACTGAAGGAAGAAGTCCCCCCCTACCCAGCCCTCCTGACAGTGTGGACTGCAGAGGCCTCTTGATGTGTGGCCCCACCCTGAAGCAGCCCTGCTTAGCCACTGTTCCAAGACAGCTTGCCCTTCCCTCCCATGCCAGTCCCTTGCAGCACATGGTTTGCCCCAGGATCAGGATGGGAAGGTGATCAGAGCACTTTACACCTTAAATGGTACGTAGGAAGGACAGAGAGTGCAGAAGGGCACCTGTAGTCTTGATGAAGCCAGAGAACCAGTAAATGAACAGTCACTTAACATGTACCCAACCTAGACAGCCAGTGGACACAGCATGTGGCAGCATCCACAAGCCATGCCTGGGGTACAAGGACTACTAGCTCACTTGACCCAGACTTTTGCAGGTTATGATAGCCACATGCGTGCCAGAAGTGCTTCACCCTTGTCCCCAGCTAACCAATGTTCCAGGAATTTCAGCTCTACCTGAGGATGCTCTGAGGATTTGGGTTTTGCATCTCTCTTCTCCCTCAGGGACATCATAGGCCAGTGCTAGCTGTTCTCCTGGGTTTCCTGTTGGGTTGGGCTCCTGTTGGCAGGCTCCTCCCCTTTGAACCTCCTCTTGCAGCTCCATCCTTCCAGCTTCCAAGCTAAAACCTGGGCCTGGATTGAAGGGAGAGGCAGCCTAAGTGCCCATCTGAAGCCAGGACAGCCCCTCTACCTGTGAGTTTTTTAACACAGGCCTATCCAGTTACCAGCTGACCTCTGCAGCCAACGCCCTGTTGGAGTGGCTTCTGGCACTTCAAAGTGGAACACTCTGACTCTCAAGTTTGCATCTGCCAGCCAACATTCTCTTAAGTATCTGTGCCACTGGGCACTTGTGAACTCTGAGCGCATCTGTTGTAGGAAGAGCTTAGCAACAGAAAGCATCCGCACATGGAGGGCTCCTTCCACAACTGCCCATTTGTGTCTATGGAGAGACATGTCTGCACCAGGAAGAGGTACCCGTAGACAAAGGGAGCCAGATGCAGGCCTCCATTCAGCCTAGGAGGATGGGCAGGAGTCTGGTGTCAGCCACGGGTCCCCATGTGGTGAGGTGTGGGCATACCTACTTCCTGCTCAGGAAACATTCTGTGGCAGCTTCCTAGGTTGTATGCCACCCAGGGACACTTGCTGTAAGGGGTGGCCCTTCACTAAGGACTGACCATTCAGTGACAGCCAGTGTAGCACTCAGACCTCAATGGTCATGGGAACACAGTGTCAGGATTCTGGCTGTGGTTAAGGAAACTGAGGGGAAGGGAGCTGCAATGGGGGCCATCTTCCTGTGAAAGAATTACAGTTAAGACCACCATGCGAAGATACGGCCATTCACCTCAACCTCCCCACAGCATCCTTGACCCTCAACATGGTATAGCCACCTCCTGCCTCCTTGTCCCTTCTCCCGGTCCACAGCCACTCAGCTGTCCGAGCCAAGCCCTGCTGTCAAGTTCTTAGCCACCCTGTCCTCTAATTAGTTCATTGTAAATAAGGGCCAATTGTCCTTATCCCAGTCTGCTAAGCATGGCCAGTGAGTGTCCCCCAAGTCTCCAGCTCACCCCTCCAGTAAAAACAGAAGTAACCTCCTCATCCCATAGAGCCTACCTCACACCAAAGCTACACCCATTCCACTTCCTCTTGGTCCCTGCTCCCCACCCTCCACTTTAGAAGTGCCAATCAGACCAGCCAGGCAGCCCTTAGGTGAGACTCTGTCTGGCTCCAACCCACATTGCATCCTGAGATCTCAGTTTGATTTCATTCTGCCCATGCTACAGTTCGCCCCGAGTGAGCCAAGTCCTGACTGGATGTGTATTGCTGGCATAGACATTGCCAGGTTGAGAACTCCAAGGCCTCAGCCCGCCTCACGTGCCATGGACTTACCTGGATGAGGCGCCGAGGAATAGCAATGCTTTCTTCCTGAGTCCAAGTATCAGTGGTTGTGGTTGACTGGCCAGTGTATGCCTGTGCCTGCCTCCAGAGGCCTCCTCCAGAGACTAGATAACTCCTCCCTCTTCCAACTTTACTGTGTGGGTATCTATGTGTCCTCTGTTCCCTTGCTTTCTTTAGAGTTCCAGGACCCAAGTCACACACAACAGGGCAGACACTGTAGAGCAAAAGGTATGCAGCCAAGCCTTTTACATCACAAGCAGACTGGTGGAGGTAGATTTCCATCCCTTTGGGGATGGGTAATTATGCAGTTGTGGGTATCTTGCTCCCATGTCCAAATTAGTGGGACTTATCTCCGAGTTGTCTTGAGGTTGCAGGTCTTCTTTCTTCAGCCTTCCCTGCTGGTACTGTGTGTATTCATAGCAAGGTCAGCAGTCACCATATCCTTGCCAGCAGGGCCCAGACCTTAACTGCTACTATTTTTTTGAGGATCTGGCATATGCCAAACCCTACCCAGAGCTGAAGACTCACCGTGAAAAATGGGTCTCTGGCTTTTTGGAACTTAAAAGTCTAGCCAGAGAGATATAGGGCTCGGCAGATGCAAACGGGGCACAGGCAGCAATGATGGGGTAGAAAGGCCACTGCCATTTTGCTCGAGCAGGAACATGACAAAGGCCAAAGGCTGTCTGTCAAGCCTGCCTGCCTCAGTCACCCTGGAGATGCAGCTCTCCCAGTTAAGAGGGACACGGGAGGGTAGCTCTGGAGGCCATCTCTCCACCTCTGACAGGCTCCCCGCAGCAGTATGTTGTTACACCTGGTTGTCACCCACATAGCTCACAGGGCAAGTATTGTATGGCTGTCTTGGACACTGCACTCAGTTCACCTGAGGTTCACCACCGACCAAGGAAGCCTGGAGTACCATAAGCTTCTGGGCTCAAGGTTCTGTGTAGCAGCAGCCGATTCTGTGGCTTCAATCCACAACAGCCTGCACCAGAGCGCAGACCCTCTGGCCCCCTAAAGAAGGAAAGTGCACTAGAGAGAAGGCTCAGTGGTTAAGAGCACTAGCTGCTCTTCCAGAGACCCAGGTTCAATTCCCAGCACCCACATGGCAGCTCACAACTGTCTGTAACTCCAGCTCCAGGGGATCTGACACCCCCACACAGGCATACGTGTAGGCAAAATACCAATGCACATGAAGTATGGATAAAACTAAAAAGTTCAAAGGCTTAGAAAGAAAGTGCTGGGCTAGCAACTGTGAGGCCTACGGCTGGGTGGGAGGAGGCTGCTGCTGGCTTCTCAGAATCCTGCTTCTCAGAGATTCAAAGAAAGTCTGAGGCAGGCACTGCAGAGAGGCTAACCACAGGGTCACCTAGAGGTGGCCAAGCAACAGACAGCACTGTGCCTCCCTGAACTGCTCTGGGGACTGAGGCATACAGCGTAATAATTTCAGAACCACCCACCCACCTTGTGGTTTAGTCATCCAGGAAACAGTATCCACCCTGCACCCATCATGAAAGTAAGGAGATTGTCTTCTCATTGTGCAGTGACCCCACTTAGATTCCTTTTATATATGCATGTATCTGTGGAAGCTTCTACAGTAGTAGATTTCCAGGTGGCTTTGCTGTCTCTCCCCATATTCCTTCTTTACCCTGGCCTCTCATTTACCTCTTGTCTTAGGTATAACCTTGGCTATCTCTGGAACAGAGCTTCTTTGTGCTCTCAGAAAACACGTCCCAGAAGATTGCACCTCAGCAATGCTGTTCTCTTCTTAATCACAGCTAATTTCTTAGCTCCAGCTAACCAGCATCAATGGTCCCAGTAGTCCCTTCTATTTTTCACTCTAAAGCCAGAGCCACATGGCCAAAGCTGCTGTGTTCTGCTGGGATTTTTGTGCTGAAACATGCCCCGCCCCCTTTATTCTGTTACCAGCTCCCTCTCTGCCTAAACTTGCCTTTCCTGGGACTTGCTCTGTAGATTGACCTTGAACTCAAAGGTCTGCTTGGCTCAGTCTCCTGGGATTAAAGGTGTGTACCACCACGCCTGGATTTAAGCTTTCCTATGCCTAGAACTAGCTCTTTCCCAGGCTGGCCTTGAACTCAGAGATCTACTTGTCTTTGCCTCCTGGGATTAAAGGCTAGTACTTCCTAAGGCTAGTACTGCCTGGACCTAAACTTAGCTGGGTGGGATCTTGCCCCAAGGTCATGACTCCCTTAATTCAATTTAATATCCTTGAACACAGGATTCACCTCCATTTCACTTCCTGGTGTCCCTTTAATACTCAAACCATATATTTTATATTTTTCCTGTCTAAGCTTGCTATGATTGTTTAAAATGCTCTTCATGAGACTTAACCAGAGAACAAAGTCTATGATGGGTGTTTCCGAGACTTCCTTTTCAATGCGATTAATCTGAGTCTCTTCACCTTAGCCTCAGACAGACTCTTCAGACAAGGGCAAAAAGCAGCCATGTTATTCACCAAAACACCACAGAAACAGCCTCTAGGCCACATACTGAAGTTCTTCTCCACTGAAACCTCTTGGGCCAGGTCTGCATAGTTCAAACCACTTTCAGCAACAAAGCCTTCCATATTCCTACTAGGATAGCCCATTAAGCCCAACTTAAAGCATTCCACTGCCTTCCAAATCCAAAGTCCCAAATCTATATTCCTTCAAACAAAAGCATGGTCAGACCTATCACAGCAATACCCCAGTCTGTGGTACCAACTTGTCTTAGTTTGGGTTTTACTGCTGTGAACAGACACCATGACCAAAGCAACTCTTATAAAGAACAATATTTAATTGGGTCTGGCTTACAGGTTAAGAGGTTCAGTCTATTATCATCAGGGCAGATATGGTTCAGGCAGGGCTGAGAGTTCTATATCTTCATCTGAAGGCTGCTAGCAGAATACCAACCTCCAGGAAGCTAGGGTGAAGGTCTTAAGCCCACACCCACAATGACACACCTATTCCAGCGAGGCCACACCTCCAAATAGTGCCATTTCCTGGGCCAAGCATATTCAAATCATGACACCTCTCTATTTAACCCGTCTGTCTTAGTTTGGGTTTTATTGCTGTGAAGAGACACCATGACCAAGGCAGCCCTTATAAAGGAAAACATTTAATTGGAGCTGGCTTACAGGTTCAGAGGTTTAGTCCATCGTCATTATGGCAGGGAACATGCAGGCATGCATGGTGCTGGAGAAAAAGCTGAGAGTTCTCCATCTTGATCCAAATGCAGCAGGATACTATATCAATGAGTGTAGCCTGAGCACATACAACCTCAAAGCCGACCCCTACAGTGACACATTTCCTCCAACAAGGCCACACCTACTCCATAGTGCCACTCCACCTTGGACCAAGCATTCACACACGTGAGTCTAAGGGGGCATACCTAGTCAAACCACCACACCTATTATTTTAGTTTCTTTTTATCTCTTTACAATACTGTATTCTCTTTCCCCTTCCCCAGCCAGGCCCTCTCAGTATCAGAAAAGGGTTACATATATTTTAGTTATTGGCCAAAAGGGTCCCATAACATTATCTAAAACATTATAAGCTACTCCCAATGTGATTGGTTACTGTCAGATAAAACAAAACAACAGCTCCATTTCCCCAAATTTCTAATGACAGAAGAGACAATTGTCTCTTCTCACCTCCTCCCTTACCCTAAACTCCCTCTAGCTCAGTCTTCTCTCCTCCAGCTATCCAGGAGAGGCACAAATGGACCCCTTTCCACTGAATCCAACGTCTCCTAATGCATCAGTCTGCTGAGTCAACTCTCCTGAGGTTTGGATCATTTTCTGCTAGTTTCTGCCTCTCACCATATTTGACTACAAATTCCAGAGTCAACTCTTCAGCCACTTCTTTCTTCAACCCACTATGGTCCTCCAGGGCATCTCTCAGAGCTCCTGGAGCCTTCTACACCCTCCTGGGCACATTGAAAGGCTCTCTGTCTCTGTCCCAGCACTCAGGTATATGTCACCTTGGAGCTACTTGCTCTGTCTCTGACTCTCTGTCCTTGTTAGCCTGCTAACTAGGACACTTTTCTACATCCTCTTGGGCCTCTAAGATACGGAACCCTCCCTCTGACAAAGTTCCTGTTTCTAACCCTTTTCCCTACTCCTCCCAGATGTCCGCTTTCCTGCCTGTACCATCTCTAGCTGGCTTCTTCCTTTCCAGCCTCCTTTGCTCCTGCTTTTGTCTCTGTCTTCTTTGCTTTCTTTTTGTACTAGTCCCTCACTCTGACACTGGATTCAGTCCTCAGAGATCCAATGTCTTTGGGGCATGAGTACATAATACATAGAATGCTGTTCCATTCTATGAACTGCTGGCTCTGGAGTTAAGACCCTTTCTCTTCAGATCAGAGCAAGCTTATTTAAAACTTCTCTCCAAAATCTCTGTCCTGGATCAGGCAGGCTACCTGACTCTGAGAGGAAGAAGGGAGCAAACCAGAACAGATCAGGAAAAGGCACTGTATACTTTAAAGCAGCTAAAAAGTAAAATATCCCCAGTAGGGGTCATGGCTGCTTATCTCTTACTCCTTCTTGGTTTTATTCAACTCTAAACACTCCCCCTCTTGTATCTCTAAAACATTTTCTAAAATAAAAGCTTTGCTTTTTTTTTTTTTTTTTTTTTTTTTTTTTTGCTGAGATACAAGGTATGTATCTCAGGATTTGTAAGTTCATTGGTTGCAGTTTAAAAACTACAGAATCTGTAACAAAAAGTTAGCTTAAAACTTAGAATAAAAAATTAATAGTGTGTGTGTGTGTGTGTGTGTGTGTATGATCTTAATTTGCTACTGTATATTGTATATGTGTCTTGGATTTATGGTTTAGGAAAAATGGATGTTTTAAAAAAAAAAAAAAGAAAAATGGGTATATGCCTGACTGGCTTACCTTGGAGTACATAGTGACCATGTGGCTTGCAGCCATCTTTACTAAGGTTAAAGAGAATACATGCCATGTAACTTCTCTACTACCTTGAATAAGATGACCACAAGGTATAAATCAACTAAGGTAGTGCCTATAATACTGACCCCTCTGCTTATCATCTCTTCTAAGGAGACAACAGCAAGTCTCCAAGATATTTTGGATTCAGATAGATTTTTGTGTGATGATTTTTTTTAGTCCCAAGAATAAAAGTTTTAGATAATGAACAACATCATATATTTGATGAATAAAATATGTTTGATTAAGATTCATCAACTCCTGAGGTTATAACAGTCTTCTCGGGTCATATAAACTGACTTAGAGATATATGATTAACTACTTTGCTAACTGTGTTCAATACCAGGCTTCTAAAACTTTAGATAAGGAATGATATATGTTTGATGAATATGGTATTTATAGATAAGGTTTTTATACATAAGGTTTTATAGATAAGGTTTAAAATTACTAAGGACTATTCAGGCTAACAGACGCTGACTTGAAGATTAATGTCTAGTCCCTTTGTCTTTGGTAACTTTGTTAACCTTTAGTAATTTGGATAAATTTATTTATACAACAAGCTGTGATATTCTATAAAGTTACACTATGAAAGGATCGGGAAAGTAAGGCTCCCAGTTTCTCTGTGGACTATATTTGTGGTTTAAAGTCATATTTTAATGTTAAAGGATCTTCAATTAAGTCTTCCATTCAAAATGTTGAGACTCAGACTTAACAGGGATAAAACTAAAAAATCTAATCTTATAAAAGCTACTAACTTGTAAATATTAAAAATAATTAAGACATGCAAGTTAATGGTCTTGTAAGTGATTAAATTCTTTCACATGTTCAGAATCGTGCTTGTAGTGATCCTGAGTACAAATGTAATTCATTTACAGGAATAAGCTTCAGCCTTCTGTATATGCTCTCATAGAAATACTATCAATGTCACGCTAGAAGCACGTAAGTAAAAACAATAAGTTTGTTTAGAATCAGATACACAGAACAGATTAGATGATGACCTACAAACCCCTCAAAGTGACATGCTAAATGTAGCCTTCCATAGCAGCAGCTAAGGCTATCTCCGAAGACGACTCTACCAGGATACTGCTAACCACTGGACAAAGAGCTTCCCCATACCTTGTCTGCCACCAGGGCCTTGCCCAAAACTACAGACAATTTGGGTTGACTGATCTACTCTGCCTTGTCAAAGTAGTTCATTTTTCCTAAGTCCCTCCTCCACAGAAAGATCTCTCAGACCTTCTGGGTCTGGCACTTGAAGAGTTAATGCTCCCCTATATGAAAGCCAAAGACTTCAATGCTGCCCCGTGTGAAACAGAAAAGACTAAAGATCTCTACCCTCAACAAGGCCTTAGAGATCTCCATAGAGGATAGCGTCCAGGTAGTTGTAAGTCTGTCATTTTAATTGACAGAGGCCATTTGTATTACGCTTTGTAGTGCGTAATTTTAAAACACACTCACCTGACTTTGCCCAGGGACAATGGCCTGCACTCTGCCCCCTCCCAGCTTAGCTCCAAGATTTTTGCCAACAGCCCCACTCTGAGCTTGCCTAGGAGTTGCTGCGCTCACTCTGGGCTTCTCTTTTGTTCCTCCTGGCTTAGTTTCGCCAAGCTGCCATCACTGACCTGGCTTCTTTCTCTCTCTCTCTCTACCCACCTTTGCTCCGCGGATAAAAAAAACGCTCAACTTTATTACTTTAGAACTTTCCAGCTAGCACAATTGCTGGGCACAGAATCTCCTGCCCTAAACTTATCAGCTAGGTTCCACCAACCTCCTTGGATATCAGCTGATGGCCGCTGGATCTACCTTCCCTGAGATCTTACACGATAGCTGCATGCTTCTCATTCCAAAGCCTGCCTAAAAAGCCTCTTCTCTTTTCCTGCATCTCCTTTTCCTCCAGGGACTTGGAAGTCCCACCTGTCCCTTCCACCCAGCACTTGGCTCCTGGCCTCCTTTATTGACCAAATCGAGAACCAATTAGGGAACCAGACTCTAATATCAGTACCTCCCCTACAACACTTAATGTTCAAATTTATCCTTCTCAGATCTCTGTGTTGATGGCTAACTATAGCTATACCAGTTTAGCAGCAGCAAGCAAACCAGCTCCTCTCCAGGCCAGCAGATGCCTAGTCCATCCATTTCATGTGTAAAAATCAGGCCTTGCCTTTTCTAGAGCTACTAAGTAGATCTCCTACTGAGAAAGGCAGACTCACTGGCTTCACAAAGAGATAAACCCAAAAAACAGGTTTCAGTGTAAAAACAAACTCAAGCTATCATAGTGCTATTAATAACAAAAAGTAACCTTTTTATTATTCTTTATTAAAAGAACTTGCTTTTCATCACTCCTGCTGTGCCCTTTCTCCTGCCCACCTTAGTTGCCATAGATAGAAAAAAAAACTGACAGCCTTAATATTTTAAAAGAGAAGTAGATGGCAGGAAATAATCAGACTCAGGGCTGAAATAAACCAAACAGTAACAAAAAGAACTATACAAAGAATCAACAAAACCAGGAACTGGTTCTTTGAGAAAATCAACAAGGTAGATAAACCCTTAGCCAGATGAACTAGAGGGCACAGAGACATTATCTAAATTAACAAAATCAGAAATGAAAAGGGAGACATAACAATAAAAACCAAGAAAATTCAACCAAGAAAAATCATGAGATACTAATACAAAAGCCTATATTAAAGAAAACTGGAAAATCTAAATGAAATGAATGATTTTTCTACACAGATACCAGGTACCAAAGTTAAATCAGGATCAGATAAACCATTTAAACAGTCCCATAACCCCTAAGGAAATAGAAGCAGTCATTAGAAATCTCCTCCCCCTCCCCCCCAAAAAAGCTCAGGGCCAGATGGTTTTAGTGCAGAATTCTATCAGACCTTCAAAGAAGATCTAATACCAATACTTCTCAAACTATTCCACAAGATAGAAGCATAAGGAACACTACCAAATTCATTCTATGAAGCCACAATTACCCTTATACCTAAACCACACAAATACCCAACAAAGAAAGAGAACTTCAGGTCAATTTCTTTTATGAATATTGATGCAAAAATACTCAATAAAATTCTCACAAACCGAATCCAAGAACACATCAAAATGATCATCCATCATGAGCAAGTAGGCTTCATCCCAGGGATGCAGGGATGGTTCAATATACAGAAATCCATCAATGTAATCCACTATATAAACAAACTGAAAGAAAAAATTGCATGACCATCTCATTAGATGCTAAAAAAGCCTTTGACAAAATACAATACCACTTCATGTTAAAAATATTGGATAGATCAGGAATTCAGGAATTTAAGGTTTATATCCAAATATAATAAAAGCAATATACAGCAGACCAATAACCAACATCAAACTAAATGAAGAGAAACTTGAAGCAATCACATTAATATCAGGGACTAGACAAGGCTTCCCACTCTCTTCATATCTATTCAATATAGAGCAATTACACAACAAAAGGAAATCAAAGGGATTCAAATTGGGAAAGAGGAAGTCAAGGTATCATTATTTGCAGATGATATGATAGTATACATAAGCAACCCCCAAAATTCCTCCAGAGAACTCCTACAGCTGATAAACAACTTCATCAAAGTGGCTGAATATAAAATTAACTCAAATTAGTAGCCTTCTTCTATTCAAAGGATAAATGGGCTGAGAAAGAAATTAGGGCAACAACACCCTTCCACAATAGTTACAAATAATATGAAATATCTAGCTGTGACTCTAACTAAGCAAGTGAAAGATCTGTATGACAAAAACTTCAAGACCCTTCCAGAACTTGAAAGAAATCAAAGAAGACCTCAGAAGATGGAAAGATCTCCCATGTTCATGGATTGGCAAGATTAAAATAGTAAAAATGACCATCTTACTGAAACTAATCTACAGATTCAATGCAATCCCCACCAAAATTCCAACTCAATTCTTCATAGAGTTAGAAAGGGCAATTCTCAAATTTATCTGGAATAAAAAAAAAAACCCAGGATTTCAAAAACTATTCTCAACAATAAAAGAACATGTGGGGAAATCACCATCCCTGACCTCAAGCTGTACTATAGAGCAATGGTGATAAAAACCGTATTGTATTGGTACAGAGACAGGTAGGTAGATCAATGGAATAGAATTGAAGACCCAGAAATGAACCCACACACCTATGGTCACTTGATCTTTGACAAAGGAACTAAAACCATTCAGTGGGAAAAAAGGACAGCATTTTCAACAAATGGTGCTATTTCAACTGGAGGACAACATGTAGAAGAATGCAAATGGACCCATTCTTACCTCTTTTTACAAAACTCAAGTCCAAGTGGATCAAGGACCTTCACATAAAACCAGATACACTGAAACTAATAGAAGAGAAGGTGGGGAAGATCCTCGAATACTTAGGAACAGGGGAAAAGTTCCTGAACAGAACACCAATGGCTCATGCTGTAAGATTGACAATCAACAAATGGAACCTCATAAAATTGAAAAGTTTCTGTAAGGTGAAGAACACTGTCAATAGGACAAAAATTAGAAACCCATAGATTGGGAAAAGATTCTCACCAACTCAGCATTCAATAGAGAGCTAATATCCAAAATATACAAAGAACTCAAGAAATTAGACTACAGAGAATCAAATACCCCTATTAAAAATGAGGTAGAGAGTTAAACAAAGAATTCTCAACTCAGGAATCTTGAATGGCTGAGAAACACTTAAAGAAGTGTTCAGCATCCTTAGTCATTAGGGAAATGCAAATCAAAATGACCCTGAGATTCTACCTCACACCAATCAGAATGGATAATATCAAAAATGCAAGTGAGAGCAGATGCTGGTGAGGATGTGGAGAAAGAGAAACACTCCTCCATTGCTGGTAGGCTCCAAGCTGATAGAACCACTTTGGAAATAAATCTGGTGGCTCCTGAGAAAATTGGAAATAGTTCTACCTCAAGACCCAGCTATACTGGGCATATACCTAAAAAATTTTCCAACATATAACAAGGACACATGCTCCACTATGTTCAGAGCAGCCTTATTTATAATAGCCAGAAGCTGGAAACAACCCAGATGACCCTCAACAGAGGAATGGATACAGACAATGTGTTACATTTACACAACGGAGTACTACTCAGCTATTAAAAACAATGAATTCATGAAATTCTTAGGCAAATGGATGGAACTAGAAAATATCATCCTGAGTGAGATAACCCAATCACAAAAGAACACACATGGTATGCACTCACTGATAAGTGGATATTAGCCCAAAAGCTCACCATGCCCATATTACAACCCACAGACCATATGGAGCTTAGGAAGAAGGAAGACCAGGATGTGGAAGATTCAGTTCTACATTGGGGTGCAAGGAACAGGATGACTGAGGGAGGTTGAGGGAGGGGGCACCTGGGAGAGAGAGAGGAGGGGAGAAAATAAGGGGGGCATTATCAGGCACTGGAGGGGACAGGAGAGAGGTCAGAAAATTGAATAAAAATACGTAGCAGTGGGGGATGAGGAACTGAGGATAACCACTAGAGGGTTTCAGATGCCAGGAAGTGAGAGGCTCTCAGGACCCAATGAGAATGACTTTAGCACAGCAAAAGGAGAAGATAGAACCTGTGGAGACCACCTCCAGTAGATAGTCATGGCCCCCGGTCGAGGAATGAGGCCACCCACCCGTCTCAAAGTTTTTAACCCAGAAATGTTTCCAAAGGAAAGACAAGGACAAAAAAATGGAGCAGAGACTGAAGGAAGGGTCATCCGAGGACCGCCCCACCTGGGGATCTATCCTGTCTGCAGACACCAAACCCTGACACTGTTGCTGTTGCCAAGAGGCACTTGCAGACAGGAACCTGGTGTAGCTGCTCCCTGGGAGATTCTGCCAGCACCTGACCAATGCAGATGTGAATGCTTGAAGCCAACCATCAGACTGAGCTCGGAGACCCCAGTGTGGGAGCTGGCAGTAAGACTGGAGGAGCAGAGGGGGATTGCAGCCCCATCGGAAGAACAGTGCCGACTGGCCACACCACCCAGTGCTCCCAGGGACTAGACCAGCAACCAAGGAGTGTACAGGGAGGAATAAATGGCTCCAGATACATTTGTAGCAGCGGATGACCTTGTCTGACTTCAATGGGAAGGGACGCCCTTGATGCTGTGGAGGTTTGATGCCCCAGTGCAGGGAGATGCTGGAGTGGTGGGGTGGGAGAGGAAGTACCCTCATAGAGGCAAAGGGGAGGGGGAGGGGGGCGGATGTGAAGTGGGGGTTGTGGAGGGGTAACTGGGAAGTGGGATATCATTTGAGATGTAAACAAATGGAATGATTAATAAAAAAAATGGTGTCATTTAAAAAATGAATAAAAACCTGTGGGGTGTGTGTGTGTGTGTGTGTGTGTGTGTGTGTGTGTGTGTGTGTGAAGAGTAGAATAGTAATCATAAAAATATGGAATATAGTCATTTGCAACAAAATGGATGGCACTGGGCCACACCATGTCAAGTGAGATGAGAGAGGCACAGAGAGACCATAGAGTCTCACATGTGGGCGATAAAGCCACTGATCATGGGAGACTTGATAGTAGGGGGCAGCGTCCAGAGGTCAGAGGGAATAGAGAGGACAGGAGACTGGAAGTATAAAAATATAGCTACCAGGAGAGTATAGTTGGATATATTATAAAGACCCAGAAGAGTTCAAAGATTCCCAAAACAAAGACATGGTAAGCACTGAGGAGATGGAGATGTAACTAAAATGTATTTTGGCTCATGGATTCAATCTGTGATCACAGAGATCCATGCCTTTGAACTCTATGACAAGGGAAAAGAAGGCCGCTCACCTCAGGACCTCCAAGGAGCAGAAAGCAAAGTGGGACAGGGAAGAAGATAAATCCTCAGAGCCTATTCAATGTCCTACTGTCTGTCTGCACCTCTTAACCACCCTTTCAGAGCCAACTCTTCAGTGAATTACACCATCGGTGATGTTAGTGTTGGCATGACCCAGTTACTCAATAGTGCCACTGTCTGTGACCCACTCAGCACAAGAGCCTTCAGGGAACATTTTTAGATTCAAATTATAACATTCAGTTCTAATGTTTTTTAGACAGTCTTGGCTGGCCTGAAACTTGAAAGTGGCCTTTAGCTTCTGATCCTCCTGTATCTACCTCCTGAGTGCTGGGATGACAGGTGTGAGCTAACAGTTTATGTGTTACTGGGATTCAAACCCAGGACTCTCTGTGTGTTACATAAGACTCCAACCAAGCTACATGCCCAGCTTCCACCTCTTTAAACGCACTCTGTTCCACTCTGTAGCTTCCCAGAATTTTACTCTCTATATAGACTAGTGTATAGAGCGTCTGCCACGGTCTATATGCAGAAAATTCCATCACTGTGAAGGGTTTTCCATGCCTCCTTCGTAGTCATGATGTCCATGTGTCCCTGACCCCAGTACCTGGGGTCTACCCTCCGTCTTTAATGTTTCATCATGCTGAGACAGTCTATGTGGTGGAATTACAGTATTTGACTCTGGGTGAGTTTTTCACTTAACCCAATGCATTTTCCCTTCCACCCAACTGGAAGCTGCCAGCTTTCTCCTTTTCCTTGTTCTATAGCACACCAGGCTGCTCAATACCAGCCTATGTCTCTGTTCACCCCCAGAACTTCTTGACTACTGGGATTTTCTTGCTATCACAAACAAAGCTGCTGACTGTATCTTTGAAGAAACGTCTAGGCAACTCTTAAAAAGGAAAACATTTAATTGGGGCTGGTTTCCAGTTTCAGAGGTTTAGTTCATTATTATCATGTCAGGGAAACATAGTGGCATGCAGGCAGACATGGTGCTGGAGGAGGAGCTGAGAGTTCGACATCCTGATCAGAAAGGTGTCTGTAAACTGAAGTTTATGCTTAAAACACGAAAACCACCACATGACAGAGCTACATACACCACTGCAAGTTGCTCACGGCAACAGAAAACTAATACAGGAGAATATGTATGTGTGTGCACACAGGCACGTATGGCCGTGTGTGGGCACTTGTGGAGAAACTTCCTTCAATGCTTGTTGAATTTACTCTGAGACAGAGTCTCTCGCTGAACCTGGACAGTGGACTGGCTGGCCAATGAGCTTCGGGGATCTACCTATCTCTGTCCAGCAATACCCAATGCTGAGGTTTCAGACACACGCTATCATGCCTGCTTTTTATTGTTGTTGTTTATAACATGGGCTCTTGGGGGTTCAAACTCAGGTACTCATACTTAGATAGCAGGTACTTTGTCACTTTTGAAGGTCACATAGGAAGAGGCTGGCCTAAGATCCTTCTTGTCTACTCCTTTAGGGAGATGTTTTTTCATAATCTGAAGCTTGCTAGTGTTAGTGCTGCTGTGAGATCCCTGTCTCTTTCAGTCTCCCTCTCCCCCTCCGTGTGTGTGTGTGTGTGTGTGTGTGTGTGTGTGTGTGTGTGTGTGTGTATTCCAGGTTACTCTAATAGCCCTAGTCTTTCAACACAACATTCTTAAATTATGAAGATGTGAAATACACTGAGCCCAGTAACTGCATCATTTTAGTTCTCTGTAGATTCTTAGAGAATCAGCTTAGATCCCCCATCCCTCCAATCGTCACATATTCCTCTCTCTCTCTCTCTCTCTCTCTCTCTCTCTCTCTCCTCTCTCTCTCTCTTATCACCTAGCTCCTCCTCTCCTTCTCCTCCTCCTCTCCTTACTCCTCCTCTTCCTCTTCTTACTCCTCCCACTTTAGCTCCTCCTACATATCACCCTTCCTGTTAAAATAAAACTTTTCTCTCAAAATACAATTAGAGCATAACTATACCAATTTGTGTCAGTAAGGTACAAGATAGATCTAATACCCAGTCCATCCTTTTGTTGACTAACCAGAACCTCTGTCATCTCTCCTAACTAAGAGACTTAGTTCTGAACCTGGCTTTTTTCTTGGCTTTAGAATGAATGTCAGCTGAAAACCATCCTCTCAAATCTTTTCTCTCAAAGTAAATAGCCAGGATTAGCTATGAGACTTTAAGTCTTCAACCCCATCAGAAATCCAGAATGACTGAGTTAACTGAAATTATGGGAAGCACAAAGCCTAGCTTCTAAAACTTTGCCAATTTATAGAGACCGCTGAACACCTGGACAGTCCTTATACTACAAAATGTTGGAGCATCTGATCTTCAGCCTTCTGGCCCAGGATCATCTGACAGACCTAGTGATGCAGAATTATTAAGGGCTGATTACTCTGTCTAGGCAGATATAATCAGCTGACTATTCCACAAGTGTGTCCTTTTCTGGACAGTAATTTGTTTGTAGATGAAAAGAGGCAATTCTTGCTGAGTGGCTGTCTCACCACAACTGGAGTAACTCTAAAAGATTCTCAGTTTCTTCTTAGAATCCAAGACAGGAAGCTGTCAGGAGCAGATAGGTATCTAATCAAAATGAACATTAATACAGAAATGTTTGTAACGTCAATTCTGTGGACTTCTGACATTTTGAAGACCAACTATCCATGTAAGGCAATCTGGACTGTTGTCTTTTAACTCCTCTCAGCTATTTCTAAATAAAATATAGAAAACACCCTAGCAATAAACTCAGAGCCATGAATTTGCTATAGGCCCTTAACTCACAGGCTTACCATCTCAAATCAGTTAAAAAAATTAAAGAAGGACTAGATCTAAGCCTTGTATTCCTGAATGAGTTACACAGGCACAATGCCTATGAGAATAACAATAATAATCTTACTTTTATATCAATAAGAAACTCGTACCAATGAAAACCCTGAATTTAAAATCAAAGTAAATTTTGGTACCATTTAAGAAATTATAAGAAGGGCTGGAGAGATGGCTCAGCCGTTAAAGGCTAGGCTCACAACCAAAAATATAAGAAATTATAACTTTATCTTAGTAACAGTTATATATATATATATATATATATTGCTACCAATAGTTTATGGCTATGCAATAAATCCTAGCTGTTCCAACAATAATAAATAATCCTTGTTCCAACAAATAAATAATCCCTGTTATTATTCCAACAAACAGTAAATCCCTGTTCCAACAAAACCACTACTTTTCCCTAGAAAGACAGCCCAATATTAACCACCTCAGTCCCCAAGCCCAGGGAATAGGGGTGCTGACTCTTCATTATCTTCTTCAAGCTGATTATGGACATTGAGATATTAGAAGAGGAGCAGGGGGAAGAGTAAGTTGATAAGCCTCTGATGCTGTGTCTTCACTGCATCCAGCTGGAATTTCATGACATCGGAGGTTCGAGCAGGTCTGCTCAGCTTGCTCGATGAGTAGTTACACCAAGGCTGTGTATTCTGCAATATACAATTCTCAAAACAAATTTTAATATCAAGATAATTTTTTGTTTGAATTCTGGAATCTAGTTCTCTGGAGGCCTGCTTCTGTCATGTCTAATCCATATAATTCCGGGAGTTTCTATGAGGGTGTGCTCCCACCATCCTCTCATTCCCACCTCTCTGCTCTCAAATTCCCCAACACTAGGGAATCCAAACTTTCAGTCACCAAGGCCCTCTACTTCCACTGATGCCTAACTCCTTACCCCATTCCCCCTCCTCCAATTACTATGAGGGTGTGCTCCCACCACCCTCCCATTCCGGCCTCTCTGCTCTCAAATTCCCCAACCCTAGGGAATCCAAACTTTCAGGCACCAAGGATGTTCGCTTTCACTGATGTCAGGCAAGGCCACCCTCAACTACCTATACAGGTGGAACCATAAGTCCCTCCCTTTGTGTTCTCGGGCTGGAGATTTTAGAATGGCTACTCCAGTTTGTTTCTTAGCACCATTTGCTTGAAAAATTGTTTTCCAGCCTTTTACTCTAAGGTAGAGTCTGTCTTTGTCACTGAGGTGGGTTTCCTGTCTGCAGCAAAATGCTGGGTCCTGTTTACATATCCAGTCCATTAGCATATGTCTTTTAATTGAGGAATTGAGTCCATTGATGTTAAGAGATATTAAGGAACAGTGATTGTTGCTTCCTGGTATTTTTGCTATTAGAGGTGGCCCATGCCTTCTTTACTGACAGGCCAAGAACCAATTCGGGAATAGAACCTCAGCATCAGAACCACCCTTATACTTTTCTTTCAATCTCTTCTAGCCATCTTAGCATGTGGGCCTGTTTCCTAGAGTAGCCACTGTATGCAGGGAAACCAGCTCATCTCCTGTCAAGGTGTCCTCTTCAAAATGGCCACTTCTAGTATCTGAGGCAGGGCCCCATGCAGCCAGCCTGGCTCTGAGCTCCTGACTCTCATCTCAGTTTCACTCCTGTATTTGATGCCTCTTTCAGGATCAAGAACCACATGGCCCTGTAACCTCAGGTGATCAAAGGCAAATATACATTCTCATTTTGGGAGATTTCTTGAGAAATCTAGACCGAGCTTGGACTTGAAAATCTCTCAAAGGTGAAGCTGAGACACTCTTCAGTAAACAGTAAACAAGCAGCCCATGAAGAAAAACCAGAGCCATGTGGGCTCTTCAGCCTATTTATTTGAATGTATTATTGTTATAAGAAGTTATGGTCTACTTATCATCATGGAAAATGGTTATCTACAGGCAACCAAAGCAATAAGAAAGGCGTAACATTTAATTTCCCCACAACACTTCCTTTAATCCAATCTGACACCACACACAAAAAAGTATCAGCTAGAATTTACTGGCTCTGGATAATTCCTAATTCTCAGATGGCAGCTGCCAGAAAAGCTAATTAATTCAGAATGACTGCCAGCCTTCATTCTTATTTAGTTTTTAAATAATGAATCAGGGCAGCAGTGGAAGTCAGCTGGGCAGTGTGGATGCGAATCCCAAGACTTTCCCAGCAGCTGGGACTGCACCTCTACCCTGTGGTGTCCTGCAGGACATGCCTGCTGCCTTCAGCATGGCAGTGGGCCCTGGGCTGGCTGGAACTGTTGCTGGGAGAGGCCTCCTGCCTTTCTCTCTTACAATCAGACCTTACTTAACCTTTTCCCTTAATTATCAATCACATTAATTTTACATATTTTTCTGGGCACAGACAATGCCACAAACCAATGGTTGATGTAGGAGGAAAAGACAAGGCCTTCACACACACCATCCAAGGTTTACTCTTCCTTCCCATTCTCCAGAGATGAAAAGGAGGCCCCAGTAATGGCCACCATCACAGTACAGGTACTGTTTTGTGTGTCCTCGTCCCCATTTCTGAATCCACTTAAATGGTATCCCTGCTGGGAAAGGAAGACATTCACATAACTACATTCACCTCCTCCTAAGGCCTGCTTAGTAGGAATTTCCCCATAATTTAGTTTCTATAATTTTATAAAATTGGTAGAACTTTCATAAAATTGACTTAAAATTTTTATAGTTTATTTGTTATAGTTTGTTTGTTTATGACTGCTGAGGGTGTGCTGGCCTGGAACTCACTACATAGACCAGGCTGGTCTTGAACTCACAGCGACTCTTGTGCCTCAGAGGATTATGGGCACAAGGCACCAGGCACAGATGAATTACCTGTGTATCAGGAGCTCCTCTAAAGCAGTTGGCTGTACAGCACCCTCCCCAGCCCTCACTGACACTGAACTGTCTCCAGAAGTACAGTTTTTCTTACAGAAGTGTCCCTGCCCTGTCTCTTGAGACATCATCACCAGGTGAGTTCCTGGTTCTGAGCTATTATGTACCTTGTCATTGAGAAAACAGGAAGTCATGGTGGACATGTAGCTGACAGTAGCTGTCTATGCATCAGCCATTGATTTTTCTGTCAGAAGAGCTCATGCCTCATGAAGCTGAAAACCGCTTAAGACATCATCTTGCCTGTTGGTTCCACGTATGCAGTTAAAGGACACACTCTACACAGATTGCCAGTGTCCTCACTGAGAAGGAAGAGGGCAGCATGCTGCATGAAAAACACCCCAGACACATGCCCATCAGTGCCCCCAGCCACATGCCTATCAGTGCCTCTTCTAGAAACACTAGCTGAGCCTCATGGCTTCTGACTTAAAATGGAAGACTGGTACCAAGAGGAAGCTCAAGACACACAGAAGTGCTCAGAAAGGAAAGACCTCAGAAAGAGAGCAGTTTACAAGGGTCCACATGGCTTCTAATGTTGCAAAATAAGAACACATTGTCACATAAGAAGGATGAGCTGACAGAAAGCAAGAACTGAGAAACTTAAGACACAGAGCAAAAGCTAAGGAAGAAATGGGGTGGGTGGGTGAACTCTGAGCATGGATTGATCCAGGAGGTTCATGTCCATCAAAGAAGGTTCTAGAAAGAATAAACAGAATTGGAGAGGGCTGTTTACCTAAATAAACAGCAGGGGGAAGTTAAAATGGAAGACACAAGATTTCACAGGGAAGGGCTCTGGAGACTGGATGTGGACCAGTGGCGGAGTGCTTACCTGATGTTTAGTAACCCAGGGCGTTTACCCCCAGCAGGCACCGATGACGCTCCAGCCTGCTCTAACATCTGCATACACACAGATCCAGTCTTCTATCTCCGTCTGGACAACTCCAAACAGCACTTTTCAATGTCATCTTCTGATCCTGCTTTCCCCCACACCTTCTCCCCCTGTATTAGGTCCTCTCCTCAGCTGCCCAGGTGAAAGTGAAGTTGGAGTTTATTTTCTCTCTTACCCTGTGGCTCCCATGGCTCCCATGGCTCCCGTGGCTCATATCAGTGGCTTAGAGGCCATTCCTGCCCCTCTTTCTGTACTCTGCAGCCTGAGACTGCATGACTGTTCATGCAGAAGCCAGGTCACCTTCTCTGGTGACCACAAGCTCTGTGCCCCTCATCTCTGTCCTCTTGCTGTGTTTCCAGCCATTGTTTCACTTCTGACCTGTACACTCTGTCCATTCTCACCTCAGTCCTGTGGGCCATGTCTCACTTTTCCTAGTGTTTGTCTCATGTCCCTCCACAGGTCCTTGTCATTCATGGTTCATATCAGGTGTCACTTCTGCTAACACCTCAAGCACTCAGTGTCTCTAAGATCATCTCTTATACCCACCACCAACCCAGAAGGAGACTTTCAAGAGGTGAGCCTTTCAGGTTTCAGGTGCTCTAAAAATAATAGAAAAAAAAATTTTTGAACAAATCAATGAAAACGCCAGTCTACGTTGCCATGACTACTGGGAACTACAGGAAGTAAAGTAAAGGCAAAGAAAAAGTCTCCAAGAAAGTGAAAAGATAAGCTACAAATAAATGCGTTCACCACAAGACGAATATGCAGCAGGGTTTCAAGATTCAGAGAGAAAATGGTTTTGAACATAGCATTAGATGCCTTGCCAAACTTCCAGTAAAATCTGAAAACAAAAGTTTCTGAACATTAGACGACTGAAAATGTACATTTTATAAACAATATGATAGACAGACCCAGAGAAAGGACAAAACAGGGGGCTTCAGAGGTGGTCAGACCCAGTGGAAAGCAATAGAACTAAACTCAAACCAATGCAGCAGCCTAGCAAGGGGTCAGCACACGTCAGAACCGGAAAGCACAGGCCTCAAAGGAAACTGTTCAGAAGGCAGCCTACTGCAACAGACGCCGTCGTTAGGAAGCAGCAAAGGCCCAGTTGAAGGGAAGACCCCAACCCAGATAAGCTTCCGACTTATGAGAAGGATTTGAAAACCAAAGCTTTATGCAGTGAGGGAAACCCCCAGTAGCCGAAAGTTGGGGCAGATGAAATTGAACATGGGGGCTGAGTTCCAACCTGGCAGCAGAACGGGACAGCTTTAGCCCTGTGGTCTGGCTTTAGAGTCGAGGCAACAAGAGAGTGGTCATGGAATCTCCCTCTGTGGTGAAGGAAAGCCGCTGAGGCCAGGCATGTGGCAGGGGACTCTCGGCATGGAGGCCCAGAGAGGCCATTGTGTGAAGCTGTGAAGGGGAAGCCTGGGTTGCCTTAGAAACCCCAAGATGTTGGAGATGCCAAAGGAGAGCTGCTGACAGGAAGGGAACCAGCCCAAGAGAGACAAGTATGTTTCAGTCAACAAAGTTGAAAGGAGTTGGAGATCCGAAGAGGGTCTTGACATCAGACATGGAGACAGAGGCTGGAATTTGCCCAGCTGGTTTTAGGTCTTGCTTTTTAGTTCAGTATTTCCTCACAGTGCTCCTGTCTTCTCTTCTGTAGCAGTGACGTATATCCTGTGCTAATATATGTTGGATGTATGTGATCTGCTTCTTAATTTTGACTTTACAGGGAGTTACAGTTAAGAGATTGCCATAGTCCCAAAAGCTGTGTTGAGACTGATCGACTATAAGGGTTTTTGCAGTTGAATTTAATGTATTTTTACATCATAATGTGGCTACATTGTGTAGTCAGGGAGAGGAATGTGATGCTTTTAATAATAATGGCCCTATAGGCTCATATATGTGAATGTGTAGTTAACAGGAAGTGACACTACTTGAAAAGGATTAGGAGGTGTGGCCTTGTAGGAGTAGAACAAAACCTGTAAGCCAGGCTCAACTAAATGTTTTCCTTTATTATAAGAGTTGCTGTAATTATGGTGTGTCTTCACAGCAATGGAACACTAACTAAGACAGACTCCATGCTGTTGTCTTGGTGCCGATACCTTCCTTTCTTCTCTTAGGACACTGTGATGGTTTGTATTTGCTCGGCCCAGGGAGCGGCACTATTAGAAGGTGTGGCCCTATTGGAGTAGGTGTGTCACTGTGAGTGTGGGCTTTAGCACCCTCATCCTAGCTGCCTGGAAGTCAGTATTCTGCAAGCAGCCTTCAGATGACGATGTAGAACTCTCAGCTCCTTCTGCACCATGCCTGCCTAGACACTGCCATGCTCCTGCCTTGATGATAATGGACTGAACCTGTGAACCTAAAAGTCAGCTCCAATTAAATGTTATCCTTATAAGAGTTGCTTAGGTCATGGTGTCTCTTCACAGTAGTAAAACCCTAACTAGGACAGACACCATGTTGTCATGGTGCACATTCTATATGCCTCGCAAAGCAGCCGGTGCTCTATTAAAAAATTAAAATAATAATACTAATTTCAACTCTATTTGTCGTGTAGTTTCTACTTTTAGTTCTCCTCATTCCTGTGCACTGTCCGTGTCATAAAGTCATCAACGCCTTTATCTTTTGTCCATATGAAAAAGCTTTCTATTGTCATGTTTGAGTAATACCTTTGTAAAGTTCAGTCATCTAAGGAGAGCTTTCTCCGGTTACGACTTGTTCTTGTAAGTTCTAATAGTCACATTCAAACACAATTTACACCCTACCTCCTCTCTACCTTTCTAGCCAGTGAGAAGAGAAATTCTGTTTTTAATTACAACCACGTTTTGGTCCTTGAGTGCTTGATACTCTTGGTCTTAATGGACAATAGCTTGTCCATAAAATCTGTTAAAGCCAGAACTTTACAGAGAATTGAATGCATTTTTTATGGCATCTGGGCTTTTCCATGAAGTCGCTGGAGGTGGTATTTCCTGTGAGGAGGGGAGGTGAGTAGGGAACATGTACTTCATTATTTTTTACATTTGTTTATTTGCTGTGTGTGTGTGCACGTGCTGTGGGATACATGTGTAAGTCAGAGGACAACACGCAGGAGTTAGATCCTGCTTTTACCATGTGGGTTCTAGGACTAAGCGTGGGTCATAAGAGTTGACACAGGTTCCTTTACCTGCTGAGATGTTTCTCATATGTACTTTTAAATTTATATTTTTCAGAATTAAACTCTTTTTTTTTTTTGGTTAAAAAAGTTTGCTTATAATTAATTAAATAAGACCAATAAAAGAATGGAATGAATAAAGCTGCTGTTCAGAACTCACTTGAGGAAAAGAGAGCTGGGCCCCTGATGAGGCCCATAAGTCATCTATCCCCCCACAGCCTTTCCCTTCAACCACCCATCTCACAGACCTGCTGGATACTCCCCAGCAGGCCACACTTCTCAGGCACTTATACATGCTGGCTCCTCTAAGTCACCTGACTCACTCCCTCCCCAGACCTTCCCTGTGTCCCAGGAGCAGGGAGGTGGGGTGCTTTTGTTTGAAGGTATCAACTCAAGTCACCCTTTTGGGACTGTGGGAAGGTTGCACCTCATTGCATCAGTGTATGCCACAGGAAACTGCTCCCTTATCAGGGAGGCAAAGGGAGAGGAAGGGGAAGGGGCCAACATTCTAGCATCTCCTTCAAGAATGTGTCTATGATTTAAGAATTTCTAATAGCTCAAACCAAGCACTGAGCCTGTAAGACATGGGCCTTTGGAAGACATGTAAGCACTAAGTCACCACAAAATGGTATGAGCAAAGGGCCCTGTGCATATCCCTTGGCTCATAGCCTCAACAGAAAGCCCTTCCTTCACAAACCCAAGAAATAGAAAGTGCTTCCAGATGATGCTAGAATATTAGGTCTGCTCATGTTGACTTCACAGGCAACCACTAGGAACTGCAGATTGACCTCCTGTCTATCTTCTCTGGATGGCTGAAGCAGGGCTATGCTGTGCGTATACTAAACTTTGCACGTACAATATATTAAAAGAAGCCTCATGATGAAGACTACAAGTATATGCAAACTGGGTGACTTTCCCTCTGGTGTGCAGTCCTGTATTGGCAATTTTGCAATTTTGGTTTTATTTCTTTTTCTTTCTTTCTTTCTTTGTTTCTTTCTTTCTTTCTTTCTTTCTTTCTTTCTTTCTTTCTTTCTTTCTGTACCACAGAAATAGTACAGGCTTTGTTGTCATCCTGGTGTGGGGATATGTGGCTGCTTCAGTTTGTCCACAGCAGCTGACTAAGATTTGCCTTGTGCTCTGGTGGGGGTGTGACTTTGCCAGCAGCAGATAGTTTCTGAGAGTGTGTGACATTTGGAATTCTGGGGACTTTTCAGAGAATATGTATAAATGCTAGAGCCCCTAGCGGTGGGGTTGTTAGTGGGTTGTTGATTGGTTGTCATTTGTTAAGTAGTCCTGCATGCAAAGAAGAAACAAAAAGAAGAAATTATTGGCAAAGATCAAACTTGTCCCAAGGAACTCAATGCTCTGCATCAGCAGGAAGTAGTCTAGCACTCTTACCTAATGTTAGGGGTTGAAAGGGTAGAAGAAAGAGGGTGGAGAAGGGCGAAAGACAGAAGGACCCATAAAGTAGTAAAGACAAGTTACAAGTGATGCCACACTTACAGCTAGGCAGAATGGAGAACTTGATTTCAAATGCCTTAGAGAAAATGGGAGGGGCTGAAAGGATGGATTTTTTTTTTTCAAGATGCCAGCAAAATGTTTATTGTGTCTGCTTCTACTGGGATATCCCCCACTTTGCTTCCAGAAGGGATTTTCTGGTTTTTTTTTTTTTTCTTCTTCTTATTTTCTGTTTCAAAAAGGTTGTGAGAATGTCTGTGCAACTGTAAACATTGCAGGTAGAAGTGGACACACTGGGAGGTGAGGAGATAAAGAAGATACAGAAGAACAAAAAGGTTCAGTTTCAGTGACTGTGTAAGAGGAGAAACTGCCAGGGGAAGGACAGGCCAGAGAAAAGCTGAAAAGGCTGGGGGAGATTTCAAAAGAAAAGGTTAATCTCAAACCAACCATGCTGCCAGGGCATGCATGGGTGGCCCAGGGTTACGAGATCCCACTATCGGCGTTCCCAGCACTCGTACAGCAATGGCTGCTAACAGTGTAGAACAAGGCTATGATGAGATAGGATGGAGTCTTACAGTAATCATAGGTCTGAGGCATTTTAAAGAGAGCATGATTTCATATGGGATGCACTCCCCTTATGTGAAACAAATTCTAAGGAACTGGGCTACTCAAAATAGAATTCATAGTAAGAATTTTGATTTCTTAAAAAATCCAGTTACGTTATGTAAATATGCTTTTGTTTTAATCTGGTGTGGGATGTAGGACTGCTTCAGATTGTCCACAGCGGCTGACTGATTTATTTCAAGCCCTAGGAGTGGTGTGATTTTTGCCAGTTGGAATCCTGGGGACTCTTGAGAAGGTATAAATGAGAGAACCCTGAGAGGGCCAGTGGAGGCTGCTGTTCCCCTGCTTGCTGTGTTTTGTCAAGTAATCATGAGCAAAGAGATGAAAAAACAAACAAACAAACCAACCAACCAACCAGATATCCTGACAATGAAGATCAACACTGCCTCAACATGGAAACACCCATGATCAGCAGGGAGTAGTTCAAAGAAGTCTATGCCCTCTTTCTCCTCTAACCTTCGTTCTCTCCTACCTAGTGTTGGGGGTTTGAAGGGATCAGGGAGGAGAAGGGTGCTAGAAAAAACAACCCAATCAAGTAGCCCGAGAAAAGTATGCCTACAAGAATCATTCCCCAAGACTGGAAGGGATTGGTAACTGCTACACTTCCTAGAGCCTGGCTGCACTTGCACTGATCAGCACAGTGGAGGGAAGAGCTGTGCATATTGAACAGTGAGATAGAGCGATGGGGAAAAATGTAGCGAAACACCAGTTGCTTCGTGAAGGGTGGTACTGTGTGTGTCATACAAGAACAGATTAAATTTGATGATGCTATTATAGAACAACGTTGCTTAGAGGCTTTCAGAGTTTGGAACAAAGTTGAGGAGCACAGGAAAAGGCCCATTTTATTGACAAAGATTATACAAGGCTCTGGAGACATCATGGTTTTTTTTTTTTTTTTTTTTTTTTTTAAGAACGATTAGTCTCAGCTGTGAACAAAGCCATTTCAGACTCTGATGCAAAACAGGTACTAAAAGAGACCTTAGCATATGAAAATGCAAATACCAAATGTAAAAAAACTATTAGACCATAAAGTTTCGAGCAGTGCCTATGGACACGTAGATAATATGACCAATATTGATTTTAATGTGTAGCATTCTAATACAGGTCAAGCTATAGCTTGATATAGGTCTCTGATATCAAAATATCTGGAGCTTCAGTTGTAAGAAATACGGTCATTTGCAAAGAGACTGAGACCAAACCAAAAGCCTCAGATCTCAAAATTTCTGGTGTGTTAACTGTGAGAAATACAGTACTTTGTGCTGGGAAGGGAACAAGGCATTTCTTAGGGATAATGGTTTTCCTCAATCTCAAACAGAAAGAATGCCTAGGCTTCTGTCTTAGTTTGGGGTTTACTGCTGTGAATAGACACCATGATCAAGGCAACTCTTATAAGGACAACATTTAATTGAGGCTGGCTTTCAGGTTCAGTCCATTATCACCAAGGCAGGAACATGGCAGCAGCCAGGCAGGCATGGTGCAGGAGGATCTGAGAGTTCTACATCTTCATCTGACGTCTCCAAGGGTAAGACTGACTTCCAGGCAGCTAGGATAGGACACTAAAGGTCACACCCCCAAAGCCACACCTACTCCAACCAGGCCACACCTCCCAACAGTGCCATTTCCTGGACCGAGCATATACAAACCACTACAGCCTCCCAGGGTGTGTAGGGATGTGGCAAAGGCTGCCATCGGTTTCAGGAATGCAGATCAAAGAGATAACCAAGGCGATTTCTTGCCATCAGTAAACAAATGTGTGTGTGTGTGGGGGGCAGCGCAAGGCTCCACAGCAAAAAGTACAGACTGTTTAGAACAACAGCAGCCAAGAGACACTGGGTTACAGAGAAAACTGTGGAATTAAATCCACTTATATACTATAAGGTTGTACTAACACCAGAATGGAAGCCAGTGAAAGTTTTGCATTGGGTGCGGATGTTTGTATTTTCATAGGAAGTGATACCATCAACACTCAGAAAGACTAGGATTCGCAGGAGTCTCCAGAAAACCTTGATCACTGATCCAAAAAAAAGTGCTTATTTCATTAAAAAATGTCTCTGTTTATAATTTCCCACTATACGCAGCCCAATTAATGACTTAAAACAGAAGAGGGAAAGTATAGTGACAATTTTGGAATTTTGGTTTCTTTTTTTAAAGAAAGAAACAGTGTAAGAATATGATTTTGGCAGCTGCAGATAGTTTGTGCGATTGTGGCGTCTGGAATTCTGAGGACTTTCCAGAGGATATATACATGCTTGGGGCCCGAGAGGTGGGTGGTTGCTGGTTGAATGTTCTTGGTCATCACCTGTTGTTGATTGCAGTTTATTAAGTACTCACGTGCGAAAAAAGAAACACCAAGAAGAAATCAGATATCCTGATGGCAAAGATAAAACTTGCCCCCAGGAACTCGATGCCCCAAATCAGCAGGAAGTGCTCTAACAATAATGATGCCCCTTTCCATCCTGACTTTATTCAGGGATCTCTTTCCTTTCCTCTCTATTTATTTCTCTTATCTAGTGTTAGTTGGTTGAAAGAAAAAGGGTGGAGAAGGGAGGAAGAAAGAACCCATAAAGTAGCAAAGACAAGCTACAGGGCCCCAACTCTTGTCTTGTTCCAGCCTAAGAAGAATGTATCCCTCCCCACAGCCTGGCTCCTGGGTCACAAGTGCCCTGAGGTGCCTGAGGTAAGCAGATAGGTCTCTATGACTTCTTTCCCATTATCCAGAAACCACAGCTAGTAAAAGCAATCAGTCAACCAATCAACCAATCAACCAATCAATCTAAAAAACAAACAAACAAAAAAACCAGACTCGCCATGCCGACAGAGGCTAAACTTTTGTGGAGGACCAATTTACTCGGTGTGTAGAGGCAGCAGGATATGTTTGGCATGTTCAGAGATCTTCCTGTGTTTACTCTGTGGGCAGAATGTCACCCTTACCTTGGCTTCATTCACACACAAACAATGTGATTTTTTTTGTTTCTATAGAACCGAACAGGTGTTTGTCATTTTCTGTGCATTTTCATCTAGCTCTTCATTTTCCTGGGTCCCCAATGAAGACTTGCCCATTGCCTGTTGTTCTGTGCTGTCTTGGATTACACAGACATATATATGTATATGTGTATGTGTATGTGTATGTGTATGTGTATGTGTATGTGTATGTGTATGTGTATGTGTATGTGTATGTGTATGTGTATATGTATATGTATGTATACACACATACATATACTTACATATATATACATATACACACATATACATAAACACATACATATATGTGTGTATATATATATATACATGTATACATATATGCGTGCGTGTGTGTATACACACACACACACACACACACACACACACACACACATATATATATATACACACACATATATCCCCACAACTCTGAAGTCCCAAAGCAAAGATTTTGATTGTGTTTATCAGTGGGATACAGTTTGTTACAGAGTGAGCCAGTGAGACCTTTACAAAAGAATTGTTTCCAGAGGCCTGTAAATCGTAGTCTTGATTCTGTCTAGCTTGACAAATGTCTTTTTTTTCCATCTGAATAAGGAAAAGCGAACCTAAGTCAGGCTCTGCTGACTGGCACTGTCCTCACTGACAGGTGGCATACTCCTTAGGGCAGGCACTGGACAGCAGACACCTGCTGCCATGGAAGCCCTCCTGATACTGTGCCTATACTTTTTGGCATATTGCTTTAAGGAGACCAAAAAGAAGCCTGGCTTGGTAGCACCAACATGGCCCTAATGAATGCTGAGACTTCAGGCACCCACAGCTTGCACATCTGGAGCGAGCGTGTCAGTGTGAATGGCAGCGACTCCCCCAGTCTCCTGGTGTTCTGAGTAGGGTCTCACAGTGTAACCCGCCTCAGTCTCTGGAGTGCTGGGATCACAGGCCCATGCCCAGCTTCCACTCCTTAGGTCTAAGATCCCTGACTTTAGGCCTGGAGAAGCCTCAACAAATCACACATGTCTTCCCATTACAGGCGTTTGATTTGCACACTGTATGATAATAACCATTATTACAGATTCAGCCATATTTTCACTTCACTGTACTTTGAGTCACCTTTAGAGATTATTTCTAGAGTTTTAAACTTCAAATTGAGTGCTATTTGCTAAGTTCAAGGACCACTAATGTTACCCTACTTTGTGCATCTAATTATTCTCTGCTATTTTCCACTCAGTTTCCTCCCTGTCAGGACCTCATCTCTAAGTCAAGAGCCTCGGCTACTGACAGGTGTTCATTTGGTATCATCGACGGGACAGTTTTTCAGCGAGACTCACATCTGGCCAAGGGCCAATGGAGATGGGCGTTATTAAAGGGCCCACGGATGGCAACAGAGACCCTGACAGGACCGAGCAAAGCACTGGGTTCAGGAGCACACACCTGCGTGAGCGTGGCCACGGGAGGAAGGACCGTGAGGTCAGCCGCAGGCCACCTGTTGTGTGAGTGGATGCCGCTACAGCTGACCAAACCAATGCCCACTGAACACGCAGAACCTCTCTCTTCCAAAGGAAAGAAATCGTGGATTGTGAGAAGCATTGAGTAGATTGCAGGGTTCTTGACTCTCAAAAGTACTGTGAAGTTTCACTGGTTTTAAAATAAAACATCAGATTAAAAGCTGACGAGGTGCAGGTGCCCTTCACTATGAAGGAGAAAGACTCTCAGTCGGGACTGAGGCACCGGTCATCGGTGGCCCCGCAGGGAAGTGTAACCTCCCCCTCTGCTCTGCTCCTAACTGCAGGCAGCACGGCCCCCCTGGCTAGGGGTGACTCACATCTGCACAGGGCAGTGTGGGGTCTGCGCTTGCATCACAGCCATCCTGAAAGCCAGTGAGTCACGTGACTTACATCTAGAAGTCATTTAACAAGTACTCGGCTTGAAAGAGAACATGTTTTAAAAGTTCAAGTTTCACTAAAAGCATGTACTGCTATTGGAGAAATATCATAAAAGATATCTTTAATGTGACCACTACATCATACAGTGAAAAACTGTGTACAAGGTGCGGCTTCTGCCCGGCTGCCCATGCCCACACAGTGCACATCCTCAGCCAGGCAGCCCCAGTCACACTGCACACTGCCCTCGGCTCCTGGGGTCTTACATTCTGCTTAGTAAATATGGCTCAGGAAGCACGCCAGCAAATCCTCTGTAGCGCCAAGACTGGCAAGCACACACAAGTTAGGTGTGCACATCCACTGTCTCACCAATAAATACGAATTCAACAATCCAATCCATCTCCACCTGAGTGAACTGCCTTCGTGTAGGACCTGCCTGTTTCTGCTGGAGCTACAGCAATGCACTCTTCTTCACAGTGGGACTCAGGGCGTTCTGTGTACAAAGACAGCATGGTTGGGCCAGGGTAGAGTTTCTTGTTAAAGAGTTTATTTGCCTCCACACGTGGGTTGCTACATACATTCACAGCTGTGACGGACTGCAGTTGGGTATTCCAGTCGTGTTTCGACATCCCAGACCTTATCCTCATCAGTGAGCCAGTGCAGTGCGCTTGCTGACTGGTCGGAGGTGGGAAGTCCACGGTGACAGGGAGGCTCCTTAGTCTCCATTTTCGTCGCTGGCTTTCTCGGGGATGACTTCCAGGCTCCGGCGTGGCTTCTGGGCCTCGGAGTTTTCAGTGCCTGGTTTGTTCAGTCCACACGAAACAGCTGCATAATGGATCTGCTTCAGATTCTCCAGGGTCTCATTCTTAGCATATTTCAAAAGATCCGCTTGTCCCTAGAACAGAACATGTAATAAACAGCATTAGACAGACACAATGGTGCCGGACTATATACCACAGGCAATCTGCAGACATGTAGGCACTGTGTGTTTGTGGAAGGGATGCTTGGCTGTTATTGGTACCACATCTGAGGAGGTTGATTTTAGTCAGGAGATGTGCTCACCACTGCACTCCACAGTGCTCTGCCTTTCTGCATCCCATGTGAGATATGAACACATATCTGCCACATTTGGACCTCTCTCTCGACTGGTTACATCAATGTTTTCAGGGATGAGACTACCTAACCAATCTTGGTCGTTCCTTTTAATGTTTGTCTTAAAACCTTTTTAATTCTGAAGTAATAAAAAGGTGTTCGAATTTAAGAGCCTCTGGGACCATTCCACATTTAAGGTATAACATACAAACACTAAGCCAATCGCCGTAGTAGACTGCTCAGTGGTCTAGGTGCCTACAAATGTTAAGGACACAGACTCTATAACCCAGTAAGTCACTGGTTCTTCCAGTTGCACTGGAATTGTGGGGAGCCGACAGAAGGCGGCTATCATCCTTGCAGCCATCTTGAGCCATATACCCTGACAAGAGACTTGATTACAATAGCCTACAACAGCTGAGCACACTCTGACAACATCTTGCTTTAGATACCCAGGATCTTCCCTTGGGTGTGTGAGACTTAAAGGTGTGATTTAGAGCTGAGACTTAAGGGCGTGACTTAGAAGTGAGACATATAAAAGGTGAGAGGCAGACAGAAGAGATGTCAGAAAACCAGACAACAGATTACTTGAGACAGTACAACTTGGAACAGAGAGTTAGGTATTAGGCACTTGGCACTTGGAGGAAGAACTTGGAATTAGACATTAGGCACTTAGCACTTGGAAGAAGAAACTTGGAACTTGGAGGCACTAGGGACTAGGAACTAGGGACTAGGAACTCAAGACTTGGGACTTGGACTAGGAAGAGGGACTGAAGAATGAAAGGGATTGAATCACACTCTGTCTGGTCTCCATTCCTCGAGTCTGGCCTCACTCTCTCTCTTGCTGAACCCCGACCCGTGGACCAGAGCAACTTAGGGCAGTGCGGGCTCTAACAACTTAGTCCCCAAGGCTTTTGGCAGTGCGGGTCTCAACATTGATAGAGCAGTCCACAACATTTTGGCCCCTAAACGTGGGTTATTGCGGTTCTCAACTGGAATCATGTCTTTGGTTCATCATTTCCTGCTTACCTGGTGGAAAAGGGTTTCTGCAGGAAAGGTCATGCAGCAGTATGAAGTCAGAGAGAGACACACACTAGTGAGTGGTTCTTTGTGTCTAGTTTGTACCCTTTCCCCAAACTCACCTGTTGGTGACATCTCACATAGCTGAGGTGTGGTATCAGAACCAGGAAGTGACATTTGTTCAGTGTGCCCCTTTACTGGATATAAGCTCTTGGCACAATTTAGTTTCCTGTATGAGGTCTGACACTGATCTAACACAGATGTAGCATGATACGTATACAGGTGGGAAAGGTGGAGGGGCTGAGGCACAGTGGGTCACTGTCTAGTCTGACTGACTGACGGCTCTGTGCAGTCTGCTCTGTCTGTCCTGCCTCTGAGGCTGGGTGGCCTTGTGCAGCTTAGGGTACTGAGGAGAACCTCTGACACATCCACCGCCCATCGCCGACAGGCCTTCCCACTATACTCTTGTTTCCCTTTTACTCTTTTTTTTTTTTCTTTTTGAGACAGGGTCTCATGTAGCCCATGCTGGCCTTTAACTCACTATACAGCACAGGCTGGTAGCCCCAGATTCCTGGTCTTCCTATCCCAACCTCTAGGGCGCTGGAATTCCGGCCAGGCTCTCAGTTTCTCACTCTTCTTGTTCATTAATCTGGAAGGGCATTTTCTCAGTTGAGGGTCCCTATTCCCAGATGACTCTAGTTTGTGTCAAGCTGACACCGTAACTAGCCAGCACATCACAGCAACATAAGACAAACAGAACACAGTTCCAGGCAGTTTATTAATTACTTGTTAACTCTTTCAGATATTATATATACACAATGATATCACCTGTGAAACAAACAAGTCTTTTTTCCTTCTCATTCTTAGCTCCCCTTTTGTGTTACTGCACTAGCCAGGACTTGTACTGCCATGCTGAAGGCCAGTGAGGTGACGATAGGACAGCCCTGATGGACTGCGGGTCTTTAAGAGGAGCTCTGAGACTCTTACCACAGAGTGTCACATCAGCTGTGGGCTGTGCAGATGTTCTTAGTGGCGCTGAAGTCCCTCCTTCTCCCCACAAGTACTAAGAATGGTCTGTGGACTCTACGTCAGATTTCTTGTCTGCATCTACTGCCATAACTGTGTAATGTTTCTTTAGCTTACTGATGTGACATGAATGAATATTTTCAAGCTGAGTCAGCTTTGCATATCCAGCATGGAATCCCCTGTCTGTGATTTATCCATTTTTGTATTTCACCTAAATCCATGAAAAATATTGGTTTATAGATTTTTTTTCTTTCCTGCAAAGTCCTCTGCTTTAAGTATTAGGATAATGCTAGCCTTATAGACTGAGTCTTGGAAGACCATGTGTGTCAAGGAATTTGTCCATTCTCCATATCAAGTTTGTGTGCATAGACTAATTTATGATGTTCTTCGACATCTTCATGCTGTCCACAGGATCGAAGTCCTTTTACATTCCCCACTAGTAATTTTTGTCATGTTTCCCCCTCAGTCTAGCTTGTGGCTTGTTGATTTTATTATGTTTTTCTTAAACAGCTCCTTGTTTTGTTGACTTTTAAAATCCATTTTCTGTCTTCATTCTTTGGTTACTACTTGAATACTACTTTTGTTAATAGAGATTAGTTGGTCTCCAGTGGAAATGCCGGCTGTAACACCTTCTATGGCTTGACATGTTCCAAACTGGGCTCCTGATACCTGGCTTCTCCCCCCACAGGCTTCCCTTCAGTTAGAGCAACTGCGTTCTCAATGTCACCTGAAGCGAAGCCCCAGTGTCTCTCCAGCTCCCCCTGCACCTGTAAGATGCAGTTCTGCAGTGACTTTGCATCAGGTTCTTACAGCGGCATCTCCCTCCTTGGAGTGTAGCCACTCTGAGAATCAGTGTGGAAGACCCCACAAAGCGAAAACTAAAGCAACCACATGGCCCATTTCTACAGACCTTGGCATGTGCCTGAAGGACCCAACATCCTACAGCACAGACATTCCCCAGCAGTGTTCACTGTCTTCTCCTCACAACAGACAGGAAATGGGAAGACCCTAAACGTCCTTCAGCAGACAACGGACAGTGAAAGTGTGGTGCACACATACCAGAGAATACTATCCAGTTGTAAAGAAAGTGAAACAGTGAAACTTACAAGTGGAGGGACCTAGAAATGATCACACTCAGTGACGCAGCGGAGACCTACAAGGCAAACAGTGCGCACTCTCTCTTGTCTATGGCTTTTAGCTCCAAATCTTCTGATGTGAGCATACGACATGAAATAAACAGAGACAAGGACGGTATAAGGGACCACAGGTGTCAGGAGCAGCAGAGCTGACAAGTGACAGGTGACATGAGAAGGTAGGAAATGGACAATCAGCTAAGGGTGGGAATGGGGGGGGCAGCATGGAAGGTAGATGTTCCGGATGGTGTTTAATAATGCAACGAGTCACAGTGTTTTACATTCTCAAAAATTTATAATATGTGTGTATGTATACAATGCATCTATTCTGTCTTAATTTTAGGTAAAATATATAAATAACTTGATTTTCTAAGGTTTTCTAAACATCTTTGGTATTCTTAGCCCCTCCCCTCCCTCGGGCTTCTAGCTAAGTGCACAGGAATAAATCGTGCTGACTTTCTTATGTCCTGGGAGTGCAGAGAAGCACTCAGAAGACTGTGGCAACAGTACCAACCACTCCGAGACAATGACAACATAGGCTGAGGCACTAACGCCCAGGGAAAATGAAAACCTGTCCAGTGACATCCAGACCTGGCACATGTGTTAGAATTCCTTCTAGGCTCCGGCCAACAGCCAGGGACGCCTGGCTTCCTATAAAAGGGGCAGTTTGGCTCCTCCTCTCCCTCTTACTTGCTCTGCCCCTTCTCTCTCTCTCCCCTTCTCCCCTCTCTCTGGCCAGCCTCTCCTCACCTCTTCTAACCTCTCCTCTCTTCTCCCTCTCCTCTTTCTGTTTCTACTCCCTTCTCAACTCCCCTTCCCATGCCCTAAATAAACTCTGTTCTATACTAAACCCTACCATGGCTGGTGTCTCACGGGGACGGGATGTCTCAGCATAGGCCCACCATGGCTTCCCTCCCACCTCACCATACTGTGCTCTACAAAACATATCCTGGCCCTCATTTTTATAAAACACAACAACATATGCGGTCACTGCCTGTTGACTCTATCTGTATGCATCTAATTTTCTGGGCTTTGTCTCTCCTGTAGATGTCCAAGAGACCATGGTACCCATTGTGTCCCTCTGAGATGATGACATACAGTGTAGCTCCTATGCTATTTCTCATCTGGGTGTCTGGGACTTCAAACCGACAGACACCTTACGATGGACATGGGGGACATCACGTTTTATAGCAGGCACTCACAACCACGGTACTCACTCTTAGTAAGTACTTTCTAGCCTCTGCTGTAGGTGATGGGGACACATCTACAAGTGGGTATGCTTCAGGGTGCCACTTCCTAAGCATTAATCACAAGCCAGATGTCCAACCTCCTTAGAGAGCTATGAACAGAACTATGGAGCCAGGACCATGTCAGTGGTTGACAGGTACCAGGGGCATGTAGGGAGAACACAGAGGATGTTTAGAGCACTGGAATAGCCTGCAGATCCTGTGTGATACAATGAACGGACACAATCAAAATGCAAAGTCATGCAACTTAAATATGTACAATCAAAACTGCATTTTATGAATGGTAGGCTGGCAATGGAATCGGGATAGCTCTTGTCTAGTGCATGTGTGAAGCCCTCACTCAGTCTCCAGAACTGAAAAAGTGGGGAGGGGAACAATGGAGCATTGATGCTATAGACAATACAGATTGTTCAAATCTATCCTCCCTACAACACTGAGGGAACACTAGCTTACATTATGGTCCTTGTGGAGTAATGGCACATCAATGTGGGCTCTGCAATGACTGCAAACAGCGTATCACTCTGGTGGGGTAAGGACGAGGTGATACATGCAACAGGAGGGTGTGGGAAACCTTTCAACATTGCTCTCAACTTTGCTATGAACTTAAAAATTCCAATAGGGAAGTAAATGAACTTTATAATGTTGTGGGTACTATCTAATATGTCCTATCAATGTCTTGAGACTTATTTTTATGTGTATGGGTATTTGGCCTGCAGGTACGTATATCCATGGGTCATGTGTGTGAAGCACCTATGGAGTCCCAAGTGAGGGCTTGGTCGCCTAGCACTGGAATTACAATGACTGTGAGCTGCTACATGGGTGCTGGGACTCCAAACCAGATCCTGGAAGTACATTTCTTTCAGCTACAATTGAAAATGTATCAGAAGGGCTCTGAATTGTAATTACCAAGTAACTCCGAAGCCATAAAGCCTACATTATGTCAGAGACAAAACAGCAAAGCCTTCTGGGAACACTAGCTACCATCACTGAATGACTCCTAGTGTCAGGTGCTGTAGACTGCTCATGGCAGTCTCATGTCTATGAAGGTGGTACTCTCCTGGTCCTATCTGATAGCTAGGAAACTGAATTTAGACAAGTCAGGAACTCTGGACAAGACAGGATATAAACAGCACTAGATTACACTATTACACTAGAAAATACCCCACTTTTTATGTGTGTGCCTTGTGTGCCCTGCAGGTAACCATGCGGCCTTACCTAAAGAGAGCTGAACCTCTCTCACTGAATGCAGCATCGTAAAGCAATGAAATAGAATTTCTACTGTTTCGAAGTATTCAGCATGTCAACACTGCAGCATGTGCAAGCTTCCCACATTCAAATACTGAAACAGAAACAACGATTCCCATCTCCTGTGTGTTGGATGAGCAATGAGTAAGTGAAAAGGCAGGGCTGCCAGAGCTCTGGCTATGGGCTGTAAAACGTCCCTCACCAGCCTGTCTTGGGGAAGGCTAAAGCCAGGCAGTGACCGGAAGAAGGTCTCACTTGGGCAGGCTCACTTCCAAGTGAGGTCTCAGTAAACTTCACAGATTACTCAACAGAAAAGAAGCCCACAGCTAGAGCAACAGGGCACATGCTTTTCTACAGGCCACGAGAATTGTCTAAACATGCCCCAGGCCTTCCAGCCCATGGCTTTCCCACATAGCACTTATGGCTGTGCACACAGGGCTGAATGCACATTACAAGTTAAAGGGAGGTGCTTTCCTCTGCCCCACTCACCTCCTACAGCAGCCCTGCAAGAGGCAGCGGAAGGCACTGGGGAAGAATGAAAATAATACACCGTGCTCTGGCTTCAGCTGTGTCCTTAATCCAAAGAGCTATCTTACTGTACGTGCAGGTCTTTATCATACAAGAATGATGGGGCCATCTTGTTCTGGAGTCTTGAGACTACCACCACCACTTCTGGTCTCTACCTAATCTGTAGTTATCCCTCAACTTACCTATAAAATACTTACTCTACAAATTTCAAATAAAAAAACATATTAATTCAAATCCAGAAGAAATGCCGTGACATGAGGATGAAATCTGGAGGAAACAATTTCCCGTTCTGTTCTCCTAGGATGGAGGTTCCTTGGCGGCATTATGAAGGAGGTAGTTTGAGCTAGGCCTGGGCAGGAGAGCAGGGAAGGAACTTGGCAAGTTAAGGACTATTAGGAATGATGCCTTCTACCCAGCTGTCCCCATGGCCCCAGGAAATATCACCATCAAGTCCAGCCATTGTTGGGCACCATGGTATCTAGACTATAATGTTTTCTAAACTGACTCTGACTCATGTCCCTGACACAGACCTGTCATAGGGAAAGTAGCCCCCATCCACTGGCACAGCACAGCTATTCTGGTGACAGGTGGGGAGGAGGCTTCAGGAGCAGTCGGACCATGGAGGTGAGCCACAGCTTGGACTCAGAAAACAGGAGATCAGGAAGAGCTTTCAGACCAAGATCCAGGAGCAAAGGGAGAGGGTATGCAGAGTGAGGAATGCCCGGGATCAGCTCTGCACCTCTGACGGGACCCTTCCCTCACACACCTTCTGTGTGAGCACACATTTGCTGAGATCCTTGCACAGTGTGAGGTCCTGGGGGATCTGCTGTTGTGAATGGATCAGGAAGAGTGGCCTGCCGAGTGATGAATGCTACTACTGTTTGGTTTTCTGAGCCACTCACACACCATTTAAATAGAAAAGTAGCTTCCAGTCAAGTATAGCTTTTCAGAAAAACTGGCAATATATGATATCACTTGTGGTACAGTAACTAAAATAGATGAGAATTAATATTTAGAGGAAGAGTCATCCATGGACTGTCATATTATTTTTTGGAAAAGAAATGACTGTCAGTCATCATGTTTCTAAGGTAAGCACTGTGCCTAGGATAAATGAAGAAAATCTAGATTGTGTCTGTACAGACACCATCTGGTTTATTGACTTATTTTTGGCAGAAGTCTTATGTTCCCAGGGAGAATAAGTCTCTAATTACTTTTGGAGTTCCCCTCTCATCCTTGTTTCTGAAGGCAGACAGAGCAGGACATGGGGACCAGCTGGGCATTTCATCTGATGACAGCTTGGACTGTAAGCAGCTTACTTTAGCCCGCCACACACACTAAACAAGTCCTCTACCCCAGCCCTTAAGAGAGATGCCAGCCAAGTGAAGCCTGCTCTGTATTCTAAGCCATGTGACCTCCCAAAAAAAGCAAAGCCTTCCACCTGGCCCTGACCCCTGACCAGCACCACGTGGATCAGGGAAGCCATCCAGCTGAGCACAGCTACTGTACAGAATCATGGCGGGGCATGGGGATTAAGCCCCAGTTTTTAGGTAGTTTGTTACACAGCAATGGACAACTAGAGCTGCCAGTGAAGGCATCCATCTTTTGGTTACAGTGGATTAGGGGAGGGTAAGAACCAATCTGAGGAAGCCTGTCCCTGTGGGACTGCAGGTCTGGAACTAAAACGCTGGGCTGAGCCAGCAAATGCCACAGGGTACACTTACCACAGAGCTCATAAAGAGCAGTTGCAGAAGGCCAAGGGGACGCTGAGCTGGAACACAGTAGGAACTGCATGAGCAGGAGCTAGCTGGCCATGAAGAATAGACACATGCCAGAGCTAAGAGCTAAGCCAGCACAGCCCTGGGCCTAGGGGACAAAGATGCTCTAGGCCACCAGGCCTTCTGACAGCTTTCTGGCCCTCTGAGGCAGGAATGCAGGGTTTTGATCAGAGTTCCCTGGGGTCTCTCATGCTGTGTGTGCCAACATTCTCACCCCATTCTCTGCCAGCTAGTCTTAGTGAACCTCCTTTCCTGGTAACCAGCTACATGAGGACTTTTCCACCATGAGATTCTGACATCAAAAGAAGAGCAATGAACAGGCATGGCGACTGCTCTCGGGGAGAGATTACTTCAGTGAGGACAGAGGAAAGAAAGATCCATCAACTTCCCACAGTGTTGGTGGGAAATGAGCCACCAAAGTCTCTCCCCACAGATGATGGGATGGGATCTGATGCAGAGGGAGACTGATAAGAACAGAACCAAGTTAAAACCACAAGCAGCAGCCAGACTGAGAGCAGGAGGTGAGACAACTAAGGCTCAGCCAGGCTGGCCTCAAACTCGGTCTTCCTGCTCCAGTCACCTAAGAGTTGTGACTACGGGCACGTGCTACCACACTGCACTGGATTTAACAGGCTCATAACACTAACAGTCCTATCTTATACTCAACCAAACAAGGGAGGGACAAATTTAATGATGGTTCTTCTATTGTTTATGGAGCTGAGGGAAAAACAATTGGACAGAAAGAAGAGACAAGTGACACTGGGCCAATTCAAAGCTAGAAAATCAAGAGTAAGCACACACACACACACACACACACACACACACTCACACACATAAGCACATACATACATACATACATACATACACAATCTCCAAGAATCTTAACAAATTCTAAGAAGAAACACGCAATCATGATAAGCCCTGTCATTAGGGGTCTGAAAACACAGCTTAGATGTAAAGGGGTTGCTGCTCTCACAGAGGACCCAGGTTTAATTTCCAGCATCTAGACTGGGCAACTCACCTGACTGAATCTCCAGCTCCAGAGGATCTAATGCCCTTTCCTGGCTTATGGGTACCAGCATACATATGCACACACACATACATACACACAAATAGAAAGAAAGTAAATATTTTTTTTTAAATCCACCACTATTTAGGGAAATTATAAAGAGATTCCCGCTCTCCATTCACTGATAGAGCCATGCTAACAATTGAAGTGCTGGCAAGCACTCAAACTAGCGGCACTGAGGCCAATGCAAACACCAGTGTGGGTTGTGCTGCTGTTTGTACACAGTGTACCTGTGAGGTGCATCTGGCTTGAGTCTGCACTCAGTATTCACCCACGAAGGGATAAGCATATGAGGACTTGTATGTAAACACTCATTGCAGCTTTGTTCAAGGGATCAATGAAGAGAAGTAAACACACCACGCTGTTAGCAGGGGGTCTGGGCAGGGCAACCACAGATGCTTTCTCTTCTCCATATTTCAAACCCATTTTCAAAACTGAAAAGCTAAACAAGCAAGCAAAGATTTAAAACAAAAAAATGAGGAAGAGTAAGTCTTCACAGGTTAGGAGTCAAGGACACATGGCCTGAGGGCTGGCCAACTGGAGTTAAGAGCAGCCCAGATGGAACACAGTAAGTGATAACCGGGGGTTATTGATAGGAACATAGATCATAATAGCATGGACTATGTCATAATAGTATAGAATAGGTATCGGCCCAGCTCTGTGCTGTTTAAGGCTTATGGTAACTATAAAGGTTGTGTGTGTCTTTTATCCAGGAACTAAATGGTCAAAGCCTGGGCAGATAACCTGGACTGTGACTAAATTTTCTACAACATAAAACAACAACAAAAAACCCAAGTAAACATCCTTGGACTTTTTACTTTAACTTTTTACCAGCTTGTGCCTCTTGTAAGCATAACTAAAAGTTCACTGCTTGCCCTAGGCTAGGAGTAGATGGTGCCTGCCTCTTCAGTTGTTCAAATGAGAAAGGTGAAGCCTAAGGAAAGATGTGTTGACCTTAAAGCAAAGGAGCCTTAAAGCCAGAGGAACTTGATGCAAGCAGTCCATAGCCACTGTAACTCCAGCTTCCAGGGATCCAATGTCCTCTGACCCCCACAGGAACCAAACGTGCACATGGACACACCAATGCATGCAGCGAGCACTCATTCACACAATAAATAAATCTAAAACAAGCATACAGGCATCCTAGCAAAACGTAAAAGACCTGACTGATTCCCTGACCCCACACATTTCTTTTCTCACAAACACAAGCCTGAGGTATTCTCTCTTCTAGACATAATTCAAAAGAAAGGCTTCTCTGATACCGCTGTTCTTTCCCATCACCTCCCTTTGAGATACTGCATATTGCGCTGTCTCTCATGAGTACAGCAGAAGGCTCCCATTTCAGTGACTCCAGCGTAGTGCTTCTCTAGCTTAGTGCATTTAAAAAGCACACCCAGGGGACTCAGGAAAATGGAAGCCAGGATTCAGCAGGATGGACTGGGAACTACAGTTCTGTTTCTGCTGTTGTTCGTTTGCTTTTTAACAGTGTCTTTCTACATAGCTCAAACTAATCGCAAGTCTGAAACTGCCAAGCCTCAGTCTCCATAAGGACCTAGACAACAGGCTAGGGAGACAGCACATGTACCCAGCCCATTTCTATACTTCTAGTGAAGAAATCCGTAGATTCTGCCCTAAAAGAGGGTATCCTGATGAGTTCAAAATTAAGGCCCCAAGGAATAACAGATGCTGGAAGAGGTTTCTGAAGTTCCCATATCTGTCTAAAGATCAGACTATAGAAAGAATAATGCACCTGCCTTTGGTCACTTCCCCTGCTGTCATGGACTAAACTCATATCTGCAGGAGGAAGTGGAAACACACTACTCAGATTTGTGCATGGGCATCTGTCTATGTCCAGCCCACTTGGTTCTGTTCACTTTCTATGATCTGAGCCCGAGGGCTGCTCGTTTACCTAGAATCATTTACTGCCCTTCACAGTTTAGACTCTTGCCCCCTCTGCCATGAGAAGGCTATAAGCATCTGGCTCGCGCTGGGCTGTGTTGGAGCCACACTGTGACTGTCCTCCATGCATAGCACATGTTTGGGTACCGTCCTGTGGATTACAGCAGAGCTGCAGCGGCTGTTCCTTTGGTTTGTCACTGTCAAGCTTCAACTTGAGGTCTAGCTGGCTACCTGGCTTCTGAACTATGCTACAAGTCTATATTTCCCTATAATAAAATAAAAGCTAAAATAAGTTTGTTTCTCCCATTGAGCTTAAAGTACAATGCTCTATTTCTGAGTACACAGGAGACCTGTGGTCCACACCCCCACCTCCAGGCAGCAACTTGTAAAGCCAAGTCCCTTTTTATTATAAATTCTTATGTCTGTTATATATTATAAACATAATACACACACACACACACACACACACACACACACACACACACACACACA
>JANHMN010000017.1:53526812-53597594 GCA_030674055.1 Rhabdomys pumilio
CCCACGTCTCCCCTAGCATCTGTTGTTGGGTGTTTTGTTGACTTACCCTTCTGACTGGGGTAAGATAAAATCTCAAAATTGTTTTGATTTTCATTTCCATAACTGCTAGAAACAATGACGAGTATTTTAAAAAGATATTCCTTAGCCTTTTGTTTTGTTTTTGACTCTTTAGAGAACTCTCTGTTCAGATTCATGGCCCTACATGTGTTTTTGAGTCTGTTTCGTTTTCTTTTTGTTGTTGTTTCCTTATTTGTTTTTGAGATCTCTATATATTCTGATACTAAATGAAGATCAGGGCACGAGTGATCTGAGGAGGGAAATGGGAAGATGGATGGGGAGCTCTATTCAGGGAGGAGGAAGGGAGATTAATACAGGAGGGTAAGATAATAAGGATATCAGGAAAAGTCATAAGGAATCATACTATTAATTACCACCTAAAAATAAGTCAGTATATACATATACATGTAGAGTTTAAATGAAATTTTTTTTCACCCCTGACAATGCTCTAAGAGTCAAAGATCACTAACAAAAACCACAACATAAGGCATGAAAATCATTCTTTTGAGTTGTTGGTGAGAACTTTTCCAAATGACTCCCCAAACATACAGATTACTGCCCTTGGTTGCGCTTGCCCCCCAGATAAAAGGTAACTCCTTATTGCTAAAAATACTACGTTCTTCCGACTCTGGATCATAGGACCTAGGCTGGATCTGTCCTGAAAACCTATTCTCTGAGAACTAGTTTTCATGGTACCAGAAGGTGCCATGCAAGCTCATGGAGTGTGGAGCAACCAATAGTCCTACACAGACATGATGTGTAGCCTTACTGGAAAAGAGGATGTCACTAGGGTGAAATTTTACAGCTTTTTCTACTTCTATATTGCTTCCTTTGTTTCAAATTTGTGGTTAGAGACATGAGCTCTCAGTCTCCTGGTCTGGCCACCATTTTTCCTTACTACCTTGCATCCTTGCCATAATGGACTCACCCCTCTGAAATGCTAAGCAACATACATTCTCTAAGTTGAGTTGGTCAATGTACTTTATCATAGCAACAGAAAAGCAAGTAATACCTTTAGGATTGTAATATTCCAGGTAAAGCTCTCCACCGCCTTCTGTAGTTTCCGCTCCTTCAGTCCCTCCTTGGTGCCTATGCTGTGCAAGTGTTCATGAAATTCCATGGCTAAGAGAAACAAAAACAGATGAAGGTTATGAAGGTTATGAAGGTTATTGCTTCCCTATGCTATAGGCGGTAATAAACTGGCAATGTGTATTTTCTAGATGTATCTATAACAATTCCAAGCTGCCGGAATTTCATAAGTGTGTCTACTTAAGAACGTGATGAGAGAAAACACAGATGACTCAACTTATCCACCGTGGGGGGCGTCTTTGAGGCCAGCAGCCGAGTGCTCCTCACAGGTCTGCAGGCGGTTACTTCTACCTACTCTTTCCACTAAGGAACTAAGGCTGGCTAGGGATCTGGAGTCAGAGGCAAGCTTCATCTCTACTGAGCACCAGCACTGGCACAGGAGGTAGACAGAGCTAAGACGTACACTTCCTGCAGGTAAACATCAGACCTATCTGCTGGGAAGGGGACAAGCGCCGCCAACATGTATTTACACCGTGACTCTTTACGCGGTTGACTTAATCAAATGATTATTCCTAAATGGTTTTCAAAACCAATTTCTGTAGATGGGTCCTCACAGCAATAATGCAAAGTCTTTCTTTTCTTTGGAGTCATTATAACTCATTGGTTGTTTTTGCTTATTTCCTGATAGTCAGTCATTCCATCCCTGGACCACAAGGCACCTTCGAAAGGAGACCCACAGTTCTTAAGCAATCGACCGGCTCTCGACACCTCCCATGCTTTCTGGAGAAAGACACTCCAATTTCCAAGTACATTCTTCATCCCAGACTTCCCAGGGCTAGTTATTTTCTCCAAGGATAGTGTGTATGTATATATATGTGTGTGTGTGTGTGTGTGTGTGTGTGTGTATGAGAGACAGAGAGAGACAGAGACAGAGATTCAGAGAGAGACACATATACAGAGAGAACTCATGTGTGCATAAGTGTATGATCTCTGTATTTTGATCATATTCACCACCTAACTCCTCCCAGAGCCACCCTCCCCTTGCATACCACAGCATTTAGTTTATACTGGCCATCTGCTCCTAGACTTGGAAACCATGCTGCAGCTATCAAATGCCAATAGCTTTTCAACCAGTGGTGGCATTTTGTACCCACCTTCCTCACTCCATTCTGGAATCTTGTCTGGTTTGCGCAGGCATTATGCCTGCTGCCAAAACTGCCGTAAGCTCCTATATGCAACTACCCTGGAACACACTATTTACCTGACGGCATCCACTCTGCTAACAAGGTACCTGTGAGCATCCCAGTGGGATTAACTGAACCCATTCCTCTCTGGTGCTGGTGAACGGCTCAGACAATGAGCTGCATCCTCTGCTAGTGTCTCTTTAGCAGACTAAAGGAAAACAAGGCACAGAAGGAAGAAAACGCAGGGCTGGCAGCTCCGTGGGAAAATGTTTGTTGTGCAAGTGTGAAGACCCATGTTTGCTCTCAAGAACTCATGCGCAAATGCCAACTGAACTGTCATAGACTTGTAATCCTCAAACTGGGGAGTGGAGGCAGGAGAATCCCTGGGACCAGCTGGCCAGTCAGACTTGTCTACTCCAGGCCAGTAAGTGACACTATCTCAAAAAACCAAGTGACTAGCAGCTGAGGAACTTGGGGTTGACCTCTGACCTCCATATATATGCACACTCATATATGTACTGCCCACATGAACATGGATACACACACCCTTGGTAATACCAGGAATTACTCTAGCAGGTCACAGGGAGCCTTCTAGTAGACATAAAGGACTTGTTTGGATTGGGTATTAAGTAATCTTCTTCCTATTTCCAAGTATTTATCGGAAAGAAATACCTCACTAAAAAAGTTCTATCTTATCAAGAAACTTAAAAACAGGGTTCCTTCTCCTTTTATAAAACATAATTCTGTTTAAAAGAGAGTGAGCTCTACAGTGGTTGGTAAAAATCAGAAAAGCAAATGTTAAGACCAAGTCATCCAGCCTGCCCCAGATGTTTTAACCCCCCCCCCCCATTGTTTAACTGTAGGAAAGAGAAGGGCATAGGAAGGAAGAGGTGGGCCGGGGGAGGGGGTGAGTGTGGCTGCTGGACAGGCGTGGGGAGGGAGCTGCAACCACTCAGATACTCTACAGAGCATGGAGCTCTGAGAGTGGGGCCTCTCTGAAAAGTTACAAACCTCAGCCCCCACAGTGCACCTAAAATGCAGACTTTCTCCCTTTAGGAGACTGTGGTTTAAGATGTTGGGACGGTGCAGTCACAGGCATTTTTAGCAAGTACTGTGAAGGGCTTCAAGTAAGAGGGCAGGGCTAGGGATTTCTGAGTGGACAGCCGGGCCAGCAGAGTAAGGAGCTAAGTGACACTAGAGAGGATGTTCAGAGCAGGCTCAGGGACAGCTCTTGAGGCTCTAGAAAAGACAAGCCTACCGATGTTGTCTGCCCTTCACGGGGAGGGGGACAGGAAGTGAGGAGGGCAGGGAAGGGTTCACCGTTTTCTTTCTAGTCACTGCCTACTTCACACAGACATGATTTTTAAGTGGTCTTGAACAGTGTTCTCTATGTTCTCACGTATTTAAAAGATTCCAACATAAAACCCAATGAGGAACATTTACTTCAAGAAGAAAAGAGAAGCTTTCTGCCGTGTGGGTTTTTAAAGAGCCCTTTCCTGTTCTGTCAATTAGTAGACAATGATCTATAATATTAAATCAGAGGAATCTCACCATTTTAGATAATAAGAGTAATTTTTGATTGTTGAAGTTAAAACATTATATGGTTAGCAAATAACACTTATTGATGACATACTACTGGTAAGAAATTTGATTACATGTAATGCTACATTGTAGCAAAACTCATTATTTAAACATGCCAACTACATTGCATGAATGGCCACAGATCTCTAGGTACATAAAGAGCAAACTGAGAATGAAAACTTGTATTTAAGCAATCAGCATAACTACTCATAATTTTTTTAGGAAATATAATGGCAAAGTTTTTAGGCATCATGTAGCCAAGATGGTAATAATATCAAAACAGTGACACAAAAGTATATATCAATGGCTTTGTTTGAAATCAGAGCCAAAATATGTGTATGTGTAATGCCAAGGTAGGATTCTTGTACTAAAAAACATGACATGTGGAAGATATGGCAGCTATGTGGCACTATATAAAACTTTTCAAGATAAACTGCAAAATCAGGTTTTTAAAAATTATTTTAATCTAATAAAATAAACTAAAAATGATAATCAGACAAACTTACATTTCTGAAAACCTAAGAAAGTGACTCTGTCGTTTTGATTAAGTAATCATATACAAGATGACAGTCAATCCCTCCCACATGAATCTTTGAGGAGATAAGGCCTTCTGCTGAGTATTTCTCATCAGCAGACCACAGGTCATCCAGAGCCTGGGACACAGGCAGGGAGCAAACAGCACAGCTCAGTGATGACCTCTGACAGGTTGGGCCAGGGTCTCTCAGTCTGCCTCACTCTCCTTCCGGTCAGCTGGTGAGAAGTAACTCTTACTCTCTGGTATGCAAGCACCCTCTGCACTCATGCTCAGTAGTTACAACTGTGTCTTTCCTTGTGGCTCTGGATTACAGGTGTTTGAATGGCAGTCCCTCGGCTCTCACACTGAGGTAGCACCCACACACGCTTTTAATAAGGCTTGTTTAGTACGGTATTTACAGATCTTAAAAGGATAGGAAGATAAGGTCTGCCCAAAGTAGCTTCTGCCGGAATAGAAGAAGCCCAGAAATACCGATGACACACTGGTGACACCTTTGAGCTGTAACCAGTGAGGAAAGAGGCACACTAAGAGGCCTGTGCAAGGCGCGACTCCTCATCTGCAGATTAGGAACTGAAACAGAGGGCCTTCCAGCTTCAAGGCTTAAGTATCCTTTACAAGATCATAGATAAGAAAGCATTCATAGTTTAAAAACTGCAATTTTGTTTAACCTGAGAAAATTACTCTGTGCTAGTCATCTGCAAAATCAGTACTGAGAAGATCTAAAGCATGTGTGAGAGCCTAAGGGGCCGTGGCACCTCAGAGAGACTGGAGAGGGACAGACAGCGGTGGCTGCTGTGTGCACAGTGAGAAGCAGCCTGCGGTTCAGAATAGAAATCAGGGCAACAATAACAGCGGACAGCAACATGGCTCCTTGTACCTTTTTACTTCCAAATGCTCTTCCAGAACACATGTGTCATAATCCTGTACATCTCGGAGGCACATATAACTTGTCACATTATCTTGGAGTTAATTCTTAACAAAATAATTATGTTTTTCCTGTTGATCTGTGTCCCAAACACTAGTTTGGTTTCAACTAAAGACATAAATGACTGAGAACACAATTTGTCATGTTTTCTTTACAGGGATAAGAGCACCATGGAACACCAGTTAGAGGTAGCAGAGGCCAGAGCAGATGCCGCAGCCAGCACAGCTCTGTTCTACAAGCACAAGGACTGCAGCTTATCCCCACAATCCATGTAGAAAAGTCAGCCGAGATAGCACTTGTTGACAATCCCAACGCCACAGGCGGAGGGGCTGGGAGCACAGGCGGATTCTCAGCTGGACAATCTGGTGAGCACAGGCACTGAGAGTCCCTGTCAAGTACCTGAAGAATAATACCTAAAGTGGTCCTACACACACACACACACACACACACACACACACACACACACACAGAGAGAGAGAGAGAGAGAGAGAGAGAGAGAGAGACAGAGACAGAGACAGAGACAGAGACAAATACACACACAGAGGAGAGACACAGAGACAAATACACAGAGATAAAGACAGAGACACAGAGACAAATACAGAGACACAGAGACAAATACACATACACACACACACACACACACACACACACACACACACACACACACACACAAATAGGCAGGTAGGCAGGCAGGCAGACAGTGGTAAAGAGACCAGAATTCTTCAACATACTGCCAGCCGTATAAAGCCAGAGGTTACAGTTAATTCTGGTTTCTTATATAAATTCTAAATATAGGAGATTAAATACAGCATATAACACATGCCAAATTTAAACACTCATGAGGTACATCGATCTTAAAACAATGTACTTAAACATTAGTTTTTATTTTACATTTTAAACTATTTAAAAGTTATTTTGCAGTTACCAAATTAAGTATAGTAGGTTTTTGCATCTGTGGGTTCTATATCTGTGGTTCAATTAACTACTGATTGAAAACTAGTAATTAGCTCTTAGTTGAAAATTTACTTTGCTGTCTGTTCTAAAATAATTCTCTCATCAAACAAAATCAACACAAGAGTATCTGTATATTTCAGAAGATGGAAAGTGAAATCAAAGAGCACAACTTATAAATGATCTCAAAACTTAACTAGATTGCCCAACTTTAACTTTCCAATTCCCCCAATTCAGTATAGGGGCTGTTACCTAGAAGATGGACTCTACATGACCAGGACATTTAGGACATAAGTAGAGGGTAACTCATCAACCAATACTGTGGCACAACACACCGCCCTGAAATGAAATTGTAGCCCCCTGATCGGATTCTTTAATTTCCACACAGTACATTTAGATACCTAGCCTTAATTAATACTCTGTCCAGCCCCGGGTGAGGTCTGGTGTGTATGTGTGAGCACAGGGTATTTCGTCTTCATCCTGTGGAGGTGTGGAAATGCCTAGTTACTTCCCAAACAGACCAGGGCCATAGTCTCCTTTTCTTGGCCATCTTCCCAAAACAATCTTGGCATTAAGAAAAGCCAAATTATTTTAAGATGGATTTTGAACTGTTAAATCCTATTCCACATGAGACAGAATAGATAAACCAGGTCTCTTAAATATAGCCCTGAAACCAGATGGATGGCAAGATCCGTGTGATGCCAAATCCACAGCGGTACAATTTGTGAATGAATTATATGAATCTCTCTCCCTCTGCCAGCGTTTCCCATCTGGGTAAATCTAGGTGAGCGGAGTTGCATAACTTGATGCTTTTTGGAATTTAACTGTCATGCACAGACATGCGACTCATTTGGGTAACAGAAGAACTAAGTTCAGCACAACGCTCCTCATGTCCTGTCACAGAGGGACAGTGCGGCCACCTTACCACAGTTACTGAGATAAGGCTTGCTTGCTCTTTTCCCTTCACTGGTGAGAGGGTAGAATACTAGCATTAGCAAAACACTAGGTCTGCTCTAAAGCCCTAAAAAACATATTTATTGACGTAAATAACCACACCACATAGAGTGCACGCCACCACGCCTTGTCTGCAGTTCTCTTCCATTTTATTTACTTCTAGATGGACAGTCTGGCACATCAAGTTAAAAAGCCTACAGACCAATGCACAGACAGTGCCTTTCCTCTCTCCACTTATCAGTTTTCATGCCTCTCTGCAGCTTCCCGAGAGGAGATACCACAGCCATGGGCTCTGTGCTTCTAGCCCCGTCTTTTAAAACAAATACTGCAAATAATATATATACATATAAAATAAAATTAGTATGTGCATATTTTTACATACTGTATGTGAACACATACATATATATGCACACACATACATATTGTGATACCTAATACTCGTTATACATATGTACAATGTACCTTAGCAGAGCCTTCTTGTTGAATATTTAGATTGTTCTCAACATTACAAAGAAAACTTTGCCAAGTATGCAATCATATTTGCACAACGATCCTAAAAAATAGAATTGCTGACTCAAAATACACATAATTTACAAATCTGAAATTTTCTGTATGGCTTTCCTAAGTTTGAACCCAACTTACGCACGCCAGCTCTGAGATAGTTACCATTTCCCTGGCGTCCTTCCAAGCTCTCACAAGCTACATGTAAGGGTGCTGAGGTCTCTTGATTAGCTCTGATCTGAGGGAGGCCAGCCAGCATCCCTATGGCATACCTCACCTCTTCTGTAGGCCAGCATGCTCACTGGCCACACAGGTGCTGCACTTATTCTGCATCTCCTGACACGGAAGTGCCGGAGGGAGGGTCAGTCCACAGTGTCATCCCACAGTCACCCTTATATTTGTGGTTCCCAGACTTATTACAGCCTAGGCCTATCTTTGAACTCTACACTGGGAAGTCAGTCAGGCAAGTCACATTGAACTTCACGCCAAACAAACCCTGATCTTTCCTGTCAAACTCATACTGCCCAGGACTGCTACAATGAACAGTAGCTCCATCTGTCAAGGCTGGAACAAATCTCAACTCATTCCCATTCTCTCTTTCTATCCTACTACCCATAAGTAATTTACTAGTGACCAGCATCAGCCTAACCTTCAGATAGTTAGTTTGGGCCATCCAGAAACTGTTCAATGTGTCTAATAACCACGCTCGCTAACCTAAGAGCTCAGTAGGAAGCCCTGTGCCTGTGTTCCAGCCTCATCTGCATGCGATGGCAGAGTTTTACTGTTCTGTGCAAGCTCTTCCAGGCACTGTTCTCGGTGTCTGGAGTGTGCTATGAATAAACAGACACCCAAGCCTGAGGACTTTAGGTGAAAGAAAACAGACCCCGTCTATGAATACGAGCAATTATAAGGCATGTGAGAATGTAATGGCTGTTAAAGAGAAGAGAGAGCAGAGAAGGGCCGGGTCAGTGGGAGGTGCTGCTGAGCTCTCAGAGTCGCCCTGGCTTCCTTCTGCTGCTGTGATAAAATATGCTGACATGGCACAGGGGATAAAGGATTTATGTGGCTCACAGTTCCAGGTAGCAGGCCATCACCACGAGAAGTCCCAGTGGCAGAAGCCCGAAGCGGCTCATCATCACATCTCCAGTTGCAAGCGGAGAAATAAACACACGTGTGCCCAGTACTCATCTCATCTGATTTGCTTTCTTTACTCTAACACAATTCAGGACTCAGACCAGGCAGTGGTGACATCCACAATGGGTGACCTCACATAAATTAATGTGGAATACAGACAGTTCCTAAGAGACATATCCAGAGGCTACCCTGACGTGGACAGTCTCTCCCTGGGGCTCATTCCCCAAAGGATTTTGGACTGTCATGTAGACAAAATAAACGATCAAAGCTGTGAACATCTGAATCACTGACATGCCTGCGTCCTGGGAGCTCCTGCGTTTTCCCAGCCCTTTCCTCCTAAGAGGATTCCCATTCAAGCAGCTCCTCCATTTGGATGACAGCCTGTTCTACGCAGGGCTGACCTCTATCCCCAGCTAAGCTACTGTGACACCAAAGAGCTCTTTCCACTGGCCCTTCTACTGTGAGCAGCTGAGCAGCGTATGCAGCACACGTGAAGTAGAGTTTCACACCCAAGGCCTGCTCAGGCTGGCACCTCAGGCAGACACATTCCATTGGTGGGAACAGAGCACCGGAAAGGGATGGGCCAACTAGGTGACCTCTGGGTGGGTTTCTACTATTTAGTGGTCCCCACTGCCTACACACTCCCTCCAGTGTTCAAGACACTGACAGAAACTGAAACAGGGCTTTCTAACTGCAAGTGTGGAGCACAGCAGGTGAACTGCTGAGCTCTGATGACGAGTGCTAGGAAGTGTGATTAGTGTGATTCCTGGATTCGACACTGGGGTGTTGTCCTAAAACCAACCCACATGCTTTAGCCTTGACTTAACGTTCCATCACTGGACCAACCTGAGTTTTCAAATCCAACTTCTGTGTCCTAACCAAATATTTCCTTTTAGTCAGTATAACATGCTCACATATACTGATAGCATACCTCTATGATGAACCCCGAAAGGGTCCTATTCCTTCAGTAGTTATGATTCCTTACATATTTTATATAATTTTATATTTTATAATATATATTTTATATTATATGTTTTTTAAAATATAAAATACTTTCTATTACTGTATTTATTATGTTTTATTATAAGGATTTCATTTTAAAGATTGGCATTGGAGAGCTGGAAAACATACAGAAGTCATCTACGCTAATTTGTCTTAGATCTAATGATACCTATGTGTGAATTTTAAAAAGTGTCTAGTATTTGTGTGAGAAAAGTGATTTGTCTGTGTTCTTAATTATGTTTCTTAGTTGTAGCAGATGGTTATAACAAACATAGCAACCATAGTTTTTTATCCAAACAGCAGAGATGAAAGTCAAGGAGGACTGTAGCTAACCCCAGCTTCAATCCCTGTGGAAACAATCAAGTTGCTATTTAGACTAAAAGGATGTGCTCCGAGACTATGATTACCAAGGAAAAGCAGAGGAAGACATAGCCAAAAGTACAACTTTGGAATCTAACCACGGAGCATGTACACCAGAAAAGGGAAGTCCCTGCAACTTCCCTCCCCTTTTATTTGTAGAACAGGAAAAAATATCACCCGTGAAAGGTATATACAAAAAAAGGAGTCAGTGACTTGAAAGAATAACCTGCCTAGTACTCAGTCACCCAGCCAGTCCATGTCTACTTCTGAGCTGTCACTCTGTCCCTGTGGAGTGCACAGGGCACAGACATAGGGCCAAGAATACACCAGAAGGTCTGCTTTACTTTTCCCAGAAAGAAGCCTTTTCAGCCTGTAGTGTGCTATAACAGCTCGACTGCTGAGCAGAATTGGTAGTGTTTTAGCGGGACCCGATCTTCAGGAGGTTCTGACCATCCTCTGAAACAGCACCAGGGTAAAGGGTGATGTCAGGGATGAGTAAAGTGGATGTGCCAGGAGACACGCTTCTAGACCAGCTGCCTGTGAACTGTGCTGTGAATGAGCTGTCACCGTTGGGATCCTTTCCTTTACACTTCCTTATGAAGGAAGAGAGAGAGAGAGAGAGAGAGAGGCAGTGGGAACAGAGCAAGGATGCTGCTGGCCTTCCTACCTCTTGTCCCTCTGAAGCTTTCACTGATGATTGCTAGTCATTCGGTACATGTCTTGAAGAGGGTCTGTTGAATGTATAAGAGAAAGGCTACCTTGAGACCATTGATGGGTATTTACCTATTTTCAGGGGTGAAGATATATACTAGGTTTCTCAGAGAGGTCTAGGTGGTGTCTGACATAGCTTCCTAAGGCCTTGTCTTCAAAGGGGTGTGCCTCACCTTCAAAGTTAGGTAAAGAGTTAAGAAACCATTCTCTTTCTCTTAAAATTCATGCAAATAAATATTCTGTAATTTACATATCCTGGAGCATTATAGGAAATGATTCTCCAGTCTGCTGGTCTTTTTAAGGTGCTGAACTCACATCATCCTAAAATACCACTCATTGTACCTAAGCTGCTGCCAAGGAACGATATGCCGCCAAGAAGTAAGTGAGGCAGAGAAGAACTAAAGAAACTAAGCTAAACTCACAGACCAAGGACACTAAATAGAGAGCAGGCTTTACGTCTGTAAGACAGAGCTGAGAGACACCCAGACACCAGAAAGCAAGTCATAAGCCTCCTGGGTTTCCTTCTGCAAATCTATCTAGAGAGAACACTAGTACACTGCTGTCAGCAGGAGCCTTCCTGGTGACTTGCAGTTTTCTGTTCTGGGCTAAACAAAGATGTGAGAGAGCCATGTGATGATGGTGACAAGTTCCTCATCTGGTGACTGCAGCTCCCAGGAATATGATAGGCTCTCAGGAGCTTGCTCACAAATGAAGACAGAGGCTTCAGACTTGAACCCAGAGCAGGCAGGTCTGCCTGACCTCTGCTTATCCTCTCCACACAGCGGAGTGCTGGGTCTTCATCTGCTTTAGGTGAGACAAATCTACCTAGTTTGGTCACAGGGTAGATGCCAACTGCTCAGCTGACTAGAAGCAGCAGGCAGAAGAACCGAGCAGTATACAAATGTAAGGTCAGAAAACTAGTGTGAATGAGCAGGAAATGAGAGTTGAACAAAAGGAGATAAAATACAATTATTAACATTCACAGAAGGGGAAAGGACACAAACATACAGCACATGGGACATCAGTGTACAGGTAAGGGGTTCTTCAAGCTTGAAGCTTCTGGGGAAACTACTCTATTATTTGTCTTACTACAGATGTACCTCAAGCACAGAACTTTAAAATAAAATTTTGAAACACATATTTAAGATAGCAGAGTGTTATTTTATAGGACTCATAGAAAAACATGCATTGGACAGGTAAGAGAAAGGGGGATCAAAACTTGGGTCTCTGTAGGACTTACACTCCTGCACTTAGAAGTGCTGCAGCCAGAGCATACGTGTGAGCCTCTTGGAGCTTCTACACAGGGAGGCTGGGTTGGCTGGGTTGATTTCTGAGTGTTCCCAGTCATCTTGAAAGAGCCAGGACTCCTGAGACACTCATTCTGAGAGAATCCTGGAGACGAGGGGCCAGGCCTTGTCTAGCCTCAGACCTCATCTCAGCCAAGCCTTCTGTACACCATGTGTTCCTACAACTCATGGGTGCTGGCCACAACTCCAGGAATGCCTCCGTTCTACCTTCTGATTTCTTTTTTTTCCCCTTTAGACTTTATGTTACTTTGATCAGAACAGTTTGAAGGCAAATCCATACCAGTTTCCCTCCCCTGCAGCCACCATGTCCAGCTCCTTTAGCTGATTTTTGTTTTCCCTTCTTAGCACTTCTGTTCCTATTTCTAAGTAACATGATTAGATTGTTATGCTGCTGGAAAGTTTGCGAGCTTTGCCTCTGAATTCTCTGTCTGAAGGATGAGACTGCTGTTCTTAACTTTGCCACTGTCAGGACACAGTTCTGACTGCTTCCTGATCTGGCTTTCAGATAGTTCTCTCTTCTCCTCACCTTACTAGCTTCCTGACAGCAGGGCACTCTTCATCCAAGCAGATGGTTTGCAGTGTGAATGAGATTGCTTCTACCATCCTCTCACCCCCTCTCCCCAGCCTTGGCCGCCATGCAGCTTCCAGCAGTTCTCCTGAGGCTGCAGGCAAGCAATTATCACTCATTTGACCACTGCCACTTTTTCAGCTGTTTCCAGTTTCTCAAGTTTTGCTGTTCCTGTCCTCTTTGTCTTTATGGATTTTGAAAAAAAAAAAAAAATCCCCCGTGGTCGTTTTAATGAGGTTTCAAGAGGGGGTGGAAATTAAACAAAGGTGTTAATTCTTATCAGAAAGTACATAATTGATTTTATCTCCTCCAGAGACAATTTCCCACTTAAAACCACCTGCTTAAAACATGTGTTTCCTTCTAGTTCATTTTTTTCTGACCTTCATGAAGCAAATCAATTCAGTGACGAGAAAAAGCAAAACAAGACACCGCCAGTCAAAGCAAGTCTATGGCTCTGGCCACAGAAAAAGAAATACAGATGACAGGGTGAGATTTCTTTTTTCCTAGAAGAATTTGGCAGATTGTATCAGTGTTTATAAATGTTTTAAAAATATTTTTTATGATACTTCTTCCTCTTCGGGTTCCGCTCAGTTCCTGTATTTCTGCCTACTTTATTCACTCGAGAAAGGGTGCATTAACGTATACACACTCATTCCTAAATAGCCCTGCCATTTATTATGTCTTGGTCTTACTCATATGGTGTTCAGACACTGCCTCCTGCACCACCTTGCATGACCCAGTTTGTAGCTTCAGGTGGCACCCAGCTCTGTCCCAAGCTTTTGTTTCCACCTGTCACCTGATGTTGCTGGGAGCCAGGGCTTCCCTGTGCAAATACTCTTGGGTATTAGCCTTTCTCTAAAACCACACTGTTCTGCTGTCTCAGAAAAGACAGCCCTTTTCCTCAGACCAAGTACTCTATCCTTCTTCACGTCACGTTTTCCATTTCCTAACTCTGTCTGGTTTTTTTAAATTGTGTGTTGTGTGTGTGTCTTTTAACATCCCACACTTCACTGAGTGCTATTCTTATTAAAATTTTCCTTACCTTCCACTCCCAAATTCTCTCTGCCACTAGCTTCTCCTGAAAACCAACCTGCAGAAGCCTTGCCACCCATCTGTGCTGTTCCCATGGCTTGTTCTCCTGTCCTGCTAGGCTCTGTCTCCCTGGGGTGCCTACAGATCTCCAGCCCATCACGGTTGGAGGTCTTCACTAGAGAGAAAACCTTGCCTGCCCAACTCCCTCTCTTCTTAACACCAAAGATAACGTTTCTTTCCCCTGGAATCTACTAAAGCACTTTTTAAAATGTGACTGGTGTCCCACTGGCCAGGATTCCTATTTCCACTGGATTGTTTAGATGAAATGTTATCTAATATGAGCATAAGTTTGTGTTTAAAAGCTAGAAATACTTCTCAATTCCCTTTTATTTTGGTGACGTATATCTTCCTTTCCAAGACCAAAGTTCTGTAAGCACATTAAGAATTACTTCTAAAATAAAGTCGTATGCAGATGTCTTTTGAACTCAATGCAAATTAGCAATTCTTCATTATGCCTAATGATTGTGTATCATTACAGTAACTGTAAACATGAGAAATGAAAGACCAGGGCTTTAAGTATTTCTGCATAGGTAGCAACAATAACCAAAAGGTAATCTTGGCTCATCTTGTAGTATCTTTATGCCTAAGGCACCTGGAGCCTAACAGGGCAGTAATTCTCTATTCATCGCCAGGGCAATCCCTGACACTCTTAGTACAGCAAGCGATTCGTTACCAAAATCAAGCTGAAAAACAAAAACCCATTATAGAAGAAATCATCAAATTTCATCAACCAGGGAATTTGCAAAACTGACATGATCAAACAGTTGAATTAATAAACAGTTCCCATTTAAAATTCAACAAAATCCAAACTACTTATACATGTGCTCAACAGAATACTTAATAAAAGTCAAATCACATTTTGCTAGTTAGCATTCAAGCCACCACTCTGCACAGAATGCTAGAACAGATGTCTTGGGTAAGATGCAGAGTGTAAGAATATACAATCTTGGTGCTGTAGGAGGTTATCCTGTCCAGAGGATGGAATGCATTAGTAGAATGCACAATAATTGAAGTTCTGACAACCGGAGAGAACACGTGAACTGAGGGCCACAGAGGATGCTATAGGAACATAAGCCCTGGAACCACGAAGGTCTGCAGACACACCGGGCAACTTCAAACGTACTAGGAGCTGGCGGAGGAGCACAGAGAGTTTAACTAAAGGGACAGCTTATGAACTGTGGTGGGGTTGATATGCAGGGAAAGCAAGGGGAAGGCCAGCCTGTGGGCACCAGGCGCTGGTGCTCCTTCCTCCAGCTTTCACAAGCTCCTCAAGACTGCCAGTAGCCCCATTCGATTCTGCCTTTTAAAATTCTCTGCACACAGCTGTTTAGCCTTGAGGCTCAAAACACCAATTGCTCTACATCATTTCAACGCAACATTCTGACCATGAATATTTTTGATATTCTGCATGATTTGAAGATTCCAGGAGGGTAAAACTAGGCTCACTTATTTTCCACATTTTAGTATGCAAGAGCTACCAAGAGCCTCATGCATATAGAAGTTCAAAACATATTTATTAAGTGTAGGAGCAGATGGAATAGGATGAATCTTCTATAATATTGGCAAAACGGTAGGAGACTTGGGTGATGGCCTTGTACAGATCAGATTTGCACCCAGACACCCTGGTAATCTAATGCATGATTCCCTGTAGGATAATGACATGCCAAAATGGCATTTGGATGGATACTGTAGGGAGAACTAGCTTGGAAAAGACTAGAAATAAAAACATCATTTTGCTAACAGTACTTTACTGAAGAAGAAGAAAAAAAAAACCAAGATGATGAGGACTTGGGAGTTTGTTGATTAGTCACACATATGAATATTCAAATTCATCCAGTGAATACCAAAAAGTTTCACACATGCCTTTATTTTCAATCTACTTTAATTCATTTATAGAAAAAGTGACTTTTTAAAAAGCACAGCAATTAAGCCAGTCACAGTGGCTCACGCCTTTAATCCCAGCACTTGGGAGGCAGAGGCAGGTGGATCTCTGTGGGTTTGAGGCCAGCCTGGTCTACAAGTGAGTTCCAGGATAACCAGGGATACACAGAGAAACCCTGTCTCAAAAAACAAAAATCAAATAAACAAAAAAGCACAGCAATTGTTAAAAAAAAAAATCTTTTTATTTTAAAGAAATCTCAGAAGCAAAGTCAGCTTTATTTAAAACTTGAAATATTCATGTTAGAACCAATCTTATACTTGAGATTGGAAAACTGAAAACACTGTTTTTTTTTTTATTACAATATATGATAGTTTAAAAATCATTATAGCTACAAATATCTATAGATGGTCCCTGATTTATGAGGGCTGAAAGTTCTGACTTTTAAAACTTTACATGGAACAAAAGCAAAATGAATACATAGCTAAGTTGTGGTGTTGCCCAGCCTCCTACCCGCATCTGGAAATGCACACACTAAGCAGCTGTGGAGGAGCTGCCCTGCTCGGTAAGACCCATTCCTTTGCTCCAGTGCCTCTCGCAATAGAGACCACAAGTGAGTGGCAGGATGTCTGCAGCAAACAGAACCAGGGAAGAGATCAATGCAGGCTCTCAGTCACAGCCTCAAGCTGGAGACTGTGTTTTGGAGACACGGCCTCACTCTGCAGCTCAGATTGGTCTTAAACTTACTATCCTACCCCAGAATCCCAAATGCTGGGATTACAAACGTAAACCACCATGCTCAGATCATCTGCAGATTGTTAGTAGTTATGAATCTCCTAGGCAACGCTAAGGACCAATGTTGATATATCCAGGTAAATCCATTAAGTGGAGTTGAGAGCCACTGAGTTAGTGTTTTCTTTAGCCACGGACAAATAATTGTCATATTTTCTCCTTGACAGAGTATTAAAAGGAAGACATGATGGTATTAATTTCTTTTATAGAAACTTTCACTCACCTGCCTTCTGACAGTGTACAATCTTCTCATAGACAGCATCTGCATTTTCAATCAGTGCCTTGAGGGACTGTATCATCTGTAAAAGGAACATCCAGACATGAGATCACATTAACAGCCAGGCTTCTTCCTGCCACTACACACCAGACACATCTTAAAACAGGCAGACAGGATGTTCTGGCTCCCAAGGCTCAGGTTTATATGTAGGTAAAAACAATAAAACCATCCATCTTCGTGTGTTTAAATGGCACTGACTAGACATGTATTCCAGGTGTAGTTAGGCTAGTAACCACTGAACTTGCCCAGAGACAATAAAGGATGAAAAGTTATAAATAAGTAAGTGTGCTCAACCTATCTAAGGACTCTTGGGTTTCTGTTCATCTGTTTTGGGCGGTATGGTCTTCTACTGCAGTCCAGCATTGCCGGGGACTCATTAGGTGGCCCAAATGGCCTTAAAATTGGACAAATTCTCCCCTCAACCTTCTAAGTGCTGGGATTATAGGGGTAAGCACCATGCCTGGCTTTGACCTGAGTTTTGAGCCCCTCTTTCTGGTGATCATTTTAACAAAATGTTCAAATTCATTTTATAAACAGCCCTAACACTTAGAAATTTTCACCCACTTTAGCCAAAAATATCTTCATATGAAAATTAGTTTAAAAATTTCAAGAGCTAGAGATGCAATGAATTGGTAAAGCACTCAGCTAGCATCCACAAGAGCTGAGGTTTCAGTCTGCAGTGCAGCAGCAGCAGCGGCAACGGCGGTGGCAGCAGCAGCAGCAGCAGCAGCAGCAGCACATATACACAGTGAAGGAAGCAGAGGAGAGGGAGGTGAAACCATCTGCATCATGTGACACCATGCATCAGAAACAATATTAAACACATCCCATCTGCTAAAAAATGTCTCTGACAATGGTTTTAGTCAGCACCCACCCTAAGGACTAAGGGCTAGACAGATTCTCTGGTAGGGCAGACAGGGAGGTGAGGCATGACTAGGTAATACAGGAAATTTCCAAGATGGCTGGCTTAAACCTTCCTGACCTGAGACGAAGCCCTACAGCTTACGACAAAGGCCCTGTATGTTTTCTCTTGCCAGTAGAGGCCCTGCTGATGGAGCTGATGAAGTTCAAGGCCAGAACAGGACATGTTCTGACCGCTGACTCATCAGTTCTGGGCCAACCAACCATCCTGTCTTTCTACAAACTAACCAACCTTAATTAGGAGAGAAAGACCCTTCAGAGATTTAAAGAGATACCTCAGGAGAAGCGAACATACTCTGGTTCTGAAGTGTCCCCTTCTGCCTACTGCAGCCTTTGTTTTTCTATATGCTTCCTCACCCCACCAAGGGCTCTTCTTCAACTGCCAGTTTGTCTGCTGTGTTCAACATTTCTTCTCTGCTACCTGTCTACCTCAAGAATTTTCTTCTCTTTTAATTTTAACTGGCAGAGAAAACCAACTTGATCAAGACCCCTATTCATGAACACATCAGCTCCTTTAAATTCGACCTTGTTTTGTTTTATGTTACTTATCGCTAACTGCCAGCATCGTTATTTTTAGTAACTAAAGATATGTAGATTGAATTATTTGTATATATCTCAGAAAACCGTATTCTTGTTATGTTTATTTAAAATATACACCAACACGTCTCGTAAGTGCACTGAAGTCTTAATGCTAGTCTGATAGCACTGATCAATTTCCTGTGCTCTAAGACACAGGAAACGTAGCGTTACTACTCGCGCAAGGCCTAGAACCACAGCCCGACTGATGAACTTGCACTCTGAAATGTAACATCTTAACATTCACTCTTCAAGCTCTGAGTAATTCATGTAAATTAAAATATTCTATTTTACAGCTTAACATTTTGAGCAGGCAGTGATAAGACAAATAGTTAAGAACTCCACTGTGCTGATAAAGAGTCACTGTGCCATTACAAATCTGCATACTGAAAAGGTTCAAACCCTCATCAATAACCTCTGTTCAGTTTTGATGTTAGCTAAACAAGTTATGGAGAAACAAGCACTTTTCCAAGCAAGGATGGAGGTTGCCACAGTTCATTATCAAAGAACTGGCCAATGGTGGTCCAAAATAAAACAGGAAAAAGGCAAATTCAAGGAATGGAATGAGCCCAGTTTTGAGGTACAAGAGTAGGAGAGATGGAGAAGAAAACTACAGCGTCAACACAGGACCACACACATATGTAAACTCGTGAGGCAGAAAAGATGTGTTTGCATTTATGAGTTCTAGCCCTGTCTATCCTTTTATAAGGATGAAATTAAATCTCCCAGAATAGCTCCCTTATTATAAAAGGAGTTTATTAAAGACATCACACCTCATAATCTGAGGATTAAAAAACTGGCTCAAGGAAGACAATTGTAAACGGTGAATGTCATGGTTGAGCTTCCATTAACCCAGGATGCCTGGCAGAGCACTTCCTGCTAGCTCAAAATTAGCTGAATGAGTGTGCCTTCTCTTAGTGGGCTCACTGGCAATGCGGTCAGCAAACTACTAATTTCAATGTTACTTAGAGAATCTGCTGTGGAGAAGCTCAGAGAACCAGCAAACCACACTGGTACTATCAGAAGCACCTTCTAGGGAAAAGAACCACCAAAGGTTAACTCATTATACCCCTTTTTAGCTGTAAAATTCATGAAAATCTTGAAAAAAGCTTGAGAGAAACCCCAAAGGTATGGACTGGAAAGCTCTTCTGTCTCCTGCGCTCTGGAACGCGTACACGCGCATGTGCGCACACACTTACATGATAGACCTATGTGTGTGCAGGCTGAGATTCCCTCCCCCCAACCCCTTCTCCTAAGCAGTGTGTACAAAGAAAGTCAATACTCAGGCTGGAGAACAGCATTTGGTCTGTTAAGTAAGCAGCAGCAGGTAGTCACAGAACGTGTTAAGGGAGAATTACAGAGGGAGGCATCCAAAGAGAACAAGGCACAGAGTAAACAACAAGCAAAGCCAGCAGGAAGAAAACAGTCCTTACACATTTTCTCTGCCACAGCTGTCGTACATGTCTGCACTATTTCCTCTGGAAGTGGAACCTGTGGTTTATGGGACTGTATCTTTTTATAGTTTGGAGGTATTTACAATTAAATTAATATTTGGTAAGTATTAGTCCCTGGTCTTTGCCCAGAGCATAGAATTCACTAACCTGCAGTGAAGTCCTCTGGGCTCAAGGCCCTGTGGCTGTATCAGTAAGACTGTCTTAGGACAGAAGGACAGGGCTAATTGTGGACCTTCCTAAGGGACTACTTGGCTGCTGTCTTCCTTTCATTCTACTGGCCATTATGATTGAAGGGAAAACATGGTTCTGAGAATTTTTCAGGTGCAGAAGGAGAGTAATCCAGTAATAGGCAACTCCTACTTGGGTCTGTAAGTAGCTGCAGTTATAGTATGAATGCTGGCTGGATGAATCAACAAGGCATAGTCATTCCTGCCCCCTCCAAAGTTTAAGTGCTGTATCTCACAGGACGCTCACATGATCCATGTGGGGAAGTTAGGTTCTTAGACTCACAGATGTGAACACCAAAGAGCCACCTGAGAGGTAAGCCACGTTCTCAAAGTCCTCAGCTACTGTGGGTGATGGGACTGAAACTGATAAGTGGGCCTGGCATTCCATCTGCCTTCAAAGCCCCCGACTCTTCTGCAATACCAACATCTTCTGGGTAACACCACACATGTAAAGATAGAAAGGCACTGCATTCAATGATATTCAACAGCAGAGGGAACTGTTCCACTCCTCAGAGGAATACAGAAAGGAAGCATCGTGTCCACTACTGCACTGGCTCAACGTTGTTGGGTTTATTCTAAAATTATAAAGTTTATTTTTCCATGCTGGAGATCACGGAACTTGTCATGCGAGCAAGGGTACTGCTGATGAGCTTCAAGACCAAGACCATCTCTTCCAATGATGTTCTAATGTAACACCAAGAAAACGCACTTTTAAAATATTACAGCAATAAGCAAATTAAATTTATACCTACTGTGAAAGCACTGGGGTACTCTCACATCAGAGTAGAGACAAAAGCAGATGTGTGTGGGATACTACCAAGAGCAGAGCCAAATGAGTAAGTTACCTTAAGTCGTCCTGTCTTCTCTGTGTATATTACATTGCTATGTCCTTAGGATGCAAGGTCAGAGAAAAGGGTTCCTTTTATAAGCACTACTTACAAAAGTGCAAGTGAATTAGTTTCATCAATCTCTCTCTGTTCATCACAGAGGTATAAGGCGTGGCACAGCAGTCAGACACTCACTCACTGCCAGGTGGAATAACCAGCCATATAGGTATTCACATTATTTATTCAGTATAAAATACTTTTATACAGTCACTGTTATGGATTTTTTTATTAGTGACTTGTTTATTAGTAGCTCCTAAATTTCTAACACTGATGCAGTAGGAAAGTCTCAGAAATCCACCTGATAAATATGCTTAACTCTAACATAGGCTCGCAACTGTCGGTACCTAGCTCCAGGAGGATCCAATACCTCTGGCTTCTATGGCACCTATAACTCATTCACATGTACATATACACACAGTTTAAAAATAAAACTAGCACACCAACCCCACACACATACATACAACATAGCCTCTTTTTTTTTTTTTTTTTTTACTTTTTTATTTTCCTGGAGATAGGTCTCTCTATATAGCCCTTGCTATCTTGGAACTCACAGTAAAGACCAGTTGGCCTTAAACTTTTGAGATCTGTCTGGCCCTGAGTCCTGAGTGTTAGACTAAAGGTGTTTGTCACGACACCCAGCTCATAACATAGTTTGTAATACCTGGATATAATAAAACTTAGACACAGGAACTGGGGCATAAACAGACAATTGCTGTGGGAAATGTTTTCAGTGAACTCCAATAATCTTGCTATCCACACCGTGAAGCCAGGGAACTAGCATCTTTAAAAAGCCTACATGGTCAGCAAGAGTTGTGGTCATCAACTCTTTCCAAGACCACTATGAAAATACTATTTAAATAACAAACTCTTTCCAGACTAACTTGTCAGGTTTCTTCACAACACTTCACCTCTACTTCCAGAATTTTCACAATGAAATTATAGAAAATTATAGGGGGAAACCTAAATAAAGCTTTCAGAAGAATGTAAAAGTTTCCTTGAGCCATCTAAAACAAACAAATATACTGGGGTGCTACTACATACAGGTTTCTTTAAGGTAGAAGAGGTGGAGTAGGATTTAAACAACGAACAATATTGTCTTTCTCAATTCTCGTTAGAGGAAAGCAGGCTTTATGGGTGTAAAGAAAAAAGGTGTCAGTCTGGATGAAATGTGGAAATCTATACTGAAGAATTTGGAATTCATCACACACTCTTGATCGCTAAAAGCAGGATGTGCCTTGACCACTGTAGACAGGATGTGTTGTGTTCACTGCAGACAGGATGAGCCGTGATCACTGCAGGGAGGATGAGCTGTGGTCACTGCAGACAGGATGAGCTGTGGTCACTGCAGACAGGATGTGCTGTGTTCACTGCAGGGAGGATGAGCCGTGATCACTGCAGGGAGGATGAGCCGTGATCACTGCAGGGAGGATGAGCCGTGATCACTGCAGGGAGGATGAGCCGTGATCACTGTAGGGAGGATGAGCCGTGATCACTGTAGGGAGGATGAGCTGTGATCACTGTAGGGAGGATGAGCAGTGATCACTGCAGGGAGGATGAGCTGTGATCACTGCAGGGAGGATGAGCTGTGATCACTGTAGGGAGGATGAGCTGTGATCACCGTAGTCAGGATGGGCTGTGATCGCAGCACACCTTCACAACCGCAGATAGTCCTCAGGGAAGGAGCCATGGGAGCCATGGGAATGTCTTGTGATGACCTGCATTACCAGCTAGAAATTAAGCAAAGCTTAGCTCTGAAGTTTGGAAAATTTATATATTCTGTGCAACTACAGCAGCTAAGATTTGTTTGAGTTTGTGACGAAGAAACTTGAAAGATCCATGGGCCTCCAGGTACCACTGCAGAAAGAAGGGGCTCAGAGACCGTAAGAGCCAGGGTGGGCGGATGGTCATCAGTAAGCTGTGTTTTCCAGGTACAGCAGTGAAGATGAGCATATGAATGTACAGTGGTTCTGATAACATGAACAAAATGTGTGCAAACTCAGGCTGGAAAAAAATGTCAGCATCAAGCGGCAGAACACAAAGCTGAGGACTACCTCTCTGAGGGGCTACTGCATGCACCAGCTTCCCAAGAGCAAGTCAGTTTGTTTATGGGTCTCCAATGGGCTGACTTACTCTCCAGTGCTGTCCCCACACCCAAAAGTACTGGAGTAAGATAGGAGAGGGACAAAGAGAGGGAGGGAGTTAAAAGAGGGAGGGAGGAAGGGGGCAAGAAAGGGGGGGAGGAGAGAGAGAAGGAAGAAAGGAAAAAGGGAGACAGACTGGGCGTGAATCTGGGGAAGAGTTGGAGTGAACATAATAAAATATATTGTCTGAAATTCTCAAATAATTAATAAAAATATTAGTTAAAAGATAAATGAGCTTCATGGTAATGCTCCAGAGTCACTAGATTAACAAGTATAAAGCAATACCAAATTCTAAACACAGGAGTGGCCAGAAGAAAACAAAGAGCAAGGCTATCATGAAATGTTCACTTATGGTGACGCGAGAGTCTCCGAACAGAAGTTGAGTTCATTATCCTGGGAGCTCTGCACTGACATCTGGTAATGTTGGTAATTGTGGAGAATATAACAGCAGTACCAACAGCTCTGTAATAATGCTGTGTACGCAGCCCTGGAAATTGTGACATTATATAAAACTGCATAATTAAAAACACAGGGCTTTATAAGAAAAGAGAGGTTAAGAGCACAATACTGAAAAACCTAAAACCATGAGAATCAAATAAATGCCACTCAGATAAATGCAGCACCATAAATTCACACCCCATGACCCTGAGAAAGCCCTGAAGTAGAAGTGGGCACTGAAGGCACAGCTTGTGCTGCGTGCTACCGTGAGGTAGTGCACCTGAAATCTCAGACCAGTCAGCTCACAGTACCACACATGGATGCCTATAGCTCCTAATACACCCACTGAACCCAGGGAACTGGCTGGGATATAACACTCAGTTCATCCAGGAACAGTTTTCTGGTTCACCTAGTGTTACTTACAGACAAAACTACGCATAAGAAAATGTGAAATTTAAGTTATTTGTAAAATGTTCTTAAATGTATCAATTGGGAACAAATTTGCATTTTCAAATCAGCTGTAATCCCAGTATTCACTGTAGAGGGAGACTATTTCTAAATAACTTTTCTTGCTTGCTTTAATGAAGTGTAATCTTAGTCTATTTTCTATCCTATTCACCAAAGCTAACTGGTGGCATGACACAAGCCTGCTTCCACAATGCACTCAATTGTTCTTCTGTCTTGCAGGAGAAGATGTCCAGTGGTAAGTAAATATGCAGTGTACTGGGATTTGCGAGTGATCCCTGGTTCCAGCCCAGAAAGCCAAGATTTCTCTACCTTTCCAATCTGCTCTACCCTTTCATAACATGCATGGGTGGTTTGGGGGACCAGAGAGGTTTTCGTGGCACATAGCACCTTTTGAGTCTCTTATGCTCCAGACTTCAGCTGGTACAACAATAACATTGCTCCATTCTATATGACTGACATTTCACATTATAAATGCCTCTCTGACCACAGTAACTATTTTTATCACTTATACTCTAATATAAACCTATATAACGTCAATACAGTTTCTGAACTGAAAACAGAAAATAACATCAAATGCTTATCATACACAGTACAGTACAGGCTCTTCCTACTGAAATAATCAATTGAATTCAGTAAACATTTTATAAAAGTGAATAGTATCATACAATCAAAATTATTTAAAAATGAGGACTCTTGCAAGATTCTTGCCAGTTGCAGTGGTAGCTTATGTTATAAAATAGACCAACTGTTTACATTTGTGAATTTTTCTGAGAGCCACTTCCAGAGTTAGCCACTAGAAGTCCTTAGTAACACACAGTTGCTAGGCAGGAAGGAGGGAGAAGGAAGCTGGGATAAGGGGAAAGAACACAAAGGGAAACTTAGGAGAAAATTTCACTTCTCAAAGAATAAACCAAAGAAAATCTCAAAGAAAATCAGTTGGGCGGGGATGGGGGGGTAGACAGCAAACCCCACAAAAGCCCCAGCAGTACAGCTCGGAGATCTCAAACTGAATGCACACGGCCCATCGGCACACCCTGCTATACAAAACAGCCTGAGAGAAGCGGAGACTGGCTCAGAAGATCCAGGGCTTCTAACTGTTCCCAAGGAAATAGCTATGAAATGGATATACTGAGATATTTATGTCACTATAAACTCCTAGCCACATTTTAAATCCCTGAATTTTAAACTTATTATATTCACAAGGAAAACAAAAATGTTGAAATATGAACATCAAAACAGAACTTATATGCTACAAAGGAACGCCATGGAATTATAAAGCTAAACCCATCCAAGCTACATAACCTCTACCAACTCAAGAAGTTTTCTTGTTGTGGTTTTCCATATGGAGAATACCAGGAAAGCAAACTCGTGTAGGTATAAATTGTACCAATTCTCTTATTACTCCATTTTATAATCAACCTTTTACGTTGGGTGTCTTGCTGGGGAAGAGCTTGTTATGTGACATTTGGAAATTATCACCCTGGGGAATTGTATGCATATTCTCACACATTAAACTAGTACACAGTAGGAACTGTCTTACAACTTGCCGACCTTACAGATGAACACTCACAAACACCATCCTTGGTTGGGCCTTTGGTCATGCCAGCCTCTTACCCTCCCCTTTTCTAAACTAACAATAGCACAGTCCAGGCAGCTCGGAGCTTAGGTGCACACAATATCCTCTAGAACACGGACAGCACAAAGGGGTGTGGCCAAGTGAAGGAATGAGCAGCCTGTCAGCTGAGAGGAACTTTGGACAGGACCTGTGGACAGCCATGGACAGTCCTGAGGGATATAGTCTCTACTGGCTTCTGCCTCCTCGGGTATGTAATGCAGGCCAGATCTTTCTGTCTCCTTCCATCTCAGAGTTTTAAGAGACAGAGAATTTAGAGGTCATACTTTACATACACAACAGTGGGGAGAACAGCTCAAACCTGGCCAGGACCATTCTACTAAAGGATAGGGAAACCTGAGCTGCTTAAAGACATTTTTTTTCATCGAGCAAGTCCCTTTTAGACAGTGACAGGAACTTCACTCTTTCCTGTCTATGGAAAGAGTGCTGAATGTTTGTTTAAAGTTATTGTTACTAAGTTAATCACATTTCAAAAAGCTCATTTCAATTAAACATGGTACTACTGTTCTTACTGCCTATTTATATCATGTCTTTTCTCCGAGGAGAGTAAGGTGATTAAGAAACGCCTAATTAACTAAAAGTAACCGAATCAAGTCTCACTATATTTTCATTTGTTTCTCTCAGGTATGGAGTAACCATAAATAGATGTTAGTTAAGAGAGAAAAGTAACTGGAGACTTCCTCGTAACAAAAAGTAAGACTTTGAGCACAGTGTGTCGCCCATGGTATGCCTGGCGTTGACAGAAGACAGCATGCATAGAATTGTGCACAGAGCACTTACACATAAACCCAGATACTCCTGTTGCTGAACGCACGGGTGTGGCAGCATCTTCCCCTGTGTAAGCAGAGCCCACAGGCCTACACAGGTGCTGGGGAGGCCAACCTTCTATTTTAAACTTTGAACTTTACTCTGCTTCACAGGGGTCCTGAAGAATGGCTGCTACTCAGGAGCCTGGGGTAATGTTAAAATACACACGTGTATTGTAAATACACACATGTTGTGTTGTAAAGTTTCAAGGGGTACAGGGTCCTAATCTTTGAAAATTAAGAATGCCAATGGAAATGACTAATATTTATTGAGCACTTACTATGGGTTCTTGCACGGTTCTAGGAGGGGTGACTTCAAGACCATTTTGTAGATAATGAAGTAACCAGACATTCTTTGTCAGCACCACACCAGCAAATAAAGCAAGATCCAAGTACCTCTCTCTTCTTCCTTTATCCTTCTGTTTCTAGTCATACATTGTAACCTTATATAAAGATATGCATGTGTACAATATGTTGTTCACATCCTGTATGGGTACAACGTGCTGTACCCCTGCCTAGGTGGTTGTGATACTGTACTTACCAAGACCCATCCATGCTTTGCAAAAATACCTCTGGGGAGCCAGTTCAAAATGGCAGGAAAAAAAAAAGACAACACTTTCCTAAGGTGGGGTTGGGACTGCCAGGTATTAGGAAATGGATCAAGACTTCATTCTCCAGAAGCACAGGAGTGCATCATGGTGTTTCACTGGGGCCTACTGGGGTGATAGAGATAGAGGTGCTACAGCTGGGGGAAGGAGCCGTTTTCAACAACTTTGCTAGTATATCTAACCAAAGCCCATGCACACTCAAACTTTCCCTCCTCTACTCTACCCAGTCCGCAGGCTACCACCACTGGACACTACACCACCAACTACTAACTAGCTCGTGGAACTATCAGGGAGGCATCACTAAGTCTAAGCACAGGTTAATGGACCCAGGAGTGGAAGATCCAAAGGTGTTCATGTCTATCTTCCTCTCATAAATTCTCTAATCAGCCTTCCTGCTTTTGGCCCCATCTGCCTAACTAGCATCTGGGGCTGAAACGTACCTCAGATGCCTTTGTGGTTCTAGTGAGACCTCGTCATAGCCCTGCAGTGACTAGGGAGTCTGTCTCTTCACTAAGATAGGAAGCATATCCACTCAGCACCAGAAAGGCATGTCACAGAATAAGGACATATTATCCCACCTGACAGAATCAGGAGCAGGGGTGGGATCTACAACAGGCACTACGTGGCTGGGAGGGGCCCCAGGACAACCCTTCCTCTGCCTTAGGAGGGAATGGGTTTTCCAGGACTGGTCTCTGGCACTAGCACTCCTTACAAGCCTCTCCTGTCTCCTGTGCTAGACAGCTTGCAGAGTGCAGTCAGTCAAGCTTGGACTTAATAATTTAGGAACAGCCCTCTTCCCTTCCTAAAGGGAGGCGAAAGGAAGCAAGGCTTTCAGCTCTAGCAATTCCACCAATTCCCTTTTCTCTCCCCAGCTCACCACCCCAACTCAAGAAATGCATGATTTGACTTTAAAAAAAGAGCATGACTTAAATTCAGTTATTTGATCAGTTCATTATCAAGCAGCCCAATGGTGGGTGATTATAGCTACCACTAAATATGTGTGAAGCTACATGTATTTTGGTTCAAGTTTTGTTGGGCTTTTACACAAAGCACTCCTTGACAATCACCATTTTCTTGTCTCACACATCATAAAAACAAACAAACAAAAAGACCAAAACCTCAAAGTGCAAGTTAGTCCCCATTGTCTCTCCTCTTCTGCTTCACTCTAAGGGTCTTCGATTTCTCCAGGCAAGAAAAACCCAGGAAATGAAAACATTTTCTCTTACTAGGTCTGCAATTAAGTTATGCTCTCATGGACAAAAATGCCAAAATGCATTGAGTACATTAAATGAGAAAAACTTTTAAAATCGTGATTTAGGCTGGCAAAGATAAGTTTAGAAAACACACTATAAAAACTGTTCATATCCTCTTTGATCACCAGCATACCGTAAAAGCAGAGTCAGTAGGAAGTGACTCCTGCCATAGATGCTTTAAACTCCTTCAATAGGAAAGCATAATTGGAAAGGTTTAACGGTTGTGGTTACATATTCTGAAATATAAAATTTATACACTTTTACATCATAAACTCTTTTCATGTTATTTAGAAATGTGCAAGCCATTCTAAAAATTGTTTTCCAATTTTTCCTCTGAAATACATGACATTCAACTAAAATTATTTCAGATAATATAAATTTGATATGCCATGAGCGCATTTTAGAAGTTAATGTGAAAAATCAAATACAATTACTATTAAAAGGAGAACATTTGTTAAGACGTTTGCAGGTTATGTTATGGAGATATGGAAATGTCGAATCTACAACAAAAGTCAGCCTTGGCCTTAGGGAAATCGCTAAAAATTAGTGGGTGCCATTCCAGTTCCATCTAACTACAGTCAAATAACCGTTTTATTCACAAAGACAGATTTGTGATGTTTTGTTTTGGCACAAGATGAGTGACATAAAAGCTAAAATTATTTCAAGCCTATAATGACATAAACAATGGGAAACTCCATCTGACCTCTTCCCAGTGTATGACTATAACAATTATAAAGGCAACCAGAATGATGTACATTGATTTAAAATAATTAAGGATTTTTGTATACAGATGAAGACCCTCCTACGTAAAACTTCCATATAAAATGTAGCATTCAGTTATTTAGTTGTGAAATATATGTTTTAATTTCAACTGTTGTTTTTAAGTTAATTAGTAATAAAATCTTTATAATTAAAGTTAATTCTTAGTACATCATACTCTCTACCACTGAGGTGATGTGAAAGTAATGTTCTTATGAGTCGTGGTTTAGAGGGAGAATGGCAACTACCTCACAGCAACTGGAGGGACATAAGGGAGATGCTCTTACGCGGAGTACTGGGAACTTGGCAAAGGGCTCGGTGGGTAAAATGCTTGAAGACATAAGCATGAAGACCTGAGTCCGGTTACCCAGCACCCACCTAAAAGGCTGAGTGCAGCAGTAACTGGGATCCCAGGCAGAGACAGGCAGATCCCTGGACCGCACAGGCCACCTGGAGCTGCCAAACAGGCGAGCTCTTGTCTTACAAAGGGAAGTGAAGGTCTGAGGACAACACCTGAGGTTGGCCTCTATACAGGCTTCCACACGCATGCCCACTCAGGTGCACATGTGCCTGGTGCACATACATGAACACACATACAAAACTTCCCCCAGTAATTCCAGCACTTAGGGCTAAATTAGGAAGACTGCCAAGTTTTATAGCCAAAAAAGGCTAGAGTAGACCCTGTTTAAAAAAAGAGAGAAAGATGGAAAGAAAGACAGAGAAAATAATCACAAAAAGAAAACAAAGCAATAGTGGAATCGCTGGCATTTCCCAGTGGGGAACAGGCAGTGTGCACAGGGCATGCACTCCTAAGAAGTCTGGAGAGCATGAGAGTGAAGATAAGTCCTTCCATCATGCAAACAAAAACACAGTAAGGAACTGACAGACAGTGCTTAATTTATCTTTCTTATGGACTAAGGTCAAAAGGAACATACCAGCAAAATGAGGGCTTCCAGCTTTATTAACATGTCAATTGTTATTTATAAGAAAACACCTGTTTGGGTGGTAAAAGTCAGATTCCCAGTATTAAAAGCACTGTGGAAATATACTTAATAATATTTGCCTGAGTTCATGACCAAGTGTGCAGTGCAGACAGGATGGACCAAGTAAGTGTTCATAATTATACTTACTTAACAACAATTCTGAAATATGATTTGCCATATAAACTGGATATTTCAAAAGCCTCATTTTTATGGAGTAGATTCCATGTAAATTACTCCATTTTTTAGATTGCTTTCCTCTAAAACATGTTTACATAATCAAAAAACTTATGGCACAAATATAGAAAAACTCACTGTTGTATTTATAAACAAGCCCATGCATTACAATTAAAAATGTGTGTGTGTTTGTGTTATGTAGAGGTATAGGGGGATATGCATATGCTTACATGTGTGTGGCTAAGCTTGAATGTAGTTTCTCAGATCTTTCCACCTTATTTGTTGGGACATTGCCTTTTTATTAGTTTGAAACACAATCTCTATTAGGCGTGGGTGGCTGGCCAGCTAGCCCTAGGGATCCACATGTTTCCTCTCATTGCTGGACTGCAAGTGTAGCTCCATCACAACATACAAATGTGTGCCTGTGTGTGTGCATGTTCTGGGTATCCAAATTCAGGTATCATGCTTGCACAAACAAGTGCTTTGATGACTGAGCTATCTCCCTATCCTAACACTAACAATTCTAAATAATTTCAATCTAAGTGCTACTGAATTTCTACACTGAATATGCTTCTCTACACGACACAGAGATAGCTGACAACAGATTAGGTTAGTTCCTGATGACAGGGTTCTGAATTTCTAAAGTCAGGGAATAATATGATATTCTTAATAAATAAAATTATGTTATCAATGAAACATATACTTTGACACAATAACATAGTAAACAATTCATTCAAGTGATGAATCTTTGGCAAAGGTATTTTTATAAAGACATTTACATGTGTATTTCATACTAACTGAAAGTCACACTTTGAAGATAGCACTGATAAAACATTGTTTGTAGAAAATATCACCATTAACAGGCTAGAGTGCATCCTGAATCCCACTTAGCCCATGAAGACCAGCAACAGCCTTAAGTAGCCCAGAAGTGCTTCCTGTTTTACAGTGCACCCCAACTGGGAAATCTCCAGGGTTTCTAACACAGGCCTTTGCTGCAAAAGGTGACTCAGCCACACAGGAGCCAAAAATAAGGGTCAGAAGATCAAAAGGACATGACCTACTACCAATGGATTTATGTTACTTCTAAAATTTACAATGATAGTTATTATAGTTAGGAAAAAGTTTAAAGACACTTGCAGGGTATTTGGCATAATTCTAACACTTCTCTGGATGTTTTAACTTTGAGATTTTGAATTTAAAGAATGCTGTTCTGCTGAGCGTTGATGCTGCAGATACTGTTGATAAAATTACCCATGGCTTGAGGTCAGTATTTCTATTTTGGTCAAGCTTCAAGAATGGCATATATAGCTTGATCATGCTAGCTCTTTTTGTCCCGGGAATTCTTTTATTCCTGTCCATTGTGTTAAAGCTTGTCTTTAACAGTATCAACATGCTGGCAGCCAAAGTACTTGGCTTGAAACTGAAAATGGACCTCCAGACAGAGTTATTAATTTAACAGGCTGGTAAGCCAAGGATGGGTAAGATTCTGCACAGAACCGTACCAACCTAAGACAGAAGTGAATTGCTTTTGATAATGCATATTCCATGACATTTGGTAAGGAAGGCACTCTTGTCAGAATGACCTAAGACAGGCTCAGTTTTGTTTATGAAATAAAAAGGGGGGGTGAAGTGGAGAGCTTTTGGGGATGCTTAGCAGGAATCTGACATTGGCCAAGGACGAGGAAGTAATTTCAGGAAGGAATCTAAATCTTAGACTAGGACAAAGAAGTAGGCTTCAGGCATGAAAATGACTTTGGGATAGGACAGGGAAGTAGGCTCAGATATTTTGGTCATCCTGATAAGCCTTTAGGGACTTTGTTTATTGCCTTGCTTGTTCTTCGACTATTTGCATCTATTGTATTGCTAATTCCTCAACCTAGAACTGACCTTAATACTTGCATGTAATTAAATTGGTATAAAAGCAGATTGGGGGGAAAAAGAAGAATGTATAATCCAGTGATAGGTATCTTGTATATTTTTCTATGTGAATACATTTAATGAATATGCATTAAAAAAAAGTAAAACATTCCCACAAACAGAACCTACACAATCTGCAAAACAGTTTGTAAAGACAAAGCCATCACTACAACAATGGCATAGCTTATGTACAACACCAGGTAGATTCTAGTTGCTACACAGTCACACAGGACTGTGTATTACTAATATCTGCTGGTTACACAATCACACAAAGGACTGTGTATTACTAATATCCGCTGGCTGCGTCAATACACAGTGCAGGGTTCTGGTGCTGGAGAGATTAGATAATCAGCATCTAAGCACAAGGCACATGTCCTCAGGGTTATCACCAAAATATCTTCCTCCTTTTCTCTTGGCAATTATCTGACTTTATACAAATTACTCATCCAGATATAATATATAGATGCCACTTGGCCAAGATGCTGGAAGAAAAGTATTATTCTTCTGACAACAAGACACACAGAGAACAGCTCAGTTCTATTTTTTTTTCCTTCAACATCATAAAATAAGCTTTTTACCTTCATCTACTTCTTGATCCTCCTGCTGGCTCCTATCAGGAATGCCCAAACCTTTTTCTAGGTGACATTTCAGGAAGTCATTAGGATGATATAGAAGATGGCTGCAGTGGGGGAGGGGAAGGCCACTCATGGCCTGGTGGTTGCAGAGGGGTAAAGGGAACAATGTGAAGGAGCTGCTTCTCATGCATGCTCACTGTGTGGAACACAGTAGGTACTTTCCACATATTCAAAAGATGAGCTACAGAACTTAGGTAACTAAACACCAAAAGTCCTGTTTCCTAGATGTTTACTCACTGAGGGTCTGATCAAAAATTTAAGCTTGAAAGTCAGGATCTGTGAAAAAAAAATCTTTCAAATTATTTTATAGCAAGAAGCAGGCGATAGTCCCAGAGTTTTATCGGTTAGGGTGGAAATTTCCCTTCACCTAATAAAGATGGGGCAAGAGGTCTGTAGTTCCTAGATAAAAGAGGAAGGAAGTAGAGATGGTCTCACATCTCCTGTGATCAAGTCAGAAACTTCTGAGGCAGCTAGAGGACCCTCCCACCTCCCTCCACAGGCTAGGAGGGTAAAGAGGGAAACTTGTTAGGATTCAGATGGGCATCTTGGGTGTGCACGAAAAGAAGACATGTACAACCACAGCTCTGCACGCTGGGGAGGAGTGGAAGAGGAGTGAGACGGTGGAAGAGAAAGAGCATCGCTGAACATTGGGGGCAGTGCTCTCTAAAGCCAGTCAGCGAGCCAGACTGAAAACCGGGAAACACGCACTGTCCCAGAGAAAGAGAAGACAGCTAAACTGGTTTTCACCTGGGCAAACTATTAAGTCCTCAGACTCTGTCTCATTGGCAGAAGGTGTTAAAATGTAGACTGCAGTTGAAAAATAACAGGAGTTGAGAATAGCAGCTCTCTCTCCTGTACCCAATTCAGTGTGTTCAAAATCTAGTGAAGACCACAGTTCACAGAATAAACTACACAAGGAAGCTAAATCCAACCCCCTAGCTTCAAAACATAACCAGTGCATAGTGGTGTATAGTAGTACAGACTTATAAAGATGTACGAGTCCCTTTTTAAAACAGAATTTCCTGTAGGGACCCTTGGTAGAGAAAACGATGTGGTAAACAGCTTTAAAGGTGCCTTAAACCCACAGAAACAACACTAATACTTGTAAGGAGGCTGGAGACAGGGCTCAGTGGCTAAGAGCACTTGTGGTTCTTGCAGAGGACTCAGGTTCATTCCCTCAACTCCACTGTGGTTCAAAACTATCCACAGCTCTATGAAGGATCGGAAACCATCTTCTGACTTTTACCAGAACCAAGTCTGTACATGACACGCACACACACACACAAACATACACACAGGAAAAACACTTATAAAAAAAAGTTTTAAAAACACTCTAAGAGAAAATATGCAAGATAGGCTTTGAAGGAATTAAGGAAGAATAAATTCCAATGTTCAGTATGTGATTTGATGGAAGCATTGGAAGTGATTTCTCTGCTTTCTGCACAGGAAGGATAAAAGACTATAATGCTCTAGTGTTCTTTGGAAAAGGTATAAGTTTATTTCCTGAGCTTGAGGTTTCTGATTGTGTGTCAGTCTCTTTAGATAAGTATTCAACAATATTCATGTAAATAAAACATTTGAAAAGATAAGTGATCCTTCCTTTCCCCTTTTAAAAGTAATACCAAAGTTCTAAACAAAGAAGCAAAACTGTGAAGCTCCTATCAAATACACAGCCTCACACCACTGCCCACGAATTCTCTCGGCAGTCCTGCTACAAATGAAAACTCCCAAGAAACAGAAATGTGTTAATAAAAGGCTCCAGTTTGCCATCCATAGATGAATAGGCAGTACCACATCTATTAATTACTCGCTTCCTTAGATACTTACAACGATGCTGTCATTATATTGGACAATACATTGCCTTGCTTCATACAGGCTGAGTATCTCTCACATAAAATGCCCAGATCTGTGGGTAAGGTGGCTGGAAATGCAGAAAGTTCCTCCAGGCGGGAAGTCTACAGTTTCTCACAGAGTGGCCCCAATGACACGAGAAAGTCCTTGGGTTTCCAAAATGGCTTTATTGGAGTGACAAATGATGGTTGTATCTGGATGTGGGACACCTCCCTCCCCCCCGAAACTCAAGGCAGACCTGAGTTAAATACGGAGGGAAAAGGGGGAAGGGTCTGGGGAAGAATGCTTAATTGGCTACGCCCTCTGGCCTTCAGGTATCTCATCAGTATGTAAATCTCTTGAGGCTTAGGCCTGTAATCATGCCCTCTACCTGTGGTGGGGCTGGTAGGAGCCTTGCCCTATTGACTGAACAGTGCAAGTTAATGGAGTTCCATGCCACCTGTTAGGAGCCTGAATTCTGGGAGCACAGCGGAATAGATACCCATCCCTTGCAGGGTCTCCAGGCTACTTCCAGCCAGTGCTTCTACCAAAAACCAAGACCCCTTTCATGGCCCTACATGGATCCATAAGTGTTTCTGTTTTTATTTTATTTTTTAATTGGATGTTTATTTACATTTCAAACATTATCCCCTTTCCCAGTTTCACCTCTGCAAACCCGATATCCCATCACCAGTTACCCTGCTTCTGTGAGGGTACTCCCCCCACACCCCCACATCCCTGCCTCACTGCTCTAGCATTCCTCTTCAATGGGCATCAAGCCTTCACATGACCAAGGGCTTCCCCTCCCATTGATGCCAGAGAAGGCCCTTTCGGCTCCTTCAGATCTTCCCCTAACTCCTCCATTGGGGTCCCTGTGCTCAGTCCGATGGTTGGCTGCTAGTATCCATATCTGTATTGGTCAGGATCTGGCAGAGCCTCACAGGAGACAGCTGTATCAGGCTCTTGTCACCAAGCACTTCTTGGCATCCGCAATAGTGTCTGTGTTTGGTATCTGTATGAGGCAGTCTCTGGATGGCCTTTGCTTCAGTCTCTGCTCTACTCTTTGTCCCTTTATTTCCTTTAGACAGGAGCAATTCAGGGATAAAATTTTGGAGATGGGTGGGTGGCCCCATCCCTCAACTAGGTGGGGAATATGCCAAATCTCTGGATATGGTCTGGACAGGTTATGTCTCCCTTCTCATTTCTGATTTTGTTAATTTGGATGCTGTCTCTGTGCCCTCTGGTTAGTCTGGCTAAGGGTTTATCTATCTTGTTGATTTTCTCAAAAAACCAGCTCCTGGTTTTGTTGATTCTTTGTATAGTTCTTATTTCTACTTAGTAGATTTCAGCCCTGAGTTTGATTATTTCCTGCCTTCTTCTCTTCTTGGGTGTATTTGCTTCTTTTTGTTCTAGAGTTTTCAGGTGTGCTGTCAAACTGCTAGTGTATGCTCACTCCAGTTTCTTTACGGAGGCGCTCAGAGCTCTAAGTTTTTCTCTTAGCACTGCTTTCATTGTGTCCCATAAGTTTGGGTTTGTTGTGCCTTCATTTTCATTAAATTCTAAGAAGTGTTTAATTTCTTTATTTCTTCTTTGACCAAGTTATCACTGAGTAGAGTGCTGTTCAGCTCCTATGTGTATGTGGACATTCTGTTGTTTCTGTTGTTATTGAAGACCAGCCTTAGTCTGTTATGATCTAATAGGAAGCATGGAATTATTTCAGTCTTCTTGTATCTGTTGAGGCCTGTTTTGTGACTGAATATATGGTCAGTTTTGGAGAAGATACCATAAGGTGATGAGAAGGTATATTCTTTGGTTGTAGGATTCTTTTGTTTAGGATATACTAATAAATATCTGTTAAATTCATTTGGTTCATAACTTCTGTTAGTTTCGTGGTGTCTCCACTTAGTTTCTGTTTCCATGATCTGTCTATTGAGGAATGTGGGTTGCTGAAGTCTCTCACTATTATTGTGTGAGGTGCAATGTGTGTTTTAAGCTTTAGTAGAGTTTCTATTATGAATACGGGTGCTTTTGCATTTGAAGCATAGATGTTCAGAACTAAGAGTTCATCTTGGTAGATATTTCCTTTGATGAGTATGAAGTGGTCTTCCTTATCTTCTTTGATAACTTTTGTTTGAAAGTTGATTTCATTCGATATTAGAATGGCTACTCCAGCTTGTTTCTTGGAACCATTTGCTTGGAAATTTCTTTTCCAGCCTTTTACTCTGAAGTAGTGTCTGTCTTGTCACTGAGGTGTGTTTCTTGTATGCAGTAAAATGCTGGGTCCTGTTTACATATCCAGTCTGTTAGTCTACATCTTTTTATTGGTGAATTGATTCCATTTAGGTTAAGAGATATTAAGTAACAGTGATTGTGGCTTCCTGTTATTTTTGTTGTTAGAGGTGGAATTATGTTTGTGTGTTTCTCTTCTTTTGAGTTTGCTGAAAGATTATTACTTTCTTGCTTTTTCTTGGGTGTAGTTTTCCCTTTTGTGTTGGAGTTTTTCACCTATTATCCTTTGTAGGGCTGGATTTGTGGAAAGATATTGTGTAAATTTTGTATGTCATGGAATATCTTGGTTTTTCCATCTACGGTAATTTAGAGTTTTGCTGGGTATAGTAGCCTGGGCTGGCATTTGTGTTCTCTTAGGGTCTGTATGACATCAGTCCAGCATCTTCTAGCTTTCATAGTCTCTGGTGAGAAATCTGGTGTAATTCTGATAGGCCTGCCTTTATATGTTAATTGACCATTTTTCCCTTACTGTTTTTAATATTCTTTCTTTGTTTTGTGCATTTGGTGTTCTGATATGTGACAGGAGGAATTTCTTTTCCAGTCCCATCTATTTGGAGTTCTGTAGGCTTCTTGTATGTTTATGGGCATCTCTTTCTTTAGGTTAGGGATGTTTTCTTCTATAATTTTGATGAAGATATTTACTGGCCCTTTAAGTTGGGAATCTTTGCTCTCTTCTATACGTATCAGCCTTAGGTTTGGTCTTCTCATTGTGTCCTGGATTTCCTGGATGTTTTGGGTTAGGAACTTTTTGCATTTTGTATTTTCTTTGAAAGTTGTGTCATTGTTTTCTATGGTATCTTCTGCACCTGAGATTCTCTCTTCAATCTCTTATATTCTGTTGGTGATGCTTGCATCTATGACTCCTGATCTCTTTCCTAGGTTTTCTATATGCAGGGTTGTCTCCCTTTGTAATTTCTTTGTTTCTATTTCCATTTTTAGATCCTGGATAGTTTTGTTCAATTCCTTCACCTGTTTGGTTGTGCTTTCTTGTAATTCTTTAAAGGATTTTTGTGTTTCCTCTTTAAGGGCTTCTACCTGTTTACCTGTGTTCTCCTGTGTTTCTTTAAGGGAATTATTTGTCCTTCTTAAAGTCCTCTATCCCCATCATGAAATGTGATTTCAAATCAGAGCCTCCCTTTTCAGGTGTGTTGGGGGTATCCAGGGCTTGCTGTGGTGGGAGAACTGGGTTCTGATGATGCCAAGTAGCCTGGTTTCTGTTGCTTATGTTCTTGCCTTTGCCTCTTGACATCTGGTTATCTCTGGTGTTAGCTGGTCTTGCTGACTCTGTGGCTTGTCCCTCCTGTAAGCCTGAGTAACAGCACTCCTGGGAGATCAGGTCTCTCTGGGAGGAATTTGGGTATGGAGAGCTGTGGCACAGGATCAGCTCTGCTGCACAGATGGAAACCAGAAGGATCCTGTCCCTGGCTGTTCCTTGGTTCCTGTGTCCTGATGGCTCTGAATGGGTCCCTCTTTAGCCAGGAATTTGAGCATAAGTGGTGTTCTCATCCGTGCTCTCAGGTGTGTCAGCACTCCTGGAAGACCAGGTCTCTCTTGGCAGGATTTGGGTATGAAGAGCTGTGGCAGTGGCTCAGCTCCAGGCACAGATGGAAACTAGAAGTTCCACTTTTTAAATATTTGCATACACTTACTAGCTGAGTATCCCCAGTTTAAGAATCCAAAATCTGCAACAGTTCACATCTGCACTTTGAGATTAGGAATTCTCGACACTAATCACATCCTCATATCTGAGGAAACCATTTGAGGACATGTTGAATCCCTTAACGGAGACAAAATTAGACTTAAATGATAAAAACTGCTATATGGTATGCTGGCTGGTTTTGTTTGAATGTGACACAAGTTAGTTGTTTTGAAAGAAGGAACCTCAATTAAGGAAATAACTCTACGAGCCTGCCCTGTGGGCAAGCCTGTGGTTCATTTTCTTGATTGATGATTAATGTGAGAAGGCTCAACTCATTCTGGGCAGTGGGTGCTATAGAAAAGCAGAGTGATCCAGCCACAAGGAACTATCGAGTAAGCTGTGTTGCTCCATGGCTTCTGCTTCAGTTCCCGCCTTCAGGTTTCTGTCCTAACTTCCTTGAATGATACAACTACAACCCTAAGACAGAATACTCCCCTTCCTGCCCAACTTGCTTGTGATCATAGTGTTTTATCATAGCAATAAAAACCTACCCAAGAAAGAAATTGGTACTGGGTCATGGGGTATTGCTAAGACAGACCTGAACAAATGTTTTGGGAGAAATGTGGTAGCATTTAAACTTTGGGCTGGAAAAACCATTGAGTGTTAGGAGCTGAGTGTACTGTTTAATGTGAGCTCAGAAGATAAAAGAAGGTTGAGAGGAATATAGACAGTAGATTTTGAAATTTCAGAGGGAAGTTTTGAAAGTCCCTTAAAGACTCCGTTAGGCCATTCAATGTTTTGAATAAAGAGCTACTAAAGTGCACGTTTGGCATTTCTGGGACAATCTACTAGCCAACTGGGGTTGAAGAATAATCTATGATTAAAAATCAACCACTATTATTGAGGCAAAGTCTGGGAAGTGTTTCATCGGGGTTAGCACACAAAGCTGTGGTTTTGAGTGGACCAAGGTTGTATGTACTTTATGCTGGTAGTATCAGATTCTCCCGGGTAATCGTGGTTCTGAAGGCATGAAGGGGTCATGAAGAGCAGATGAAATTTGACACAGTGGAAAGTCAGGACAGGCCTCTTGTGGAGGTACAGGTAGAGTAGCAGTGAACACTTCAGGGATTATGAGGAGAGACTGAAGCTTGTCTCCCTGTGGTAGGATAGAGTCCCTGAAGAGGCCAGCAGGCCACTGGTGAAGGTGCAGCCCAATTACAATGGAGACCCCAGCATTTTAGAGATTCTAAGATCATGCAACCAAGAATAGCAGCAGCCATGAAGAGAGGCTGACTTGAGCCTAGGGACAAGCTATCTATGCTGCAAATAGAAGGAGAGCAATGGAACCTCTGAAGTCTGGGGGAAGGTGAATGAGTCTCAGGCTTGGTCAAGAACTGGATTTTGTATACTTTTGAACTTTGACTTTTCTATGGTTTATTATAATTGTGGCCAGGTTCTTCCCTCTTGAAAAAAGTATTTCACTTATTTTCTATTTTACAGGAGCTCACAGTTGAGAGATTTGAACTTTTAAAGAAACTTTAGAGTTTATAGAAAGAGAATGGTTATTTTGGAAAGACTAGCTATTTTAGAAACTCTGATATTTTGAAGTGGTTTTGAAAGCTGGCAGTCATATTCAATGTTTTTAAAGAGATGAAGTTTTAAAGACAGTAAAACTTAAAGTTTTGAGTATGTTTTATATTACAATATTGATATTAATATAACATCTTGGGGACAACAAGCAAAGAAAGGTTATGGTTTAATGGTGATGTGTTTATGTGTCAAGCTGACAGGGGTCTACTGTGCTGGCTAGTTTTATGTCAATTTGACACAAGATAGAATCATTTTGGGAAAGGGAACTTCAATTAAGAAAATGTCTCTACCACGTTGACTGTGGGAAAGCCTGTAGTGAATTGTCTTGATTGACGATTGTGTGGAAGAGCCCAGGTCACTGTGAGTGGTGCCACCCCTGGGCTGGTGGTCCTGGGTGCTAAAAGAAAACAGGCAGAACAAATCATGTGGAACAAGTCAGTAAGCAGCATTTCTCCATGGTTTATGCTTCAGTTCCTGCCTCTAGATTCCTGCCCCAACTCTCTTGGATGATGGACTATAAACGGTAGCATGAACCTATTCTCCAAGTTGCTTAGGATCATGGTGTTTTACCACAGCAATAAAAACCCTAACAGGTGCAATGGTAAAGTCTATTTCAATGATATTGCCAGTATTTCCAACACTACTCTTTCCCTAACTGTTCCTGAGTACCTGTGCTGGGATTCATTTAAATGTGTGTTCCTTAATGGTTTCTTTTAAGAATTTTATTCTAAATTTTATTATTAAAAAGGTAGTGAAGTAAAAAAAAAATTATACCTAAAGTACCCAGACCCAAAGACTTTATAACACACTAAATGTCTATACAGTAACAGAAGCCATTAAAAATGTAAACTATGAAGCTTCACAGATTTTCTTTCAATATCAAATATATTTAATGCACTTATCTGCCACCAAAAATGAAAAATCTCTGACAGAGTTAAACTAAAAAACGTTAGCTTTTTACCCTCCTTCATAAGTTACTCTCATTGCCTCTAGTCAGCCCTCCCTTAGCCCTAATATTAAGCCATTCTTGTTCTCTTTTTATATGTTACCCTGTATTCAAACATATATTTGTTTACATGTATACATATATTATTGGCTAGATTCTGTGTATAAGGGAGACCATGCAGTTTTCATATAATGGTTTCTGTAGACATATAAAGGCATTAAACTGGATCAGAAACACTTATATAATCAATAGTGTGTGAGCCTTGAAGTACTATAATGTAGACATTTCCTTGCCCCTGATAACAAGTGACGCTGTCATCATAGCATCTTGTAGCCATTTCTCTCCTACTGGCACCTGAGAACACTTTGGAGCAGGTCGGGTCTGTGCTTCTAGAAGCATCACTTGCTGAGCCTCTCTGGCCACCAAATCAAACTACAAAGTATGGGTTTCTTACCTTTTGGTAGGATGCACTTATATCCGTAACTATCACTCCCCCACTCCCAACTCTGTCCCCTTCCCTCTTCAAGTCAACCATGTTCTAAAAGTGTAACATTCTAGCTGTCTTTTATGCAGACATTTTCAATATGTCCACACAGGTGACTTTTCTAATTGAAAGGAGCTCTGAATTTCAAGACGAGAGTGACAAAAGGAATCGTGAAGCAAAGAGTCATGAAGGAGTCGAGATCCACGGTAACCTTGCTGCAGGTCACCTCTGACTTGACCTAGAAAGCAGGCTGCACTAACCTTGAGATGTGATGTCTTCCTCACTGAGCGAGCACTGCACATAACAGTGGCAGAGAAGGCACACAAAGCCATGCCTGTGGCATAAACAGAAGGCTCCTGATCTCTGTGCCAACTATCAACACTGCTGTGTGAAGAAAGGCTTTCACTTCACAGACTTAAAGAACAATTTTTCATGTAATATATTTAATCATGTTTTCCCTCAGATACCAGAATACTGTGTTCCCAATGGATTCAGATTTGACCCTGACTTTTATACTTTATTTTATTTAGATATATATTTTAAGTTTTGAGAACTTCGTATATCATAATTTGATTATATACACCCCCTTACAACTCCTTCCAGATCTGCCACTCATTCCATAACACTCAATTTTGTGTCCATTCTTTTTAAAACGCATCTGACAATATCAGTGCTGGCTATATACTCCTGAGAGTGCGTTCATCCACTGGAGCATGTTCCACCAACCAGGACCACACTCTTAAAGAAACTAACTCTCCTTATCCCAGGAGCTATCAGTTCCCAATAGCTCTTCATCAATGGTGAGAATTCATGACCACCTTCCTCCTCTATGCTGTGATTTTGTCTGTCTTGAGCTTGTAAAGGTCTTGAGCATGATGTCACAACTACTCTGAGTTCATACGTGCAATTACCCTGTTCCATCTGGTAAACACTGCTTTGCTGAAGTCATCTAGTGCCCCTATCTCTTCCACTCTTCCTATCTCCTTTGCTACAATATCCTTGAGTCTTGGGAAGTGGGAGGGGAGGTGGGGGGGAAGGGGGAAAGAGGAGGACAAGGACAAGGACGAGGAGGTCTGTTATAAAGTCCCAATCAAGGCTTTTACAGTCTCCTATTCTCTGTACCTTAATCAGAATCTATAATTTGTTGTGAATCAATGCTATATTACCCATCTCTACAAAAAGAAGCTTTACTGACAGGTGTTGAGAGATACACTAATCTGTGGATACAGCAACAATTCATTAGAAGTTGTTTAATAGAATGTCCATTTAGCATAATAATAGCAGTAGATTTTCCTCAAAAGCATCTATCCACAGATTCTTGGCTCTGAATATGGTGTGAGGTATAGGTTCCATTTTATGGAGTGGGCCTTAAATCAAGTCAGAAAGTGTTTGGTAACTGCTATAACATTCATGCCAGTATTGCACTAGTGATTGTTGTAGCCTTGTCGAAGTTTAAAGCTTGGTGAAATCTATGACTGTTTTCTCCCCAGCCACCTTTCAGCACTATGAATGCTAAGTAGGGTTGAAGCTTGATTCCTCCATATTCTATGACTTGAGTGTATAGTGTTTTACAATAGTAGCTGTACCAGTTTGCACTCCCACCAGCAACAAATAGGTGTTCCCCCTTTCCTTACGTCCATCCCAGCATTTGACATCACTTGATTTTTGGATTTTAGCCATTTTGACTGGGTAACATAAATCTCAAAACAGTTTTAATTTAATTTGCATTTTACTTTTGGCTAAAGATGTTGAGCAATTTAAAAACGAATACTTAGCTATTATGTTTTATATTTTGAGAACCTCTGTTTAGTTCCAAGTTCCATTTTTAAACTGATTTAATTGTTCTCTTGATGTTTAGATTTTTAAAAATTCTTTGTATATTCTAGATACTAACCTTCTGTCAGATGTGTAGCTAATAAAATTTTCAAAAAACAAAACAAAACTGTGATTAAAAAAAGCATTTGAGTCGGCACAGTGATGGTGCATACCTATAATCCCAGCATTTGGGAGGCAGAGGCAGGCGGATTTCTGAGTTCGAGACCAGCCTGGTCTACAGAGTGAGTTCCAGGACAGCCAGGGCTACACAGAGAAACCCTGTCTTGAAAAACCAAAAACCAAAAACCAAAAACCAAAAAAAAAAAAAAAAAAATCCTTTTTTTTTCCTCTCTTCCTTTTTATTTTATGGAATACTTTTAGAAAACTTGGTGTTAGTTCTTTTAAAGTCTGGTAGAATTGTGCACTGAACACATCTGGCCCTAGGCTTTTTTTTTCCCAGAAAATTTTTAATTACTTCTTGTATTTCATTGGACATTTTCCAATCCAGTCTGTTAGTATGTGTCTGTTAATGGAGGAATTGAGATCATTAATAACAAGAGTTACTACTGAACAACTTGTATCCATTCCTGTTGTTTTGCTGCTTTCGTGGTGTTTTATTATACCTTTTTGATTACATGTTCTGAAACTGGTTATCCCTCTGCTCTCCTGGGTATGTTTAAATTCTATTCAGAACTAAGTGTTCTCGCCAGTGGAGGATAATCTTTGCAGCTAGTTCCCAGCAGGAGACGCTTTACCCTTCTGTATCTCTTGAGTTTCCTTGAAATCTAAGCTGAAATGGGAAGGAGGAACACCAGACACAATGTGTGACTACGGTAATGGGAAGGAGGAACACCGGACACAAAGTGTGACTACGGTAATGGCTGATCTTCACTCACATTTCGGTGGGGTTTACAATCACCATGAAAGCACAACCCTAAGTTTGTCTACGAGGAAGTTGAACAAGGGAGGTAAGAGCCACCCTGGCTATGGGTGGCTCCATCCCATGGGTTGGTGTCCTGGAATGAGTGAAAAGGAGAAGGTAGTAATGACTTCTGATTAGTTCTGTTCAAAGGAGCATTTCCCCAAATTATTTCTCTCTGCCACCTTCTCCCCAGGTGATATTTATCAATATCCTAAGAGAGCAGAATTCCTCATAATAGTGTGAGAAATGCTAGCCTGTTATATTTGTACATCCCTTTGAATCACCTAATCTCCTTAAATTACAGCTTTCAGACTAACTTACGAAACAGTCTAAAGTGTTCTAGATGAGATGAATGATGCCAATCCTATATTCTCCTTGAACATACCTGGCCTTGACTGATGTTTGGTTGGTTGGTTGGCTTTGGTTTTTCAAGACAGGATTTCTCTGTGTGTAGCCCTGGCTGTCCTGGAACTTGCTCTGTAGAAGTAGACCAGGTCGGCCTTGAACTCATAGAGATGCCCTTTCCTCAGCCCTACCCCACCCCTGTCTCCTAACTGCTGGGATTAAAGGCATGCACCACAGCCACTACCACTACACCTGGCCTTAGCTAGCCTTTTTAGAATGCAGGAGGTGGTAGCAAGGTATTTATCCCTGAATATCCTCAATGGTGAAAGGTGACAGCCTACCCTACTTGAAGTGTCTATCATCACCAAACTAAAGGAGTCACTGCTGAGACACAGCCAGTTCTAACAGCTTCATCTATATTAGAAACTAGAGATGAGTGCTGTTCACAAATTGAATTCTTCTTTAGCAGGCCAGTGAAATTGCTCAATGGTGACAAGTACTTGATTTGTAAGCCTGAGGACATGCGTTCAATCACTGGATTCCACAACAGGGGAGAACATAGTCTGAAAGTTGTCCTCTGACTCAGGTATACATGATATGGCACACAAAGTGGCCCTCCATCCAACTCACACATAAACACAATATAAAAAACTCGTCCTCAGAGTTTTGAAAAATTATAAAAGCACAGTAAAAGAGCACCATGCAATTTAGAAAACTGCAAGATAAATCTTTAAGGTAAAAATGTAATATTCGAGGTGTCCTGAAGGTAACTCATTAACACTAAGCAGATTACAAATGAAGATGCCTCAGAGCAGCTGCACCAGGAAGGAAATTACCACACAACAGTTTTGTATGATGGGAGCATCTGCTCTTGACGGTATTTCAGACACATCTTGGAAAAAAATATAATTTATTACTATAGTAGGTTGAGGGAAAACGTGGAAACAGAATAAATCAATGGCTAGTTCCAAGTTGGGATTAAACGTTTCTGGTTTTGTTTTGTTTCTAAATCATATAACTAGAAGATGCAAAACCTTCATTAGAAGCGGATTCCAGTTCCGTTCTTAGGAAGCCAGTGTTTAATCTGACTGAAGAAAGTATCTCTGAATCCTGCTTTCTAACGCAGTGATACAACACAAAACTCAAACACAACAAAGCCAAGGGAGACACTTTTCCAACATAAGCACATGAAGCGTGGGACAGGAAGCTAAAGCTATTGTGCACATCTGATAAGGTGTTCTAAGATATCTCTCTCCCCAGGAAGAGAACAATCAGGACTCACCATGTCATAAGTCGTTACAATCTTCTTCAGAACCTCAGGCACTATGGCCTGCAGCTCCATGGTGGGGTAGGGCTCACTAAGATTCAAGACCACCAGGGGGGTATTGTCAGGACCCAGGAATCGAGGAGACACAGCCAGCATGCACTGCATGAGGTTGGCCACTGAGGAGAGGCCACATAACTCCTTGAATGATACCACTGCATTCTGCAAATAGAAAGGAGACCCTTGGTCATTGTGATGGCTATTCTTGGTTGTTAAGTTATATCCGGAATGAACTAAAACTCAAATGACTGGGCATACCTGTGAGGGAGTTTTTCTTAATTAAGTAGTTTCAGGTGTGAAGACCCATTTCTAGTATGGATCTGATCTTTGAGGTGGAAAGATATCTTTAATCCAGATCTTTTGAGGTGGGAGAAATAAATATTTAATGTGGGCTACACCTTCTGCCAGAAATCTAAATAAAGGGCATAGAAGAAGAAAGTCTTTTCTATGACTTCTTTCTCTCACTAGCAAGTCCATTCCTTCACTGGCATTAGAGTCTCCTTCTTTAGGATTCCAGTGCATTAATGATGAACAGCTGAGACACATGGCCTGGTAAACTGAACAATTACTGTATTTTTAGACCTTCCACTGGTAAATAAACATTGTTGGACTAGTAGGGCCACAGCCTGAAAGCCATTCTCCCAAAAAATCTAATCTATAATATAATTAACATACTTACACTATTATATACTATACTACCATACACACACACACACACACACACACACACACACACACACACACATTTTAGTCAGAGTATGAGTCAAGTGTATGACTCCAGGCATGCTTGTGCACTATCTGGACACAGCAGGTGGCTAGAAGGAACAGATCTAGGCTCCTAAGTAACCCATGTTTCAGAACTAAGTTCTGAATTTAAACATTTCATTTTTATTGCTTTAAACATGACTGTCAAGCTATGGATCATTTTGTTTAGAATCATTTTGTGACCATGTATAGGAATAAATTATTGTGATATCTAAAGTATGTTCCCCCAAGCAGTCTGTGATAATTGTTTCTTCCCAGCATATCCTGCATCTGTCCCCTCAACCTTATTTCCCCTTTCTACCACCCGCCCTTAACTACACAGTCCCTGGAGGGCAGGCTGCTGTCTATTGTTCCCAGCATGCTCTCACAGCCAGCCAGACTACAGAGCAGGTGCTACTCAGGACCACTACAGCAGCTCTGTGGGGTGCCGTACAGACAGGTCCTGAAGGCAGGGTGGCTCAGCCCTAACAGCTCCCAAAGGGAATTATGTTCCATATGTGAACCAGTAGCCACAGGCAGGGGACAATATGATTTCTTTGGAACTGAGGGTTTGCCAAAATGCAAGCACCCTCAACAATGGAGAAACCTTTCCAATTCTGGTCATGCTTTGACCTTGATAGGAAGACAATAAATGTCCCTATTGCAGGAGACTGTTCTTATTCATGAAGTGGCTACAGAATTAGTTAGGAAACATATATTGAAAGTGTTTCCTTGGTTAGGGGAATGCTAATGTCACTTTTAGAATACTGTTTTAAGAGAAAACAGATGAGATGGAGAAATGACTCAGTGGTTAAGAGCACTGGCTGGTCTTCCTGATGATCAGAACTCACAAGGCAGCTCACAGCCATGTTTGAACTCCCGTTCCAGAGGATCCAATACTCTCTTCTGGTCTCTGTGGGCACCAGGCATGAATGTGGTGCACAAACACACATGCAGAATAACAAATCCTTTTTAAAAGAAACAGCTCAGAGTACCTACCACATGGAGCGTGTTTCACATCCTGTTATGAGCTCTCTGTAAGGAAGAACCTAGGGGCCTAGACCGACTTGACTCGCCAATTCTAGTACACAGCTAAATGTGTGGCCCATTCTTAACAGTATACAGTTCCTAACTGGCTGCTCTGAAACATGTTATTTTAGAACAAATCATCATCTTAGGTCTTTCAAAAATACATTCACCATACATATTTTATGTAAATAATTATGCTCTAAAATCAAGAGAACACTGGCTCATTTAGATGTTGCTAAGCACCAGAGTTCCATAAGAAAGATCCAGAACACATTCCTTTTACTTTAACCAATCTTTGACAGGTCATTAATTTGTGTTTCAAATGTGAAATAATATTCAACAACATCAGAGATTCCCATGTATACCACGTTAAAAAACATAACTTCTAACTGCTCATAAGAGGAACACGGGTAAGCAGCCTATGAGTCAGCAACAAGACCAGTTTTATTCTAGCATGCAATCAGAATATTCAACAACTACAGTTGTTGAAGTTTAGATGCTGAGAAATGAGACTAGTAATAAGCATTCTAATAACCAGTTGAAATTTACGAAAGTATTTAAAGTTAAAATATACTACTGTAAAAAATACATATCCGCAAATCATAGGCATGCACAAAGTAGAAATCTAAACATGAACACACACCTGCATGTTCTCTCTCAGGTCTGTGGCATCCCGAATAGGGGGCTGGGCGTTCTTGAACACCTCATCTACAGTTTTAATCCACAGTGTTCTCAGAGATGCGTATTCCCGGGACTTTTTCCCTTTCCTCACAGAAAGGCCCCGCTTATGAGGCTTCCCTCCTCCTCTTCTGTTAGTAATAGCCACATGGACGAACAAAGAAGCATGGGCAAGGACCTCTCCAGTCAAGGACTGCAGAGGCACATGGCGGTAGCCCGTCTGTAAACACTCAAAGGGGATCGTGTACTGGCCAATAAACTCATCCCCGATGTAGTCATCATCCAGCACCACAAAGCGCACCATGGCTAGCTCAGGGAGGTTGATCTGAAATTCAAAGCTTTCATCAAAAATAGGAGCGTCTCCGTTCTGGTTCACGGTTCTCGTCCTTTGCTCTGCGCAGTCGGCAGGAATCCCGTGGATTTCCACATAGACGTAGGGATCCACCACATCACCCTTGGCACCTGAGCCCTTGGGCTTGGGAAAGTTCTGGCCACTGATGATTTTGATGTGAAGCAACTGAGGTGAGACTCCAGGGACAGAGTCCTTTGTGTTGGCACTGAAGAAGGAGACTTCTTCCCTCATGATGGCTGGTCGAAGAACATAGCCACAGTTTCCATTCTGCCTAAACCAGCCAATGTTGAGGTCCATCATCAGTCCTGGAGTCTGAAAGTTCATGGCTACAATTTGACAGCCACATTTCCAAAAATCTTGAGGGTTCATGTTGCTAGAGTCAATTCTCATTGGACTAGGAAAGACCCTGGCAAGAAAACGCTTATTGTAATTTACAAAGTCCCCAGGATTTTCATTGGCGTATTTGCTAGCAAGTACTTCATTAAACGAACACACTTCCCAGTACTTCTGCACCTGAAACGACACCTGAAATTCCTTGAACTGGACCGACTTACAGATGCTGACCAGTTCAGACAGTTCTTTGCAAAGCTGAAATCGCTTCACAGGCACATGGTTGGGTTGTTCCACATTCTCTTTCCCCATCCTCTGAGACATTTCCGCTCCTTCATCCTCATCAGTAACATCCCCTTCCACACCAGAGCAATTTGAAGACAGCTTCTTTGCTTTGATCAGTATTTTCCCTTTCAGGACATCTGGGGATGGTAGATAAGCTTCCTCCATGTTGGGTGATGTAGTATACAGCTTGTCTCCTAAAATTTTCTTCATGTGTTGGGCCATCACTCTCTGTTGTTTAATAGAACAATGATTTTCTAAACATAAGATGAGAGGGTACTCGGAAGCAAAGAATGCATACTTGTTAATGATATCGATGACACTGCGGAAGACTATCTGAGAAGTCATGGTGTGGCCTGTGTAAATCACAGGCTCATTATCTGGCCCATCCCACACGTCTAGCTCAACACTCCTGCAACCCATTTTAAGAGCGCGGATATATCCTGTGATGTCAGAGGGACCCCGGAACTGATCCTCTATTAAGTACGTATTATGGGATGAGTTTATAAAGTAATGAGACAGAGGTTGCTTCATATCCTGACAGACCTTCTTATGTTCCGGATCAAAGATGTAACAGTCAGGTGACATCAGATAATTAGTGAACCCATCTATGGAGAGCCAGCCCTTTTCCTGGCCTTCTTTGGATGGCTCATATTTGTGAATAATTTCCAGGCTTATTTCCTCATTTATATGTGCTACACCCTGTTCTGCCTCTAGAAACATCATAAGGTCCTTGGTATCAAGGAATTCTTTATTGCTTGAAAACTGAACTAAAAGGAAGTAAATTTCAGGTCTGGTACAAAGTTCATGAAAAACCTCAATAAACTCTTCCTTTGTGATTTCAGTACCAGCTTTGTCCTTAGATTTATGCAATTCTTTGAACTTAAGCTCAATTTTGCTTGTTTTTAGACCAGGATTGAGGTTTCTGATACACTGAACAGCATTACACAGAGTTATATGTCCAAGATCGTCTACATCGATTTCACTAAACATTTGTGAAACCCAAGAAGTCCTCATGTTGTCTTGGCTACTTTCTAACATATCGAGCGTATGTTTCCCATAAGAAATCAGGTACCGGAGTCCTGTCACCCAGATGTTTGCAACATCTGCAGAATTGGCAACCAAATCGAGTGACTCATAATTTTCTCCATATATGACTGAAAACGCACAATCTTCAGATATCTGCTCAGAAATGCCATTGCTGCGGAATATATCCGTGTTTTTCCCTGTTCTCACTTCCTTGATAGATTTGATATCAATCTTGGCTTTCTCGGAATCCTTCTTAGATGGCTCCCACCTCAGGCTTTGCATGTCGGCGTCCAGCAGAAAATACCGATGATAGATTCTGGAGTTTGAACGAACCTTTTTGAGTTCCGAGCCCTCAACCATTGAGTTGATGCAGTCACTTGCACTGCTGATTTTCTTCTCCGTTGGCATGCTGCTGAATGACACCGTTTTCTTCCGCTCTCTTTTCTGCTTCGTGCCATCCTGGAGGGAAGAAAAGTGTGTTAGGATAACACAATCATAGGTGACCATATTCAGACCAAGAATTAAACTTTAATTTCCTGAAAAACTGTATACTGTCATTTTCTATTGTGGATCCTGTGATGAATGACAGCTGTCCACCTTTAAAGTTTAGGAGAGGCCTTTGAGTGCAATCTACTGCCAATGAGCAAGAAATTGTTGCTTAATAACCATGATTCGTATTTGTCAAGGAGTCTCATTCACAAAGAGCAGACACTTATTTTCACTGGCTGCATAATTTTCAGAAAATAGAAGACGCCTTGGCTTACAAACTTCCAAGAATTCCAAGGCATCCGAGAAGAACATTAAACCAACTACAGTACCCATTTTCGAGTGGGGCCTTTGCAACTACAGCACTCACGTACCTGGGCAGGCACTAATCTGCTCCATCAGTGGTTTCTACAGGCTCAGCATTACATGCCTCAAAATCAACTGAGCTAAAGTGTAGGTTTGAGCCTATAGAATCAGGTCTCTAGGGATGGTGGCAGGGATCTGTATTCAGGTAGCATCCCACATGCTGGGTACACAGACTAAAGTCTGAAGGACTTTTTCTAGCCACTTGGGCTCACCAGTATGTTTTGACTGTTTTATTTCTGAACTCTATATACGACTGGGATACAAATAATTAAGTATGAACTCGCAAAGTATATATTAAATAGACACTCAAATTCCTGGCTCTTTACAGTATCACAATGAGGTCCTGCATACTTTGGGTAGATGTAGATTACTATTATAGTTATGTTGGACATGAGAGGACTTTCAGATTATAGCTGGGGTATATCTACAATGATAGTTAGAGTTATTAAAAGCTGCTGCTCTGTATCTAGATGCTGTTGCCCAGAAACCTCTGATAAAAGCATGGGTTATAGTGCTATCCAGGTGAAAGCTTCAGGGAGCACCTATTCTTCAATAGTTTCTGTCTCTGCAGTGATGGGAATCAAACCCAGGGCTCTGGGTATGCCAGGCAAACACACTGCTGCTGAGCTATACCCCAGCCCTAGGGGTGCACCTTTTTAAAGAAGTTTGCATCGTCTGTTTTCCTACAAATTCCAACATATTCACACTTAAGAGCCAGCACTCACATTTACTTGTATATTTCAAACCTTTCCTATACAGTCAGATACCTTTATTTGAAAAAAAAAATGATGAAATGACTGAAAATATCTTTGGATATCTAAGCTTAAAAAAAAAAACAGCATTGCTTTTCAGGTAATAAATGAAATCTGTGACCAATTTTTAGCAATTTACTATAGTCATAAATAAAAAAACAGAATAGAAAGAGGGCTGGAACTATATAACTTTCATGGGAAAAACCATGTAATCATGTAAACATATCTAAAAGCAATTCTGCTTTCCCTACTCTGCATAGACTTTATTTAAATAAAACATCTATATTTAAAAAGTTACCATAATCCTATCTTTATCTGAAATTTAACACCATTCTTACGTTTTGATTATCTATACTTTCAAAAGCAACTTGCTGAAGGTAACTAAACTTAATCTTTACATCCTATGGGTACCATTTTCCTCAAAGTTTTAAGATGAACCATGGAGGTTTTTGTGATCTGAGACACAAGGCAAGACAGAAAGCCATCAAGCAGTGTTTCTTTATAACTATATTGTCAGAATAATAAAGCACAAAAAGAGGCTGCGGTAACCGAATCTGCACTGTACCACAGTTGTTCCAAATCCCTAAACCAGAGGCTGTATTCTATCTTTTTAAGTGAGTTGGCATAAAATCAAATTTGTAATCAGACATGCATAAGGGCATAAAACAAATGTATAAATTTTCTATTTGTCAGAACAAAATGCATCTTTGCCTCTAAAAAGACACATTTTCCTTTAATAAGGGCAACATGCTAATTTAGAAAGGAAATTTCACAATCTATAAATTACATTTCAAAGTGCTGCTGGTACACTGAAGTCACCAAGATAAGCAGAGGTGTTTACCCACTGATCCATTAACATACAGACTGCTTTCTCAGCACTCTCCATCATTTATTCTCCCACTTTTACAGTGATTAATAATTTAATGCTACCTTCTAATTTGCTACAAAAGACGCATTTCACATTCATGGTTTTCTTTGTTATCAAGGAGAGGACTAAAAAGCCAAGTTCCTTGACTGCATGCACACAGCACACATATGCATTCACGCCAGTGTCTGTGGGACAGGCAGTAGCTCAGACACCACACTATGGCTTTATAAGTACTGCTTTCCTTTTTACAATCCAGGCTAGATTCTGACTGGTGACTGCTGGTCACTAAATATCCTGACGCACATTCATGATGGTCACCTAAGTGCTGCCTGAAACAACGGCAGCAAGAACACTCTTTACTAAACTCTGTAGCCAGTCTCTTCCCCTAGCTGACATTAGCCAACGCCATCTTGCCTTCACCATAACAAGACATGATTGAAAATATTCTACTTCTCTTTCCCACTAGTAGACAAAGCCATTAGAAACCACAAGGAGACAACCAGGCTTGCTTATAAGCTGTACATCTCCTTCCCCAAAGCTCATGTGTTGAAAGGTGGATTCCTGTTCAGCGATATTCAGAGTCTGAGCTAGAGGAGGTGACTGGACCATGAGGCTTCTGATGCTATGAAAGGATTAGTCCATGTGTTGTACTCGGGATATCTTAGGGGGAGCCTCCTTAGAAGCAGCAGGCCACTGAAAGTTTGCCCTTGAAGGGCTCCTCTCTACTTTGCGCTTCTTGGCTGCCTTGCGGTGAGCAGCACCTCTACGTGTTCCCAATCATGTTGTTCCACTTTACAGCAGGCTCAGAAAAAATAAAGATGAGTAGCTGTGGACTGAAGCCTCTTAAACTATTAGCCAAAATAAATACATTCTTTTTAAAGTTGTTTTACTAAGCTCACTTGGTCAATGAGAACATGTGTGTGAACTTGATTTACACAACGGTAGGTGGACCAGATTTCCTGGACGGCAGAAGCAAGCGGACATGATGCCAAGACAAGTGGACAGCTGGGGTCCTATAGCCAAGACTAAGGAAGGGAAAGACAGAAGTATACAGCTGGGCTCCTATAGCCAAGACTAAGGAAGGGAAAGACAGAAGTGTACAGCTGGGATGCTATAGCCAAGGAAAAGGAAGGGAAAGACAGAAGTATATAGCTGGGTTCCCTATAGCCAAGACTAAGGAAGGGAAAGACAGAAGTATACAGCTGGGCTCCTATAGCCAAGGAAAAGGAAGGGAAAGACAGAAGTGTCCAGCTGGGCTCCCTATAGCCAAGGCAAAAGAAGGGAAAGACAGAAGTGTACAGCTGGGCTCCCTAAAGCCAAGGCAAAGGAAGGGAAAGACAGAAGTGTACAGCTGGGCTCCCTATAGCCAAGGCAAAAGAAGGGAAAGACAGAAGTGTACAGCTGGGCTCCTATAGCCAAGGCAAAGGAAGGGAAAGACGGAAGTGTCCAGCTGGGCTCCTATAGCCAAGGCAAAGGAAGGGAAAGACAGAAGCACCTGAACAGGATAGAAAGAGCTCAGACCAGCTGGCAGAAGACCACTCTTCAAACCACCTGATTCCTGCATTCTACCCTTCCGTGTTTATTTCAACTTAGCCTTAACTTTTTACCCCAACTGATTTAGCCCTGCCTAGGCTAAACAGCAGGTCACTAGCACAGTTGGAATCAATTCTATATGCGTTTTTTACTACAAGTTGGGCTAAATTGAATACTGGAAAGGATTCAAACTATTGTCCCATACATACAGTTGTTGTTGTTGTTGTTGTTGTTGTTGTTGTTATTGTTATTATTACAAAGAAAACTAAGTGGATCTGACATGCATTATCTAAAACTTGATTAAAAGAACAGAACCTTCTGCTGAATTGAAAATGTCTCAAACAGTTTTAAATTGTTTACAAACTCTCTCAGAACTGGCTGACACACACATTTATCACCTAGCATTTCTGATGGAGAAAACAACAAATGTGACAACTCGGTCTAATGACACATCTCTGCTGCTCCAGGGCACTGACGAACAGCAAGAGAAAGGCCATAGGAGATGGCCTGGACTAGGAGAGAAATGGTTTCCTAAAGAGTTTGCCTCCTTAACAACCTGGAGAATTAGTATTTCTTTATAAAGAATTATGAAAATGCTTAAAGATTCCATTAAACACAAATGAAAACTTATCTACAGAATAGCAATTTTGTACCAAGAATGATCTTAGAAAAACCAATGCATTATGATGAGGCTAAAAAAAATCTGTGCACCACGGAAATTTCCGTTAAAATAGCATTCCTTATAGGATTCACATGAAGCATTGAAAGTGGAAAGAGCCACGTTGTGTAGAGTGGAAAAACATGTATTTCCATTTAAAAAAAAAAGAAAGAAAAGAAAAGAAAAAGAAAAGAAAACCCTGGCTACTTTAGTTAGTAGAAAGTTGTCACCAAAATTTGAATGCCATCTGTGGCATTTAAACAGTATCAATTTCATAAAGGGCAAGAGTTGCTAAGTCCTCACCCTGAGAGGAGGCGGAAGCAGACAGGTGGGCCTCATTTCTCCTGCTGGGAACCAAGTGTTAGGCGCTGATGCAGGTGCTGTGTGCACCAGTCTACCCAGTCAGCATACCATTTCCTATTACCTCTCTAAGTGATTTGTTACACAACAGAAGGTTGATTGCTCCTTGTTGGATATCACGCAAAAATTATGTTATCAATACCCAGGATTGATATGCTTGCAAATCGATGAAGTCTAAGTAGTGGACGGGTGTTCAGGGAGGGGACTCTCGGAATGAGGAGAAGGCAAAGCATGACACACACCAGTGCATTATGTCTGCGGTTTGTCATGAATGAAGAGATTCCATCTGGATTACAAATTAACACAGAACAAAGAAGTGGAATCTGTTTATTTATCCAGGGAAGTTTAGATTAGCTGAGAAACACCATACTAAAGAAATTTGTCTTAAAAGACAAACAAACAAACAAAAAGGAACAACAAAGCAAAAAAGAACTTGGGTCTATCAAGCAAGCACAGTTTAACAACAATAATTCTGAATTGGTCATGCCAGCCTGGCAGATTACCTTGTAGTGTTTTTCACATATCTTTAAATTTTTGATGTAGTTGCTAAGATAGGAGAGGGGAGGAAAAAGATCTGGGGCAAAGCAGTCAGTCTGAAGGTCATTTTACCAATCAGATGAAGTGCAGAAACACAGGACAGTTTGGACAAAGGCCAGGTACAGTCAAAAGCTGATTCTAGTTCATGAGTCAGGATTCTGAATTCCAAGTATAAGACAGTTACATGGCCCAGAGAGTTAGAGACCTTGGATGTCTTCATCAAATCCCTCCCTTCAAGAGCACAAGGAGCCCTGCAGAAGAGGAGGCAGAAAGAGTGAAAAAGCCAGAGGGGTTGGAGGACACCAAGAAAACAGGGCCCTCTAAATCAACAGAATTGCCAGGTCTCAAACACTGGACAAAGGGCTCAGGTGCATATTTAGCATATCAAAGCAGACCTGTCTGCCAGGTACTCACAGCATCCCTTAGTTCCTACTTGTTACCAGGGGCCCTCCTGGCTGGCATAACCTACCCCCTACCCTAAACTTCCTAGGCCAGAGTCTGATCTACCTTTTCCCCAACTGTCCTACCCTATATAATCCAACCATTTTGGTCACCTGATCTTTTCATCCAGTCTCTTGGACTGTTTCTTGGTCCAGGCTGCCCCTTCAGTTGGCAGCTGCTCTCCTCTTTCCTCTCCCCACTGCCTCACATGGTGTAGGGCCATGCCTACCCTGGGCTCTCTCAGTGCTGACTCTGACTATGCTCTCTGTATTATCTACAATAAACTTTCTCCTCCACCATACCTAGGAGCAGCCATGTCCTTTCCTTTCTTATTTTGTTTTCACCAATGTCCTGGAATTTTTAAAAATTAAATGAAGCAGAGTCAAACACAAAGAACTAGATATATGAGAGCCAAACAACTTAAAATCTAATATAAGAGAGAGCAACATGAGTAAAAAAAATTACAGAGAAGCATAAATAATTACAGTTCACATGGATTAGAGATCATCGTTATAATGAGCCATACATTGTCTACTTGAGGAGAGTTTGCAAATGGATGGCACTTTTATGGGAGCAATTACTTCTTTTTAAGGACTGTACTCTCTGAAGTACTCTGAGTTTTTCAAAAACAAAGGTGTTCGGGATTCCCAGTTCACTTCACTAGTTCAAAGAGACTGATCCACTCACAAAATTCTGGAAAGCCCATCTCCCACTTCATCTAGAAGGTTTAGAACCTACTAGCAGATGATTTACAGGGTGAATAAAAAAATTATCACTCTCTAGGACAGCATGTCAACCTTATTAAACATTAGCGTGAAGGCAAAGGATGTTCTATACGATTGTAAAGAAATTTTAATAGTATCAAAAACAAAGAAAAGGAGGGAGAAAAAAGAAGGTTAAAAAAAAAACCCAAGTACATAAGTCAGTGATATAAACACCATTTTAGTAATAAAAATAACAAAATCAATCAGAAAAGAACTCTCACAGCTGCAAAACGTTTTCCTTCGTACCAAGGTAGAACAATTAGTTCACTAACTTATAGTTTATATTTTAACTATAAGTTAAAATTGCCCACAGAAATATTACAGGCTCCGTCCACTATGAGTGATTCCTAGATGATTCCTTGTGCCTCAGTTTTCTACACGTACAACAGGAACAGGCCTCAGAGCAATCTCTCCTGAGTTATATGACACAGCTACTACACAGAACCCTACAACAGACCTAGTTCACACCTGAGAGAAACTCTAAGTGTAGCTTGGGATCTGCATAGCCTACATTATTAGATTCTGTGAAATTTATCCTAGGCTGAGGCGAGTTCTTCATAGGAAAAACTGTAACTGTAGCTGTAACTGTAATGATCTAATCACTGAGGTCTGTTGAAAGTTAATCTGTCTCAGAAGGAACAGTCTGCACATGACTTTCTCTGTGCAGAATGAAGGCAACCACACAGCTTTTGGGCACAACTGGGAGTGTAAGGCCACGATGCACAAGTGTCCATAGTAGCCAGGGACCCTCTCAATACAGTGCTTCCCATGGCAGCATTTCCACATCTCCCTCCAGGGGACAAATAAGTAAACTATTTCCTACAGCCTTATGTTAATTTCATCCATTTAATGACTGAGTCCATGCTAGTGCACATATAATTTATTCTCAATACTTTAATTCTATATAAATAACCACATATTAAAATGCAAATGTGAAGCAAAGATGATCATAAAATCCCAATGACCTCATGCAAGGCAGTCTGAGACCAGACTTCTTCAGATGACTGCTTCTATTTCACATTCATGCCAATTCTAGTGGAGATGCTACAGTGTTCAACTCTAAGGATAGAAAACAAATTGCCAATTTCTGTGAAATGATGCTTTCAAGGTCAGGCTTTTGAGAGCATCCAAGTCATTTGCTGTGATGGATTACACTCCCTTAAAACTGTGAGGTCTGAAACCACAGAATGAAAGGCTGTAATAAGTGAATAGCACTCTCATGTCAATAGTGTTTTAGTGACACATTTCACCACTGCTAAGTCATTCATTCAAAGTAAATTCACAAAACTATGACTTATATATGTGTCTACTATAAATTGCAATAAAGTTCATTGATTTTTCTACAATAATGAAAAACTTAATAGTAAAAGCTCAGGGCTCCTATAAATTAGACTTTAATCCCAGGGGAAATATTGATGTTAAGGCATTTTAGTTCACGATTTATAATAACAGTACTCAAAGTGGCTCCAAATCTGATGTGGGATCTATGAGCTGTTTCACACTGTTGGCTATTCATTTTGTTTTCTGTTTGTTTGTTCTGTTCTTGACACAGGGTCTCTACATAGCTCTGGATTCACTATGTAGACTAGCCTGGCCTTAAGCTCACAGAGATCCATCTGCTTCTGCATCTAAGTGCTGGGTGTGGCACCACGCCCCGTTGGTAATTTCATATACAGCGTATTGTTACAGAGCCTGGTGACTTGTACACCACAGAGATATTGAAAGATGTGATCATGTAACTAACAGCTGAAAACTCTCTAGTGAATTGTATTCAATTTGAAGAGGCACACAAGCCGATCACACATGACTGCTTAGTTTCATGCACGGCCAGTTCTAAGAGCACTGTCTCCATCACAAATTTTTTCTCCCCTAAAGTATGGTGGTTCTCCATTATTTCAAAGATAATTTAGAAGAATGATTTAGTCTTCTTCTCTTTTACATCCCGAATGTTGCATTGCTCAGGGTTGAGGAAAATGGACTTGCAAAGCAGTAGTTAGCAGTAAGAAGGAAAGCTCACGCCATGGGCCAGATCAAACACAACGAGTGAAGGACAGCAACTCTCTTAATTAGAAATCTTAATAAGTCTACAACACTCTTTAAAATTAAATTTTAAGGAAAGCTGCCTATAATGATTTGAATGAGAATGTTTGGTGTCCAACTGATATAACTGTTTTAGAAGGCGTGTACTTGTTGGAGGAGGTGTGTCATTGGCGATGGGCTCCCAGGTTTCAAAAGCCCAAACCAGGGCCACTGTCATTTTCTCTGCCTCCTGCTTGTGGGTCAAAGGTAAACATTCAGATACTCCTCCAGCACAATGTCTGCCTGCCTGCTGCCATGCTCCCTGCCATGATTGTCATGAACTCACCCTCTAAAACTAAGCAATCCCTCAATTAAATGTTTTCTTTTGTAAGTAGCCTTGATTATGGTGTCTCTTCACAGCAACAGAACAGTTACTAAGACCCTGCCCCACAATTATGTTATGAACTCATAATTATTTAAGTTTTAATCCTATAGAAAAAAAAAACCTTTTGGGAGGCCTTTTAAAATCCAATAGTTATCATTCATAAGAAATTTCTGTATGTGTAAAGGTAACAGGTCAAAAAAAAAAAGACACAAAATAATCATATTAAAAAAAAAAACCCTCAGGTCTCTGTAAAATATTCTTTTAAGTTCCAAAGCATTCACCAGTCCACACTAGCCCAGTCTCAGTACTACTATCTTTTCTCTAGACACTTCGGTATTTATCATTTCTACTTTGTAATTCAACATTTAACACCACAGCCTGATTCAGTGCTCTGATTGTTTTATATGGGTTAGTCTTATCTCAAGTAGAAGGTATTTAAAAAAACAAAAACAAAAACCAAACAAACATGCTTTGCTTTACATTTTAGATTGCCCTAGCTAGATGAACGTTGGCAGCCACACGAGAACTCCTTCTATGGAACTGGTAAGTTCAATAAAGCCTATCCAGGCTTGGAATTACCAGGAAAACCCAAACCCAAATAAGTGCACTCTCTCTCTCTCTCTCTCTCTCTCTCTCTCTCTCTCTCTCTCTCTCATTCTCTGTGTGTGTGTGCGTGTGCGTGTGCGTGTGCGTGTGAGTACCAACATGAATTAAAGAACAATCTGTGGAAATGACAGTCTGGCTTGGTGCCAAGCATCCTTACCTGATAAGTCATCCCTCCAACCCTATTTTTTTATAACAGGTATCTAAACAAACAAACAAGTGAAGAAATCATGGTGCTATAGCAATATTGGCAATATTCAAACAACACTGGTTACAAAGAGCCACAATGAAGTCTGTCAGTTTATTCTCAATAATAACATTCACCCTATAAGTTGGACGTATAAGTTACATTTCTAGACTCTTTTTCAGTTCTTGTAAAAACAAACTTATTTTGTCTTTAGTCTCTGCCTCAGGCTGTGCTCTCCTTCATATCAACAATAAACCTTCTCATCACTCAATACCTCAGAACAGTCATGGCCTCAGTTTGCTTTTCAGTCACTAACTAACTGCCCAGGTACTATGCTCTCAACGACCCTATTACAGGAGTATGAGCTTGAGATATGTTGATAAAGACGTGATTCTGCACATAGGTAGACAGTAACTCATGGGAAGCCTGGGCTAGAAGACAAGATGAACAAGGGAGCAGATCCAAGCAGCATGTGCTAACAGACCTGCCTTCAAGAAGGCTTGAGCAGTGGCACCCATAGCATGCGAATACTGTATACTACTTCTAGCCCTATAGTACCTCATTACATCATTAAAATGTCACTACAGAAATTGCTATTTCTACCAAGTCTTAATTAGTATCCATGTGCTGACACTGAACTAAATATTGTTAATCTCTTTCTAATCTTTGGAACAACTCCAGGCCATGTACGTTTTCCTTAATGTAACACGTAAGGGGGCTAAAGGCTTGTGAGGCAGAGAAATGGATGCAGACCCTCACCAGGTCTGTGTGACACCACAGCCCTCCATCACTCTACAGCACTGCTGCTCTCTAGGCTCCCAGAATCTGGGAATCAGAGCTGGAAATACAACACTGTCTGCCAAGGACCTACTGCTACCTCCTGTACCCAGCAGCTGACAGGTTTCCTAAACACTTATCAGTAGCTTGTACTCTGAATATTCCATCTCTCCGGAAATACAAACTACTTCCTGCCATAAAATATCAAGGTGAATCAGCTACCTCCAGGCCTACCTGCCTACCTTTCATCATTCTTTGTTCTGTCCTCACATGCCTTAAGCTAGCACAACTTGCTCCAGCCTAGAAATCTAGCTGTCCCTCATGCATTCGAAAAATGTGCAATTGAAAGTGGGCTAATCTCTCTCTCCTAAATGTTTTTCTATTTAGAGTAGTTTTATACAAGCAAAATAACATTTTATTTATAAAATCTATGAATGGTCCTTCCCCCGCTGAAGCACACATTTAAAAAGTTTATTTCACAAAGAATGGACAAAGAAACTATACAGGCAAATGGGTGGAACTTGAGAATATCATCTTAAATAAAGTAACCCAGATCAAAAGGGCATGCGTGGTATGCACCCATTTATAAGTGGGTATTAGCCATAAAATACAGGATACCCATGATACACTCCACAGACCCAAAGAAGCTAAACAAGAAGTCCCAAGCCAGGATGCTTGAACGTTATTTAGAAGGGTCAATAAAACAGCTATAAGAGGCTGATGAAGTGAGAAAACTGGGAGGGAGGGGAAATGGGGAGAGGAATGGGGGGTTCCGGATCAGGTGTGGGGAACGACAGGAAGGATGGCTAGATGACCATGAAAATGAATAGAAATATACAACTAACTGGAATGAGGAGGTGGGGCTTCTTCAGGATGAGACAGAGACTTGGGATAAGGGAGATTCCCAAGAATCAATGGGGGTGTCCTTAGCTGTTACTACATTGGGGATATGGAGCCTGAAGAGGCCACCTCCTAGAGCCAGGCAGGAACCCAGTGGAGTGACAGAAACACCAACCCACCCACAAAACGTGTCCTGTCTATAAGAAATACAGGCACAGGGGATGAAGCAGAGACGGGGGAATAACCAACCAATAACCACCCCAACTAGAGACCCATCCATGGGCACGTACCATTCCCTGACACTATTAACAAAATTCTGATAAGCCTGCAGACAGGTGTCTAGCCTGGCTGTCCTCTGAGAGCCTCTACCTAGCAGCTGCCTCAGATGGATGCAGAGACCCATAGCCAAACACTGGGTGAAGCTTGGGGACTCTTATAGAAGAGTTGGGAGATGGATTGAGGTCCCTGAAGGGGATTAGGACGCCACAGAGTCAACCTGGACCCTTGGGAGCTCTCAGAAACATAACCATCAACCAAAGCGTATCCCTTTCCCCCACTTTCAATATGCAGCAAATGTGCAGTTTGGTCTTCACGTTGGTCCCAAACAACTGGGGTGGAGGCTATTCCTAAAGTTGTTGCCTGTCTGTGGAATCCACTCTTCTAGCTGGGTTATCTTGTCTAGCCTCAGTGGGAAAAGATGTGCTTAGCCCCTCACTTCAGAGACTTCATGTGCCAAGGTGGGGGTATACCCAGGGGATATCCCCAGCCTCTCAGAGAAGGGGAGGATGAAGTGAGGAAGGATTGGGGAAGAGGAACCAGGGGGGTGGAAGTGATGGGGACATAATATAAATAATCAAATAAATAAATAAAATTTTAAAAATGAAAAAAAAAAAACCAACCATGCAATGTGAATGAGGGAAAAGACAGTAGGCCTTAATCCTACTTAGATAATTACAGGTAACTAAAGGATGCTGAGAGTGGAAGAAATAGCCTTCCTTCCCTAGGGTGGACTACACCAAGTGGTTATCCAATACCAAATAGTCAGGCCTGAAAACATACATACAAGTAACACTAGATAGGCTGAGTAAAAAGTCTTCAGGAATATAATGTATATACACACACACATATACATGTAAGAATAATATATTCATGAAGTTAAAAGAGAGCAAGTAGGGCACACAAGAGTATTTGGAAGAAGAAACAAGGGAGAAATGATGTGATTATATCACCTCAAAATGAGTAAATAATTAAAATATTCTTATAATCGCTGTTGTATGGTGTATATTTTCCTATCCTTTTATATTTAAACTCTTTGTCTTTCTGAAGCTAAATTTAAGCAAAGAATAGGAACATTTTTGTGTATACCCATCATTATTTTCTCTGACTTTGACTAGACTGTTTAGTTCCTTCATATTTTACCGTAGTACTGGCAGTTGGATTCATACTTGCCATTTTACCTTTTCTATACGCATCATATCTTTTTATTTTCCTTCTGTATGTCTGTATGTCTGCAGTCTAACAGCTCAGAATTCTTTGGTGACCTTGGCAACTAAGTTTTAGACCTAGAAGTAAAGGGTGTAAAAGCAGAGACGATGAGAACAGGAAACCCTTGAAGAAAAAATGAGATGAACTGGTAGATAAAAAGGAGAGGCCTCTACTTATATAAGAAATCGTGGAGCTAATGTTTCCTGAAGAGATTTATTCAACAAAGAAGGGGAAACTAGCATGCAGGAGAAGTTAAATGTAACCCTATGAAGTCACTGGGGATGCCATGGACACTGGCCTCCACTAGCTTTTCCCAAAGGTAACTTTGGAGTTAGAGCCTTAGGAAAATAGAAAGGAGAGTAAGAGTGTCAGCGCAGGCAACAAACACAAAGGTATACAGTGGAGAGAGGCCAACTGTGTGAAAAAATGGGGGTGACCTTGGGTAGAATAAAGTGAAGGCCAACCTCAGTGCCAGAGGAGGGAGTGCATCCTGAGAGAAGGTCTCCATAGCCTGGAGTACACACGTACCAGACAGAAAAAGTACAAATGTGTATGAAACTGATAAGCCACACTTACTGTGTGAGAAAATAAAACTCACCGCCTGTTTTTAAAGGTCAACTAGGCCTTGTTTGCTTCACAACTTCAAGAATCATCAGCCCATTTGTACTGGTGTTCCTCTTCTTTCTGCCTTGCTACGCTCACAAATCTGAACTAAATGATAAACAACAACTAAATATTAGTTTGTCAACCTGACTGGGCAACTGCATGCGAACAAAGACTACCACTTCAAGAATGACCAACTGAGACTACAGAGAAGTTGATGTGTTTAAAAAGAGGCTTAAAATAGCTGTACCTATGTCAAACTGTTTTAAGGACTATAGCTCAAAATGTTTTAATTATTTTTAAAAAAGCTTTAAAATTACAGTAAATTCAGCGTGTCTGTTTCTCTCTTTGTAAGTACATAACAAACCCAGTGTGTCTGCTGACACAGTAGAGATGCACTTTCTCTGTCTTTGTATCCACTTGGCATGGAGCATCAAAACGTTCTAGCTTTATATCATATCCATGGCAAGTCTCCTGTTTTGTTAAATTAAAAGCTATACTTGGATTAAGAGATCAATAAAAATGTCAATGCCTGCATGGCAGTAGCCCAGAAGACCCAAGAGACCAGTGCAGAGCATTTGCAAAGCAGAGTGAAGCCAATTTGGACTGCAGAAGGTCCAGTTCTACCGTTTCCCTGAGCTGTAGGATACCTTTTCAAAGCCACAAGGCTCTTCCAAATTCATCAGCTTACCAAACCAAAATTAAAAGCAGTTTCACAAAGACCAAGTCCCATCATTTATGTACTTTAAATGGTACATGCTACCAGCGACTAAAACAGTTTCAGTGCTTCAGTAAGATCACCATTTCCAGCCCCAGTGCTTTTAGGTCCCAGCTTTTAAGAGAAAATTATTGGTAACAAATACACAATTAATTCATGGAACACATGCAATTCATTCTAAATAAAGCTTCCTAAGCATGCTCCATGCCTTATATTCCAAAGCCCTAGGAATAGTCTCCACACCATTCTGTTCCAACTACAAACCAATAATCTTGGGTAATCCTACGGAATACATGCTGCAAACTTTAATTCTGGAACCTGAAACTAAAAAGGTTCTGTATTATTATACTTCATACTTCAGAAATTAGTGTGAGAATGGAATACAGATGTTTACAAAGCATATGTAGGTTTTACATACAAGTATTACAATGTAAATTTAAAATGTCACATTTAATTTGAATGTATTTTATTTCATAACAACAGAAATTCAGGAATTTAAAAAAAATCATCAGATCTACTACAAAAGCCTATACTCAACAAAACTGAAAAATTGAGATAAAATGGATGATTTTCTAGACAGATACCATATACCAAAGTTAAATCAAGAGCAGGTAAACTATCTAAACAGGCCTATATCCCATAAGGAAATAGAAGTCCTATAAAATAGAAACAGAAGGAACACTACCTAATTCATTCTATGAAACCACAATTACTCTGATACCTAAACCACACAAAGACCCAACCAAAAAAGATAACTTCAGACCAATCTCACTTATGAATATCGATGCAAAATACTCAATAAAATTCTTGCAAACCAAATCCGAGAACATATCAAAACCATCATTCACCATGATCAAGTAGGCTTCATCCCAGGGATGCAAGGTTGGTTCAATATACGAAAATCCATCAACATAATCTACTATATAAACAAACTCAAAGAAAAAACTCACACTGGCTTGTTAAAGCAGGGGTTTATCAAGAGAAAGCAAATAGGGAAAGAACTGGTGCGAGGCAGAAGGCTCCCTGACGGAGCAGGGAGCAGAGTACAAAAGTCTCTGGCATATAGTGATACATAATTGTGGATAGTAGATACATACTCTTAGTAACACCTAAAGGCAATACTTTATGACTGAAAAGTACATATTAATAAATATGCTGCAACAGTAAAAACTGAAACACAGGGTACTGTGGGGAGCCGACAGAAGGCGGCTATCATCCTTGCAGCCATCTTGAGCCATATACCCTGACAAGAGACTTGATTACAATAGTCTACAACATCTGAGCACACTCTGATAACATCTTGTGTTAGATACCCAGGATCTTCCCTTGGGTGTGTAAGACGTAAAGGTGGGATTTAGAGCTGAGACTTAAGGGTGTGACTTAGAAGTGAGACATATAAAAGGCGAGAGGCAGACAGAAGAGTACAGTACAACTTCAAACAGAGAATTAGGCATCAGATACTTGACATTAGGTATTAGGTATTAAGCACTTGGAGAAAGAACTTGGAGGCACTAGGGATTAGGAACTAGGGACTAGAAACTCAAGACTAGGGACTTGGAGAGAAGAAGAGAGACTGAAGAATAAACGGGATTGAATCACACTCTGTCTGGTCTCCATTCTTCAAGTCTGTCCTCACTCTCTCTCTTGCTGAACCCCGACCCGTGGACTGGAGCAGCTTGGGGCAGTGCGGGCTAACAAGTCAGTCCCCTAGGCTTTTGGCAGTGCGGGTTCCAACATTGATAGAACTGTCCTCAACATTTTTGGCGCCTAACATGGGGCAGCTCAGGCCGCAACAGGGTAACTCTGCAGTACCAGACACTGGAAATTCAGGTACAATCAAGTCTAAGCCTCTGTACAGGTCCATCCTCTGACTGGCAAATAGGCAAACTGACAGTGTTGTCAGTCTGGCTGGACACTTCTTCATGAAAGTAGTACCTGGTCCAACTTGTCCCTTCCAAGCCTGGAATCCATCTACAGCTGCTCACCAGGTCTGAGCTGGTCCCAGTGCAACCAAGCGGGCAGGCTAAATAGACCACTGTAAATCGGCTATTTAGAATGGATTCGTGTTTATCTTGTAAGGGTGCTACAGTCCCTTCTTCCCTTGCCCATCTACGAGTATGGGCCCTTAACTAAATCCTAACCCACTTGACTAGAATGGAGACTGACTCCAGCTGCAGGATGGAGTTTGTCTTTGGTTGACCCAGAACTTGTAGGGAGCACAAAGTGGCACTACTTCTTGGCTGTACAAAGTTCCACTCTCCTGTGACTCCTGTGAGGCACTGCACTGCCAGCACTGGACTGAGTGCACTGCTCTCCCTTGGATATTTTAATTAAGATCCTTTCTTCTCAGCTATGACACAGGCTGGCTTTCCTAGGTATCTCAAGAAATTTTGCTTGCACTGCCCACAGGTGGGCCAGGGTGACATAAAGGAGAGCTATCACCTGCTGATGTGATAATAGAGTCACACATGACCACCAGAAGGGCAGGCAGTGGTGACACCCCTTCACAAATGGACCAGTTGTTAGAAGGGGGATGTTAGAGACTGTATATGAGTTCATTGATACAGAACAAGAAAATGAGGGGACACAGAAGCTGAATGTGGATGGGCTGACCCAGCTGACTTTCTAATAGACCACCAGTTGGTACTCCTGGCCTCCCCATGACCCTGCCCTTTTCATAAGCAAGTGTGCTGTACTTCCATTTTAAGTCAAATATAAATGTATTAATACAAATGACATCATGACATAGTGCCATCACTGACAACCAAAGTCTCTCCTATATCCTGCCATCATCTCAAAATTAACTTTCCAAGTTCAGAAATCCTTTGCAAAGTTAGTCTGTGGCTTATGACATTAGAGATATGCATCAAAAATTAAATTAGCAAAAAGGTTTTCTTTTAATCTAATTTCATGCATTTTCTCCCCTCTCCCAACCCAAAAATGATGTAAAATTCACTCAGGTTTACGGAAAACTATAATGGCAAAACAGAAATCACATTTTGCCTCTGGAAAATGCTAGAGTTTTAGCTGAATCATGTTTTATTCCAATTATAAATTCTTAAAACTAATTTAGTTGTGCTTTTTGAAAGCACTGCTGTAGAATGGTTTTTAATCTAATAAGATTAGAACTTAAGAATAAGCTAGGACTAAGAGTTTGAGAAAAATCAGTCCTCTGTATTGTACTAGCTTTTGCAGCCCACTATGGCCTGACAAAACTAGAAGGTTCCTTGATGTTATGAAATGTAATGGACTTTCTTTAAAATTAATTTGACTTTATAAATTAAGAAAGAGGAAAGTTCCTGAAAAAAATGAAGTGCGGAGAGTAAACTCATGGTGGAGAAAAATCTACACCAGCTCATAGCAGTTAAGAGCTCAGCAGGATACAGCTCTCATGGCTTCTCCAAGCCACACAGAGCTTAGGAGGCTCGGCCCATCTCCCTTTTCAGGGATGGCTGAGGTAGACCCTTTATACATCCAGGCCTTCATAAGCACTCCCTCCCTTATAAATGTCTCCATTCTGGGAAATAGGAGCTGTCACCCACATTTCAGAGGTTACACAACTGGCTATGTTTATCCAGATCCCTGTCAGCTCCGTGTGGCAGGTAACTGGTCCTCCTGCAGTCCTTCCCATGTCTGCTGATCACCTTCTAGGTGATACCCATCTGGCTCTAGCAACAGATGCTTGCCAGGCAGGAAGAAGGGCAAAGTGGAGTGGGTTTCTTGCTCCTCTCCCTGATAGAAGGTAGGAGAGGGTCACCCGTAGAGGCTGCATGCTCCTCTGGGTTCCTATGGCTCCTGATCTCTGGTACCATCTGCTCTTTATGACCATATCATGGGGTGGGTGGGGTGGGGGGATTTTCTACAGTTTATAGCCTCTAGTGGCTTCAGGACCCATATAACCTCTTGGTTCTTGCACAACTGTACATTTCCCTTGATGACATACTCTGTGTTTTTAATACTGTTTTTCTAGTTGGGTCCCAGCAATGGCTAAGTGTTCAAAGCTCTAGCTACCCGGTGGGAAGTCAGACCCTGAAGCTGGTTTGTCTACCATCCACACAGGTCTCCACCCACACTGCCATTCAGACTTCAGTTCTGCCAGGTACCCTGTTACTAGCTGTGTGGTCTTAGGAGAACCTGTCTCAAAGCATTAGCTACCAGTTTCACAAAGGAGGAAAGTAACTGCATTATGGGTTTTAGGAAGGCAGGAAGGAGATAATAAAGGTGAAACACAGAAGAGGTTTGAATGCATTAAGACCTGATCCTGGTTTTCTTTCTATTGCTATGATAAAGGCCATGACCAAAAACTACTTGGGGAGGAAAGGCTTTATTTTGGCTTACTGTTTATAGTTCATCATGAAGGACGTCTGCCCAGGATCTCAGAAGCAGGAACTGAATCAAAGATCATGCAGAAGTGCTACTTACAGGCTGACTCAGCCTGTTTTCTTATCTAACTCAGGACAACCGGTACATGGATGACACCATAAGAACACAGTATACACCTCCCACCTACAATAATAAATCATCAAGAAAATGCCTCACAGGCTGCATACAGCCCAATCAGATGGAGGCATTTGCTCAATTTAGGTTCCATCTGCCCAGATGACTCTAGATTATTCAAGTTGACAATGACCTAACCAGCACAGATGAACAAATCCTCAAGACACATCCACCAGAATCAGCTATATAGTGAAAATGTAGTTTACCTGAAATCAGCATCCGAGCTAATCTCGGGGTGTTGATGCCAGAATGACTGGTAACGCTTCATGCTTTATCTACTCACACTTCACTTTTATACAAGGAACTAGGTGATCAATGGTCTCCAGGTCTGACCCCTACAGCAGGAAGAACTCAGCATCCCTGTCCAGGAAACCTTGGTGACAATGGCTGCTGGCTGCCTCTGACTCCAGGTTTGCTATCAGCCTTGTGACCAGGCCCGAGCACAGAATGAAGTAATGGTGCTGTTGTCTAGGCCTGCCGTCTAGTGTCAAGCCAAACGACACAAAAAAGTCACTAAAATCTTGATGCTCTGAATGTATGTTAAGTGCGATCATCATGGTTTTCTTCTTCGTCCTTCTTCCTCCTCCTCATCCTATCTGTAAGGTGTCTTGTCAGAGCCTGATCAGAACTTTCTTCTCTCCACACCACTTTCAGCAGAGTGAGTCTCACATTCACACACTAAACAATCATCGTCACACGGGGTGCTCCCCACTCCCACCCCGACACCACATCTCCTTTCTTCCTTGCTATTTGTAGTCTCACTCAGTTGCTGTGGTTTTGTTGTAGCTAGAAATGCATGTACTTTGGGGGGAAACTTGAATTATCTCTTAGTATATGGACACTTTTACAGATGGTGATGGTAGGGTATAAGGATCAACTGTAGATCAACTATACCCAAAATAATTATCATAATTTTAAAGATTATAAAAAGTATAATGTATACTTTTATGAAGATTTTTAATCTAAAAAGAAACAAATGAGATAACTTTAGTAATATATCTATACTCAGATATCCAAAACACCATTATTTCAACATGTAATCAACATAAAAATAGCTGAGATAATCTGCTTTGTTTTATATTAAGCCTCTGAAATCTGTCACTGTTTACATTAATAGCACATCTCAATTTTCTCCTTATGGACTCAGCTCCTGTTGTTGCTCAACAAACACGGGGAGCCCATGGAAACCATGCCAGGTAGGTCCAATCAGCATGGCAGGCTTCTCAAGGACAGGGATGTTCTAGCTAAGTTCCACATCTCCCTTGATATTTCTTTTCTAGTGTGATGCTTTGCCTAAGGGAAGCACCCAGCAAATGCCCCATGGCCTTAGGAGTAACTAGCTGGAAGGAAAGCTATAGTTTATAAAGGTCAGTGGGCCAGTCTATGGTTTGTCAAAGAAATAATGCTTCTCTGAGTCTTACAACTTGAAGTCACAAATAGCTTTATAAATTATTTAAAAATGTAAAAAAAAAAATCGTTTTACCTCAAATTACTCTAAAAGTCACACCAGACACAAAGAAAGCACAATATGAGTGGGGGAGGGAGAGGGGGAGAGA
>JANHMN010000017.1:53597994-53671258 GCA_030674055.1 Rhabdomys pumilio
GGGAAGGGGAGGGGAGGGGGAGGGGAAGGGGAGAGGGAGGGGGAGAGGGAGAGGGAGAGAGAGGGAGAGAGAGGGAGAGGAGGGGGAGGGAGAGGGGGAGGGGGAGGAGAGGGGGAGAGGGAGAGGGAGAGGTTTTTATCAAAAACCAATCTCAAATCATAATAAAAAACCAGAAAGAACTGCTCAAACCTACTGGATGACTCCTTATGTTTGATATTATCTAAGAAACTTAAGGTATTCTAAAATACTGTACTTAAGTGGGTATATATATACTTAAGATATAAAAACTAATTCAATAATCAGGTGAGTTATAGAAATGACCCTTGTCTACTAATGGGAACTAAGGGTCAACGTGCAAGAGATGAGAAAATTCTATCCCATGTAAGAAACTGCATTCCCTGATACCTTCATTTAACTAAAATGTTATTTATTCAACCTAGGAGAACTTCCATAAGATCCTATGACAAATCCATGGTGTGTGGCTGCTAATAAATCACCATGTCTGGTTACAGTGTCATTTACTGTCTAAGAACAGAAATGGTTTACTATTTTTTAAGTTATTACATTTGTTTTATTTTCAATCTGAATAAAAACTGTCCTTTTCATGAAGATAAACAGTGATTTTTAAAATCTCCATGACGGTAACAGTGAAGCATTTAAACTTTGGGAAAAAAATAAGTGAAATAAATGTGGGTCAATTTTCATTACTTTTAAAGGGTATTTTTCAGTTTATAATCCAATTACTTCTCTCTGGAGACAGCATTTGTCTCCTTAGTCTAATTTTTGAAACAACTGACATATTTTGAGTTTTATGTCTGTTTTTTACATATTGCTCAATTCTAAACACAGATCTTTAAGCTGCCACATAGCCACCAGAGAGGAGCTCTTATTAATAAATGTCACATTTCCAGCAATTCAATAAAATTGTAAAGATGACAAATTTCATATGGCTGACAATCTGCCATTTGTTGAAATAATCAGTTTTGTACCTTGAGATTTTCCCTTACTTTGTAAACATTTATTGAGTATTTTGCTCTGTCAGATACTGTAGCCCTAAGGTCAGTGAGAACTCAAACCAGCTTTGGCATTCATGATGGCCTGGACCTGCTGGAGACCTGTGTGTGTTTCAACCACAGCAGGAGGTCAGAAGTCCCATGTGCTCTGATACACACACACACACACTGGGGGTTGGGGGGAGGTGTTCAAGCCACACGGTGTCAGGGTAGACAGACAACCTTAGGCTGATAGATTTCACACATTACTCAAGGACCAGAAGCCAAATAAATAACTTTAAAAAGTAAACTTAGAAGATTCACGCAGAAATAAAATTACTTCTGCTCATGCTGTAAAACCAGGGAAGATGATTCATTATTTAATAAAACCTTATTTCCCTAAATTCCACAACTTATAACCAGTTACAAGCCTACTAAGCAGAATCATTACATCAAGTAGAAAGGAAGAAATAGTGAAAATTGTTAGCAGCTATTGTTTTTATTCCTAGGATGATTAGAAATGTATTTATTCCTTAAATATATCAGAATTTCAAAACTAATACACATATTTATTTTTCACATCTTTACTAAATGCTAGAATTAATACCTGGTAGTGGATGTTTACTACTTAAGGTTTACATCTGAGGAACAAAATATCTTCCTGCATCTACTCGGAAACCAAAGACAGTAAGATGACTTCTGATAAAACAATAGATAATCTTAAAGAACAATTGACCTAAATGGCTAAAAATGAACAGCTTCCATATTCCGACTAGCAGTGTTTACCACATACAGAAGAGTGCCGTGGCTAACCCTCACGGAAGCACAGAATCACTGCATCTGAAATGTGATTGTGAAACGAAATTGTTAGGTGCTGACCTTGAATGCATTTAGTGCATCTTCAACATTAAGTCAAGAACAAGAACCTGCTCTAACGACAGGCACCCCAGAAATGTTTAGGATACGTTTTTAGGGAGTGTCTACCTTCCCAGGGTAATTGTTCTGCCACGATCCATGTCCTCTGAGTTTGATGAGGCCACTGTGGTTCTGTTGATCTTGTGGGGAACATCTGGCTAGGCATTTGTCTGAGGCACTGTTCTAGAGACACTGACTCTCATTCCACACTGCCCACTTTATTTCTGTCTACTTAGCTCTCCTTTGAGCTATAGCCACGAGTTACAGACTTTCCAACTCAGTCATTTATAAACCCAAAGGAATGTGCATTAGAGGCTGGACGAATCGTGACAAAGCTAGCCATAAAGAAAGCCTACTCTTTACAGCTAGAATATGTTTATCTGAGTAAGAGGGATCAGACTGGAGGGAACAGCCACAATGTTCTTTGATATATACTTATCATTCTCAACACAGGAAACTTTAGATAGAAATATACTTCTGATATGAATAAAACATGATTTAAAACAAAAGCTCACTAACTGCAGATTAATGCATTTGTATTTACATAAAATGCACGGTTATTTTTATTCTTACAATTATTCTGTTCATATTTCTTATTTAAAACATATCGGAATATGTTTTAAAACCAATTACATAGTGGTTCATTTCAACCAAAAGCAAATACTAGTACTTGCCAGTAGGGGAATATCTGTCAGTGGGGCATTATTATTTAAGTTTTTCATCTAGGAAAAAAATCATCATACAAGAAGAAATGAGTAAGCCAGGGTTATATAGAGATAGAATTTTCCAGAAATATAATTCTATTTCTTTTCTTTGTAAAAACATATGTCTGTTCTCCAAGCTCCCGTGACCCCATGCCCTGGTGTTTTGGTAACATTTCATGGAGTCCAAGCGGTCTGTGACCTCACTGTGTAGTCAAAGCTGACCCTGAACTCTTGCTTTCATTTCCCAAGTGCTGAAATTACAGGCTTATACTACTTTTAAATAAGAAAACACACAGTAGAATAGCTCCTGTTCTTTGAGTAAACGGAGAAAGAAGACAGAAGCAGGGGAGGGAAGAGAAAATTTAGCAATGGAGAAGAAACTGTCACTGCTCTTAAGAAGTCACACTCCACTGAGCCTGCAGGCTCACAAGAACAGGAAAACGGAAGGACACAGTGCTAGATGCTAAATGCTAAATTAAACCAGAATGGCTTAGGAACCAAAATCGTCCTAGCTGTGTCTCTGACACATTGCTTCTTGGTTAAAAATCCTTTCCTCGGAGATGTTCCTCTCTGCCTGGGCTGTGGGTAGCATTCCTGGTCATGTATGTTGCTGTACTACTAACAGACACTGTCCCACCCACAAAGCACACAGACACTGTGATGGGAAAGAAGGACTCAGAGCTCAGGAGCTCCTGTAGAACTCTTAGCAGATACAACACAGTTCCTAAAAGCTCGTAAGAGCTTGCCAAAGTAAAATGAGAAAATGTACAAGCTGAATGATGCAAAAGGCACTTGGAGAACAGTGCTTATAGCTTGTGGGAGAGTTCTATGTGGTATATGCAATGGCACTGGACAGGTATTTACAAACTGTTTTCTAATGGCCTGGGATTCTGGACACAAAATACATGCATTTTCTGCTTCAGATATCCCTCTCTGCGTGCACCACTTCCTAAAGAGGAAACCATTAACCAGAAAACACATTCTTTATAAACGTATGCTCTGCCTACTCAAAAGCATCTGATGTGACTCGTGGTTATAGATTCATAGCCCATACTTGAAGATGAAGAAAACATAATAGTCAAAGGAGCTGCGAAATAAAACACTATGGCATTCCTAAAACAAATAAACTGCCACTGTTACATACTGAAGTCTTCTTCACAACATGGCCATAATGGCAGAGAACAGGGCTCATGACTTTAACTGTCCAGAAGAGTGTAGCACATACAGTCCTTCTGGAGACTACCTAACAGGATGTAACTTATCAAATGGCTCTTATATAGGTCACTAGAAATTAAAATACATGGCAACACTTTTCTTTGAAGCGGAAGACATGAAAGTAATTAACTCCTCAGCACAGTCTTAGACCACATTAAAAACAAACGTTAACCACTTGGAAATGCTCCTGTAGATGCACAAAGTCAGCTAAGCCAAGGAGCCACCACCCTCCTACGCTTCAATCACATTTACTGTTTTGCTACCATTAAAGTGACGTACTCCCCCGAGATGTTGAGAGTGGAAGGGAAGTCTCAATTTCAGTCAAGATATGGTTGGCTCTCATTTCCAAATCCCCAAAATAAGTCTTTAAAGCACACCAAAAAATTAAGAAAGGAACAAAGGACTAACTGATATAAGATTATCTTGAATTAATTAAATCATAAACTATGAAAAATGTTTTCATATTTTTGCTATTTGATCAATATATTTTAGTATTACAATCTTTAATGAGCCCATTTCTAATAAATATAAATTATGGCAACTATAATCCAGTGATTTGACAGGACTTCTTTTCAAATTAACTCAGACTCCAAACGGTTCACATGTACAAAATATTCTAAAAGACATGAGGACTAAAGGAAACAAGATTTCATTCTATAGACTTAACTAGAGGTTTAAATTTTATTTTATGTATTATTATTGTGGGTGGTGTGTGGGTACATGTGCCACAGCACATATGTAGAGGTCAGAGGACAGCTCTGTAGAGTCAGTTCTCTCCTTCCATCTTTATGTAGGCCCTGAGGTGGAATTCAGATCACTGGGCTTTTCAGACAAGAGCCTGCAGAATCATCTTGTCAGCCCTTATGAGGCTTTGAGTCAGAAAATAAATGTGACCTATGGCTCATCTATCACAGCAGCAGCTGACTCTGAAGTGTCAGTCAAATTCAGACTCCTCCTGGGCTTATAATCCCCAAAGGCTGATCATCCCAAAGTCACTAAGGGATGAATAATAATTAAACAAATTATTGGTGCTGTGTACTTATGTAAACATCCCCAAGCAAAAGTTCAGCATGCCCTAGAATTACTTTTTTTTTTTTTTTTTTGAAAATCACTTTCCTTTTCTCCTTGTATGTGCTAGACTACTTACTAAAATCTCTAGAACAGCAGTTCTTAACCTGTGGGTCATGGCCCCTTTCTGTTTGAACAACCCTTTCACTGGAGTCACAGATCAGATATCCTATTAGACATTTACATTACAATTCATAACATAGCAAAATTAGGTTATGAAGTAGCAACAAAAATAATGTCATAATTGGGTCACCACACATGAGGAGCTGTATTAAAGGGTTGCAACATTAGGAAGGTTAAGAACCACTGTTCTAAAAGAAGCGACTAAAAAAAAATCTCACGTGAGTTTTCCTATGCCTTGGCAAAGAAAGCTATGTTTCCTCACTAGCAAAAAAACTGCTTAATGTGAAAAGAGTCATTTGCAGTAAGTCTGCATCACTTCAGTCTGTTGCCAGGACTCTGGGTCTGTTGCGTGGACACAATGTCCTCTGGCACCTAGGCATGCCAGAGCTCTATGGCAAGAAAACTAATGAGCTTTGTATATGATCTCATTCCCAAGAGCCTCAGAGCCAACAGCATCTCTCCATGATTGGATCCTTTTTCTCCCTTTGGTGGTGATACCCAGTGTGATGGTTGAATGAGATTGTCCCCACAGCCCTGGGCATCTGGACACTTGGTCTGCAGTTGGTGATGGTATTTGGGAGGTTTAGAGATCTCGCTTTGCTGGAGAAAGTATGTCACCAGATGCAGACTTTGAAATTCCCAATTTGCTGTTTCCTGTTTGCAATTTGAGATATGAAGTCTTGCCTTGCCGCTCCAGCTACCATACCTGACCACTGCCATTCCTCCCCTCTGTAATGGCGATGGACTCTTAGCCTTCAGAACTATAAGCCCAAATAAACTATTAAAGATTGCCTAGACCCAAACTTGCTGACTGGCAAAAGACATGGAAGTAGGTGGCAGACTATCAGTTTCCCTGTTTCCCTTGGTATTTTCTCTAACCTTCTCCTGTGGAGGGACCAGAAGTCCCAAAAGTGGTAGTTCACTGACACAAAACTATGAGTAACAGAAAAAAAAAATGAGCTTTCAAATTGCTATTTAACAAGACGCCAAAGCAAACTGTGTTTACCAGGTTTGTGAGCATTTACGACAATGGAGCCTTCATGGACTGATATCACAAATAATTTTCAGTGTGTTTTACAATCACCTGTATTACACTTTCAATGGGGAACCTTGAGAGACTGTCTTATTAACAATAAAAAGGGTTATCATTTCTTATGTCATAAGACTGCATTCTAACTATTAAAAAAACAAACAAAGCAAGGTTTGAGGTAGCCTGAAAAGTAGATAGCCAGTTCTACATAATATATTCACTGAATAAGCTCTCAGTATAAATGTGCCTTCTCAAAGTTTAGATGTTGAAAATGAGTTCTTGGGACTTGGGAGATGACTCAGTTGGTAAAGTGTTTGTAAAGTCCCCACACATGGAAGGGTGTGAGTTCAGCTCCCCGGCACCCAGATAAAAAGCCAGCACAGTGCAACATCCTTGTAATCCTGCCACTGGGGAGGCAGACAGACAGACAGACATGGGTCTCTGCATTGTTCTCCTAACAGCCCATTGAGCTCTGTGCACCTGATAGCTTTCCCAGCCTAACGCATCAAAATCATTCTGTAATCATCCCCAAACAGTTAGGTTTGTCCAGCAAGGTCCTATTTCTGGTAGTAATTTCTGTCCTGGTTTGCTTTTTATTGTTGGGATAAAATATTCTGAGAAAAAGCAACTTGAAGAAGAAAGGGTTTATTTCATATTACAACTCTCAGATCACAATTCATTACTTCAGTTCCTGGATCAGGAACTGAAGCAGAGATCATGGAAAAGTTTTCTTACTAGCTAGCTTCCTCTATGTCTCACTCAACTTGCTATTTTGTACAACCCAGAACCCCTGCCCAGGGGTGATACTGCTCACACTGATACCTCCTACATCGATCATCAGAAAAAAAAAAAATGCCTTACAGACTTCGCTACAGTCCAGTTGGGTAGAGGCATTTTTGTAACTGTGGGTCCTTCTTCCCAGATGATTCTAGTTTGTGTGAAACTGACCAAAAATTAACCAAGTTTCTTTCCGGAAAAGCTATCAAAAGTCAAAAGCTTCTCATGCTATGCTTTTACATATTCATGATTATGGTAACCTGCTTTCTTCAAAGTTTGATAAGATATACTTCTTCATATACATATACTGTGTATATATACATACATATACACATATATATGTATGTATTTATGTATCATGCCATTTATTTTCCATTAAGGTAACTAATCTAAAATAATATTTCCACTTTATTCATGCACTGTGTCATTATATATCTCTATCAGCCTTATATAATCAAACCCACTGAACTATTAATAAGACTCAGCAGCTAGGAGTATATGCTGCAAAAACATGAGGAGATGAGTTCAAATCTCCAAACATACATAAAATGCAACGTATAATCATGTAAACCTGTGACCTCAGCACTGTTGGGGTCAGGGGAACAGAAACAGAAGGATCACAGGAGATTGCTGACCGCCAGCCCAGCTACAAGTCCAGTTACAGACTCTACTTCAAAGAAATAAAGAGAAGAGGTATAACATAAGACATCTGCTATCTTCCTCTTGTAAATATAATGCATGTATAATAAACATAAACATAAATGTGTGTATGTACATACATGTGTTTCATATTACATTTACACACATACAAAAAATAGAAAGTTCTTATTTTAATAAACATGTAGAACAATCTACATCAACTATAAACTATTCCCTACCCCTTCTAATGAGTGACATCCACCCAATTCACTCATTTCAAGAAGCTATTCTTAAATCATTATAGTACTTTAAATTGGAGAAGACATTGCTTTAAATACTTATGTCTATGTGTGTAAGTATCTTTGTGGACACACAAATGTTTATTTCTTGCTACTAGTTCTAGACGTGTTTAGGAATAAGAAGAGAGAGATTTAATACTTTGGAGACATTCTGCCTACATCTACTCACTAAAGTATTTTTTACTAAGAAAAGCCACAGTAATTTCTTTGTGTGCCAGTTGCTTCTAGTTTTTTTTCCCCCCAAGCAGTTTTACTAGCTTTGGCTTCATCCACATTTCAATGTCATGGCATAAAATATTTACAATATCAAGTTTTACAGTAGCATACAAGGCCACAGGACAGAGGAGGATTATGAGAATAATGAGTACACTTATTCCTTTCATTTTCTCCTCAAACGATTTACACTTAGGTGATTAAAAGCAATTGCCTCTGACTTACTAATACTGGGAAAATATGGCAGCACGGCCTCAAACATGAGAATGAAAGACCTGAGACAGTGATCCTTGCACAATGCATGGAATATGAGGGAATGGCCGTGGACTGGGAAGGGCTCCACATCATGAGAAACAAGACACTGCATTTGCTGCTGGTATAAGCAGTCCCCACTCTCAGCTATCATCAATTCTGAGTGGAGAACATGCAGGGCTCTTTCTAAGGCCCTCTGGCATGAGTGGTCCCTACTACACTATGGCATGTGATGCTCTGAGGTAGTAGGTGGTAGAAGGCTATCTTGGGGAACCATCTGGCTTTCTGTCTCCACTGAAACAAGGTGGCACACTCTCCAATAGTAAAGCTTTCTTTTAGAAACTGTTTTCTTCTGTCTTTATTCCTCAAATGCCAGGCCCTGGTACATACTATCTACACAAGTGTCTGATGCTTTGTTGAAACGGATAATTACAGGCTGGAACCTCCCATCTCATATTTTCTCAACTTGGTAAGTGTTCAAAGTGTAAAAGCCAAAAATAAATAAGCACTCAGTACCTGTGGGAATCCTGTCTACTGCCCTCACAGGAGATGGAGGAGATAAGATATGCTCTTATACTCAAGAAGCATAAAGTACAGTTAAAAATAAGACCACGATGTACTCGAAGAAACAGTAGAAAATGGAAAGGCTTCAATAAAGGTGAATTTTATGTGTGAGTTATTCATCCACATCTGTCAGATAACGTACTAAAGCACAGAGTATGTGTCATTAATTCAGGGAGACTTTTCTGGTCTTCAAGGCTGTTTAGGATTTACCATGGGTGACAGGCAATCCTAATTAGGGGGGCCTCTAAAACTAAGGCTTAAAGAGATAATACAGTCAAGCAGAGGTGAGTGCAGAACAGTAAGGAAGTAAACAGGGAAAGAAAGAAAAGGCAACCTTTTGAGGTAACTGACAGGTCTAGAAGCTGAAGCCAATGTCAAAGGATAGGAGGCTCAGTACAGTGGTATTCAGGAAGTGTCATGAGAGAGCAAAGACCCCGAGGAACTAAGAGAAGAAGAGTCAGAGTCTGAAGGCCATGCAAAGTGAGAAGGACAGGGTTACGGCCTGGTGCTGGGAGACACGTTCTAAGTCAGTACATGACTTTATAAAGGGTAGCGGGTGAGCTGACTTACAGGAGACATCTAGACTGTCGGCTAAGTCACTAGGAAAGTGGCTGACATTCATAATAAGTAGAAAAAATAGTGAGTTGCTGAGGTAAAGAAATCTGATAGACTAGGGTCACAGAGAGGATGGTTTTCCTTTTACTCAAAAGATCCCGGGTCCTTAAACTAGAATAAACATTGCAATGGGGCATTTGAAAAGTTCTTGTCCCCAGGCAGGACACAGTGTTGATAAAGGTGAGCCCAACAATGGAGCAGGTCACCCATATAATGTCAACAGCACAGGAAAAGAAACGAGAGGGCAAACTGGAAAATATGTCCTGGAGAGCTAACACGAGGGAAAGCATCTCACAGAGGCCATGGTCAACATTAGTGTCAGAAAAGCCCAATCTGGCTAGAAATAATAAGCAAGAGGCCTTTGAATTTTGTAACACAAAGATGAAAAGAAACAGTAAAGCCTAAGAAGTTGCTTAGAGTACAGAGAGTAAGCATCAGGAGGCACAGAATATTATGATGGAAAGTTTGAATTCAGAGCGTGTGACCAAAGACCCTGGGGCTAGGGTGACACCACTGGAAATAAGGGAAGGACTATACTGGGGCAAGCTTTTCTTGTTTGTGCAGCTTTTCTCTGCCTCTTGTTGGGACACTGAAAGGTAAGAGGAAGCCACTGTAAATGGTCCTAGATGTTGAAGCAGAAGGAAGGTACCGGCTGCCTCTGGTTATAGAAAACAGAGCAAAGATTTCTAATCCCAGTAAAGGAGGAAGAGAACTAGCCATCAGGACTGCAACAGCCACAGTAACTACAGAATTAGAGGGAAGGACAAAGCTAACAAACAGTAATCTCAGCTGGCAGTTCCAAAACCCTGGCTTGCATCACTCCTGACACAGGTGTGCAATTAAACAAATATGAACAGAAAACCTTTGATCTGAGAGGCACAGACCTGAGGAAGACACAGACAGTCATGAGTTTCCCAATGATTAAGAGGGAAAATCTAAAAGTTCCTCAAAGTAACTTTGTTTTATATGGAGAAGAATTTCATAGCTATTGTAGGCTAGTATTTTCCTCCTTCCCTTCCCCCTACCCTCTCTGATCTATGTAACAAGAATACAAAACAGTGCTCACTTTAATTATGTGGCAGTGATCTAAAGAAAACAAGGGCTCTGAGCAGTGATGGCAGATGCCTTTAATCCCAGCACTCAGGGGCAGAGGCAGATGGATCTCTATGAATTTGAGGCCAGCCTGGTCTACAGAGTGAGTTACAGGACAGCCAAGGCTACACAGAGGAAACCCTATCTCGAAAAACAAAACAAAACAAAACAAAACACAAACAAAACACAAACAAAAACCAAAGAGATACACACAAAAAAACCCAAAACCCAAAAAAATAGAGAGTGGGGGAAGAGACAGACAGACAGAAAGGCATACAGACAAGAGTGAGACAGAGACAGAGAACAATGGCTTTAATTTATTTGCTAAATTGAAGGAATAAATCGAAAGACCTGCTTTGTTTATCTTTTAATTTGCTTTGTTATAGCCTTTTTATAAATCTTGCCCACATTTAGAGTACTCTGAAGGAAAGGCTGTAAAACTTATGTCAAGTACAGGTGTTAGACTCTAGGAAAGTGAAGGATGACCTACACTCACCAGGGGCTACACTTCCCATTTATTTAGAGTGTGTACGTGTGTGTGTGTGTGTGTGTGTGTGTGTGTGTGTGTGTGTGTGTGAGAGAGAGAGAGAGAGAGAGAGAGAGAGAGAGAGAGAGAGAGAGAGAGAAAGGGGGAAGGGAGGGAGGAAATAAATTGAAGGACTTGGTTTTTGTTTATACTTTTAATTTGCTTTATTATAGCTTTGTTATAAGTGTTGCCCACGTTTACTGTACACAAAGTACATTTTCAGATATCAGAAACAAAATATAGAAACATGAGAACACTTAGCATATAATTTGAATTGATGTGACATTTCTACAAACATTGTTTTTTTCTTTTAAATAAACTAGCCTGGTAATTATGTATAATTAATGCTCTGTTGCACATCCTTCACTTAGCTTGGCTCTTTATGGTAACTAAAAATTTTACAGAAGGGATAACAGAAAGGTTCAACCATATAAATCCTACTGAGTGAGAATCACAGCTGCCGTGTAAAGTAACAGGCATTTTAAAGTACATGAGCACATTACCTGAAAATGAAAACTTTTCCAGTGTTTGTGCTGTAACTTCTAGTGTCACAGGATATGTGTAACCTACTACAATTAAAATTTTTTTCTAAAACCTATTCCTATGTCTTCTATGAAAGATGTAATTGTTTAAATCCTATCAATTTCCTCCCACAATTTACACTAGTATTCCTAATTTTAATTTTGTGAATTACTTTCTTAGACAACTTATGGATCAGTTTCCAGATAAAGTTCAATGAAATTAACACCAGTTTGTTGACATCAGGAAGTACTTAGTGCCAAATATTTGACTTCTAGCAAATTAATTACTATGATATAAAAATGTTGATTAAAATGTTATTAATGTTTTATAGCTATAAAAAAGAAGAATGTAAATGATATATTTTACTTAATGTGTTATTTACCCATGTCTACCTTTTCATTACTGCAAATAATGCAGAGAGGCTGTCAGGATGGCTCAGTGGATACTGAACCACTTGCCTGATTACTTGAATTCAATCCTTGCAACCCACAGAAATGAGAGAACCACCTCCACAAAGCGCTCCTGACGTCAGCACACACACCATGACAATGAGCAGCCTGCGCCACTGCACACACATAAGATACATGCATACAAGAAATGATGGTCACGGTGGTGGCGGTGGCGGCAGTGGTGGTGATGATGACAACGCACAACTAGAGAGGTGGCTCAGTGGTTTACAGCATTGAGTGCTCTTCTGGAAGCCATGGCTTCAATTTCCAGCACCCGCTTAGTGGTTAACAACCATCTATAACCCAGTTCCAAGGGATCTTATGTTCTTTTCTGGTATCTGCAGGCACTGCATGCACAGGGTGGACATACCTGTAGCCAAAGTTCCAATAAACGTAAGGTAAAAGTAAATCTAAAAATATTAATTAAAACAAGATAACAAAACCTTAAAAAAATAAAGCAGAAAAGCATCACCGATTGTGCTTGCATTTTCCTGAGACATATTCCTACAAGTGATTGGGAAGGGTTCATTAATTACAAACCATGAAATTGGATCTTTCTCCCTCCCTTATTTCTCCTCCTTTGGAAGATCCCGGCTCTCCTTCCTTGGGACCCTTACTAGCCACCTAATCTCTGTGGTTATTTGGACTGAATGCAGACCTATCTAAAGCTTAAAAGCTAATAACTACTACATGTGAGAGAAAATACGCAATGTTTGTCTTTTAGGGTCTGAATTACCTCACTGAAGATAATGATTTCCACCTCTATCCGGTTACCAGCAAATTCCATAATTTCACTTCTTAACAGCTAAATAATATTCCATTGTGTAAATGAACCACGCTTTCATTATCTATTTTGTCAGCTGATGGAAATCTAAGCTATTTTGAATTCCAGGCTGCTATGCATACAGCAGCAATGACTGCAATAGCAAGTCTCTTTGTTGTAAGAAGTAGAGTCCTTTGGGTATATGCCCAAGAATGGGATAGCTTGATCTTGAGGTTAATGTACTTTCAGCTTTTTGAGGAACTCTGCTTACACACTGATTTCCATAGTAGCTATACCTGTTTATACCAGCAATGAGTAGGTGTTCCCTTCCCCTGTACCCTCACCACCGCGAGTCGTCACTCGTTTTATTGATCTTGACCATTCCGATTTATGCAAGATTAAATCTCGCAATAGTTTTCATCCACATTTCCCTGATGACTAAGGATGCTGAACATGTTTAAAATGTTCTCACCATTTCAGTCTCATCCCTGGAGAACTCTCTGTTCAGTCTCATATGTATTTTTAAACTGGGTAACTTGTTTTCTTGATGTTTAGATTTTTAGTTATTTTTACATTCTTGATATTAACGCTCCGTCAGATGTATAACTGGTAAGGATCTTCTTCCATTCGGTGAACTACCTCTTTACCTGAATAATGGCATCCTTTGCTGTACAGAAGCTTTTCGGCTTCCAGAGGTTCCATTTCTTAATCGTTAGCCTTCATGGCTGTTCTACTTGCATGCTGTTCAGACGGTTCTTTCCTGTGCCAATGAGTTCAAGTGAATTCCTTAAAAGCCATATGAAACCTAACTCTATTACAGAAGCCACTTACACATATATATGAAAAGAATTGAAATGGAGCTACCATAGAGTGGGGGAGACAATGCCACACTAGCCATGTTATACTGACAGATAAAACCCCAAGTGCCAGAAATGGGTTACATTTTACTGACTCATTAGCTAAAAGGGTCCCATGGACACACCCAAATATTACAGGCAATTGATAATAGCAGAGCTCAAATATTACAGGCAATTGATAATAGCAGAGCTGATGAATAAAACAAAAACCTGGTAATCTGAGAGGATAAATGAACAAACAAGAAAATCATGTTTGGCAAAATTACTTTTTAAAAGAGAGCTAACAGAATTATTACTTTTAAAATTCAGATAATATATAATAATATTATTCTGAATAAATTTGAAAAACAAAGTAAGACTCTTTTTCCAGGAAAATATAAATATCAGTGATGGTAAAATGTGTCATTAGATAGAGGCATTTGCTACCAAGCCTGAAGGCCTGAGTTCAAAACCCAGACTGACTCAGTGGAAGGAAAGGACCAACTTCAAGTTGTCTTCTGATCTGCACATGTATGCTGCACCATGCATGAACACGCACACACACACACACAAACACACACACACACACACACACACACCTAAAAATTGTAATGAAATCCATTTTAAAAATAAAAAATAACTTTTAATAAAAAAATTATCGCTGGGCGGTGGTGGCGCACGCCTTTAATCCCAGAACTTGGGAGGCAGAGGCAGGCGGATTTCTGAGTTCGAGGCCAGCCTGGTCTGCAGAGTGAGTTCCAGGACAGCCAGGGCTACACAGAGAAATCCTGTCTCAAAAAACAAAAAACAAAAAACAAAAAACAAAACAACAACAACAACAACAAAAAATTTTCAAACTTAGTTCAATAAGAATATCATTTGATAGATAGCCCAGAAAATCATTTAAATGATTCTGAAATACCTACTCTTTAAAAGGCACATGTGAAAGGTGATCTTAGAATAATTATGCCAAATTTTTCAAAACTCTGTAACTTCTCTGTACAAATAATATAGGAACATACAAAAACCAGAAAACCACCCTGCTTTTTTTATGAGTACAACATCGTTTCTCAAATGGCATTCTCTACAGTCTAGACAGAAGTCATTATTTGTTGGTAGAAAAAAAAATTGTCTGGTATTCATGGTTTGTCATAACCCTGATATATAAGGCAAACAATGATGAAATAACAAAAGAAAACCATCAATCACCTGCACTTGTGAACTAATATTCAAAGAGGTTGAAATACTGTCCAATCAATGTACCAAGCACTGCCCAGTTTATTCTATATTATAACTGATTTTACATGAGAAAATCTATGAAGGCAACTAATACATCATCAAGTTCAAAGAGAAAAAAACTACAGACTGTTTGCCATCATAGAAAATGTGAAAATTTTTCATACACATTCAGGCCTTAAACTAGAAAAAAATTAGTGTTTTCTTTATTTATCACCATCAAGTACTCCTCAATGACTCATGAGCCGTTTTGTAAAAGTAATAAAAAGAACTCTACTATTGATATATTAGTCATAGTTAACATCCAAATTAATTTTCTCAACGATTTTTAAGAAACAAATTTTTACTTGAAATTTTTCATTAGATTTATTCATTTCATTTTATATGTGCATGTTTATCCTGAATGTATGTATGTGTCCCACAGGAATGCGTGGTACCCATAAAGGTCAGAAGTGAGCATCAGGTCCCCTGAAACTAAAGTTACAAGTGATCGTGAGCCACTATGTAAGTGAAGAAATGCAAACCAAGGTCCCCGGAAACAGCAGGAAATTAGTAAGTTCTGGGCCATCTCTCCAGAACAGGAAATAGATTTATATAACTAGAAAACTATTCATAGTCAGCAACTAAGTTTTGATTTGAATTTCATAAGAGGAAAGAATCAAAAGACTTTCTGGGGAAAAGCAAGGAAGAAAGAAGTAAAATCTTGACAATTATTGAAGTAATAAACACTTGTGGCAGACATTTACACTCACTAATTAATTTAGTTAGCAGAGGGATTCACTGACAGTGAAAGAAAAGAAGAAGATAAAATCCACAACTAATTGAAAGCACACACACAACACTGATACACTGTGTGGCACGTAAGGTGACAACTCTCTCTCTCTCTCTTTCTCTCTCTCTCTCACACACACACACACACACACACACACACACACACATCTAATCTGTCTTTTTGGTTTTTGTTGCTATGATAAACGCCATGACAAAAAGCAACTTGGGGAGGAAAGAGTTTATTTTTACTTTATAACACAGTCAGTCCATCATCAAAACAGGAAGGGCAGGAAGACAGGCCAGAACCCTGAGGCAGGAACTGAAACAGATCCTGGAAGGTGCTGCTTACTGGCTTGCCCCCCATACTTGCCCCGCAGCTTTCTTATATAATCTAGGACTACCTGTTCAGGTTCTGCACTGCCATGCCCTCCCACGTCAATTAATAATTAAGAACATGTCCCCAGGCTTGTCTCCAGGCCAGTGTGATAGAGCAGTGGGTCTCAACCTTCCACATGCTGCAACTCTGTAATACAGCTCTTCATGCTGTGATGACACCCAACCAGAAAATTATTTTCTTTGCTACTTCATTACCGTAATTCTGCTACTGTAATGAATTATAATGTAGGTATCTGTAGTTTTGGATGCTATTATGCAATCCCTGTGAAAGGTCCATTTGAATTCCCCAAAGGGGTTGCAACCTGTAGGCTGAAAACTGCTACGACAGTTCCTAATTAACAACAACCGCAACAATAAAACACTTAACACCACAACTGTCCTCTTGTCAACGTGACACATAACCACACAACTACTAAACTATAACCTTTCCTTTATTGCTTCTTCCCAATACTTTGTATTGCAACACTTAAAAAAGTGACTTTAAAACGGTCAATCACACAACTATTAAATTATAACATTTCCTTTCTTATTTATTCCCAACTAATACCTAATGTTAGTATCACAACATTAAAAAGTTTAACTTTAAAAGTTCCACGGTCATTTTTTAAAAATCAGAATCTTTAAAATATCCAGCATCATTTAAAAAAAAAAATATATATATATATAATTTAAATTATATATATAAATATATATAATTTAAATATATATAAATCATTTAAATATATACAAATCATATACAAACACACACACACACACACACACACACACACACACACACACACACCCAAACCCTGTTTTTCGAGACAGGGTTTCTCTGTGTAGCCCTGGCTGTCCTGGAACTCATTCTGTAGACCAGGCTGGTCTCGAACTCAGAAATCCACCTACCTCTGCCTCCCAAGTTCTGGGATTAAAGGCGTGCACCACCACTGCCCGGATATATATATATATTTTGTTTTATTGGATATTTTATTTACATTTCAGATGTTATCCCCTTTTCCCATCCTCCCCCAGGAACTCCCTATCCCATCTCCCCTCCTCCTGCTTCTTTGAGGGTGTGTCTCCACCCACCCACTCACTCCTACCTCCCTGCCCTCAATTCCCTACACTGGGGCATCCAGCCTTCATGGGACCAATTACCTCTTCTCCCACCTATGCCCCACAAGGCCATCCTCCCCTACATATACAGCTGGAGCCATGGGTCCCTCTCTATGTGCTCCCAGGCTGGTGGTTTAGACCCTGAGAGCTCTGGTTGGTATTTTTGCTCTTCCCATAGGGCCGCAAACCCTTTCAGCTCCTTCAGTCTTCTCTCTCACTCCCCCATTGGGAACCCCATGACCAGTTCAATGGTTATCTGTGAGCATTCGCCTCTGTATATGTCAGGCTCTGGCAGACCTCTAAGGAGGCAGCTAGATCAGGCTCCTGTGAGCATGCACTTCCTGACATCCACATCAGCATCTACCTTTGGTGACTGCACATGGGATGGATACCCAGGTGAAATGGTCTCCAGATGGCCCCTCCTTCCGTTTCTGTCCCACACTTGGTCTCTATATTTTCTCCCTTGAGTATTTTGCTACTCCTTCTAAGAAGGACAGAAGCACCCATATTTTAGTCTTCCTTCTTCATGATATTCATGTGGTCTGTGAGTTGTATCTTGGGTATTTCGAGCTTTTGGGCTAATATCCAATTATCAGTGAGTGCATACCATGTGTGTTCTTTTGTGGTTGGATTACCTCACTCAGGATGATATTTTCTAGTTCCATCCATTTGCCTAAGAATTTCACGAATTCATTGTTTTTAATAGCTGAGTAGTACTCCATTGTGTAAATGTATCACATTTTCTATATCCATTCCTCTGTCGAAGGATCTCTGGGTTCTTTCAAGCTTCTGGCTATTATAAATAAGTCTGCTATGAACACAGTGGAGCATAAGTCCTTGTTATATGTTGGAGCATCTTCTGGGTATATGCCCAGGAGTGGTATAACTGGATCCTCAGGTAATGCTAAGTCCAATTTTCTGAGGAACTGCCAGACTGATTTCCAGAGTGGTTGTACCAGCTTGCAATCCCACCAACAATGGAGGAGTGTTTCTCTTTTTCCACATCCTTGCCAGCATCTGCTATCACCTGAGTTTTTTATCTCAGCCATTCTGACTGGTGTGAGGTGGAATCTCAGGGTTGTTTGGATTTACATTTCTCTGATGACTAAGGATGTTGAACATTTCTTTAGGTACTTCTATAGGCCATTTAAAATTCCTCAGTTGAGAATTCTTTGTTTAGCTCTGTACCCCATTTTTAAATAGGGTTATTTGGTTGTCTGGAGTCTAATTTCCTGAGTTCTTTGTACATATTGCATATTAACCCTCTATCGGATGTGGGATAGGACTCAATTCCCCAATAAAAAGACTTAGACTAACAGACTGGATACATAAACAAGACTCAGAATTTTGCTGCATAAAGAAAACGCACCCCAGCAGCAAAGACAAGAGTAAAAGGATGGAAAACAATTTTCCAAGAAAATGGTCCCAAGAAACAAGCTGGAATAGCCATTCTAGTATCTAATAAAATCCACTTTCAAACAAAAGTTATCAAAAAAGATAAGGAAGGACACTTCATATTCATCAAAGGAAATATCTACCAAGATAAACTCTCAATTCTGAACATCTATGCTCCAAATGCAAGGGTACCCACATTCATAAAAGAAACTTTACTAAAGCTCAAAGCACACATTGCACCTCACACAATAATAATAGGGGATTTCAACACCCCACTCTCAGCAATGGACAGATCACAGAAACAGAAACTAAACAGAGACACAGTGAAATTAGCAGAAGTTATGAACCAAATGAATTTAACAGATATCTATAGAACATTTCATCCTAAAATAAAAGAAGATAACTTTTTCTCAGCACCTCATGGTACCTTCTCCAAAATAGACCATATAATTGGTCACAAAAGAGGCCTCAACAGATACAAAAAGACTGAAATAATCCCTTGTACCCTATCAGATCACCATGGACTAAGGCTGGTCTTCAATAATAACAAAAACAATGGAAAGCCCACATACACATGGAAACTGAACAATGCTCTACTCAATGATTACTTGGTCAAGAAAGAAATAAAAAAATTAAAGACTTTTTAGAATTTAATGAAAATGAAAGCTCATCATACCAAAACTTATGGGACACAATGAAAAAAGGAACACAAAACTTATGGGACACAATGAAAGGAAAACTCATAGCTCTAAGTGCCTACAAAAAGAAACTGGAGAGAGCATACACTAGCAACTTGATAGCACATCTGAAAGCTCTAGAACAAAAAGAAGCAAATACACCCAAGAGGAGTAGATGGCAGGAAATAAACGCAGGGCTGAAATCACCCAAGTAGAAACAAAAAGAACTATATAAAGTATCAACAAAACCAGGAGCTGGTTCTTTGAGAAAATCAACAAGATAGATAAACCCTTACCAAGACTAACCAGAGGGCACAGAAACAGTATCCAAATTAATAAAATCAGAACTGAAAAGGGAGACATAACTACAGAAACTGAGGAAATTAAAAAAATCAAATCCTACTACAAAAGCCTATACTCAAAAAAAAAAAAAACCTAGAAAATCTCGATGAAATGGACAATTTTCTAGACAGATACCAGGTACCAAAGCTAAATCAGGAGCAGATAAACCATCTAAATAGTCTCATAACCCCTAAAGAAATAGCAGTAATCATTAACAGTTTCCCCACAAAAAAAAAAAAAAAAAAAAAAAAAAAAAAAAAAAAAAAAAAAAAAAAGCCCAGGACCAGATAGTTTTAGTGCAGAATTCTATTAGACCTTCAAGGAAGACCTAATACCAATTCTCTTCAAACTATTCCACAAAATAGACACAGAAGGAACACTACCTAATTCATTCTATGAAGCCACAATTAGGCTCATACCTAAACCACAAAAAGACACAACAAAAAAAGAAAATTCAAACCAATCTCCCTTATGAATATTGACGCAAAAATACTTAATAAAATTCTCCCAAATCAAATCCAAGAACACATCAAAACAATTATCCATCGTGATCAAGTAGGCTTTATCCCAGGAATGCAGGGATGGTTCAATATACAGAAATCCATCAATCCACTATATAAACAAATTCAAAGAAAAAAAACACACACATGATCTTCTCACTAGATGCTGAGAAAGCATTTGACAAAATTCAACATCCCTTCATGGTAAAAGTCTTGGAAAGATCAGGAATTCAAGGCCCATACCTAAACATAGTAAAAGCAATATACAGCAAGCCAGTAGCCAACATCAAACTAAATGGAGAGAAACTTGAATCTATCCCACTAAAATCAGGGACTAGACAAGGCTGCCCACTCTCACCCTCCCTATTCAATATAGTACTGGAAGTCCTAGCTAGAGCAATTAGACAACAAAAGGAAGTCAAAGGGATACAAACAGGAAAGGAAAAAGTCAAAATTTCACTATTTGCAGATGATATGATAGTATACTTAAGTGACCCCAAAACCTCCACCAGAGAACTCCTAAACCTAATAAACAACTTCAGCAAAGTGGATATAAAATCAACTCAAACAAATCAGTAGCCTTCCTCTACTCAAGGAATAAACAGGCTGAGAAAGAAATTATACCCTTCAAAATAGTCACAAATAATATGAAATACCTTGATGTGAATCTAACCAAGCAAATGAAAGATCTATCTGTATGACAAGGACTTCAAGTCTCTGAAGAAAGAAACTGAAGATCTCAGAAGATGGAAAGATCTCCCATGCTCATGGATTGGCAGGATTAATATAGTAAAAATGGCCATCTTGCCAAAAGCTATCTACAGATTCAATGCACTCCCCACCAAAATTCCAACTCAATTCTTCCTAGAGATAGAAAGAGCAATTTGCAAATTCATTTGGAATAACAAAAAGCCCAGGATAGGGAGAACTATTCTCAACAATAAAAGAACTTCTGGGGGAATCACCATCTCTGACCTCAAGCTGTACTACAGAGCAATTGTGATAAAACACTGCATGGTGTTGGTACAGATACAGGCAGGAAGATCAATGGAATAGAACTGAAGACCTAGAAATGAACCCACACACCTGTGGTCACTTGATCTTTGACAAAGGAGCTAAAACCATCCAGTGAAAAAAAAGGACTGCATTTTCAACAAATGGTGCTGGTTCAACTGAAGGACAACATGTAGAAGAATGCAAATCGATCCATTCTTATCTCCTTGTACAAAGCTCAAGTCCAAGTGGATAAAGGACCTTCACATAAAACCAGATACACTGAAACTAATAGAAGAGAAGGTGGGGAAGATCCTTGAAAACCTGGGCACAGGGGAAAAGTTTCCTGAACAGAACACCAATGGCTTATACTCTAAGATCAAGAATTGACAAATGGGACCTCATCAAATTGCAAAGTTTCTGTAAGGCAAAAGACACTGTCAATAGGACAAAATGCCAACCAACAGATTCAAAAGATTTTTTAATTAAAATGTAATCACAGTTATTTCCCCCTTCCCTTCTTCCCTCCATACTTTCCAATGTTGCCCTCCTTATCCCACTTTCTCTTAAATCCATTGTCTGCATTTCTTTGTTTCCAATGTATCTTTAAAAGTTCAAAGTTTCTCTAAAATATTCCAAGTATCTTAACTATGGGCTCCTGCTAAATAAAAAAGTAAGCTAAATACTGTCTTACTCCATGAAGAGGAAAGAATAGGACACAGTCACAATCTCACTTGTGTTTGTAATTTTGAGTAGGGTGATGAAAGAAAGTCTCACAGAAGAGTTTCTGGTAAGGGTGTAACGTAAGGATGAGGCTAAGTTTCTCAGGTATCTGTGGGGCACATGCTCAAGGCAGACAGCATGGGCAAGCACAAGCAGCACAACTATTAAACTATAACCTTTCCTTTCTCATTTATTCCCCACTAACGCCAGGAACAGGAGCATCAGGAGGAACAACAGCAGAGCATATTGAGGTGGAGAGACTGGTCGGAGAGAAGGATGAAGGCAACAATGGCCAGGTCCTAATGACTCACGGGCTACAGACATTTCATCTTTTATTTGCCATGGCTGAATTGAGGCAAAAGAGTTACATCATCTGACTTATGCCACATCAGTAAAATAAACCCGAGATGGTGCTGGTCTGGACATGTGACAGACGTGAAAGGTTGTGAAAAGTTGGAGGTAGATATATCCAGAAAGGGTGTTGAGAGCCTCTACTAATGGCTTAGATAGACCGCACAAGAGGAAAAGAAGTGGCTATGTTGGCTTGTTCAGGCTGTGATAAGAAGTAGACAAGATGTCCTAAACAGCAGTGATTTATTTTCTTATCAAGTATTCATTATGAATGAGACATAGTGCTAAGTGCCTTGTGGAGGTAACTTCATACAACCCATACAACATTGTATAATGTCAGAATTGTCATCTAGAGATCAGGAAGCCCCAGCTCAACAAGGTTTTACAATTTGTCCATGGTCACATGAGTAATTAACTGTAATAAAAGGAATTTCAACTAGACTATTCTGATTCCAGCAGTCAAGCCCGTAACTGATTATATGGCTTCCAGGGAAAGCAAGAAGCTGCAGGCAAGAAAGCACAGTCATAATCAAAACTCACCAGGAGTGAGTATGAAACCCAATATTTATTCAGAGCTCTCTGGAATAGATCTTAATTAGAAAGTTATTTTTTATAATGCTAAAATAACAGAGGTATATATGTGTCATTTGTTAGAAAATTATGGAATATCCTTATAATAAAACACTATAAAACCATTAAAACACTGGTGTAGAGCCACATTTACTATGTGATTATATTATCTGTTAGACTGCTTTTTAAAGCACATAAATAAACTCAGGATATTCTGTTAAAATTATATATAACATACGTTATTAATATGTTATATATATACTATATTAATATAAATGTCTACATACACATACAAAGGATAGCTAAAACATAACATTCACAAAATCTAAAAAATAATGCTTTTGCCAAGCCATATTTTTAAAACCTAATTTCTATGTATTTCTTTTAAAACTTGTCTAATGTTCAGGGCTTCTAGGTTTAGCTGGCATTCAAAGTCTCCCGTTAGGTACCTCTTACAAATGACAGGGACTGCACCCCAGATCACCTCACAATGTCACTGTCAATGCTGGGGTGTTAAAGCTGGTTCAGAGAATAACTTCTGACAGTTAATAACTTGGGAAAGTTAAGATAGAATCAGCTTTTCACAGATGAGGTGTCTGACCTCAAAAAATGCAAGGATATCTATCATACAGCTGGCATTTTTAATAGTATCTCACCTTTCAAGAATGCCATTTGTGTCAAAGTGCCACCGTTAGAGAGGAGTGGAGAAATGGCTCAGTAATTAGTAGCACTTGCTTCTTCTGAGGACTTGGATTCCATCCCAGGAACCCACATGGCAGCTCTCAACCACCTGTAACTCCAGTTCTATGGGATCTGACATCCTCTTCTGTCACCACAGATACCAGGAACACATATAGCACATGTAGATACACATGCAGGCAAAGCAACCATACACATAGATAAATAAATCTTTTATAATATCAGTATTATAAAATAAAGCACTAATAACACTTAAAAACACAAGGCAGCATGATGGATGACGACATGAAAAAGAAAGCAGAAAAAGACGTGTGGGAGGGAGCCAACTAAAACAGTGTTCACAGCACCACACTTGGTCCTGACCTATTCATCTAAACGGATGGAAAACTGAGTTCACTGCTCCAGGTCACACCCTGTAAGGACAGAGAGTGTGCACAATCACTTGAATACTGCTACCATTTTTAATATGTGGTCTGGAGCACCATGGACCAATCCTCTTCTTTTCATCAAGTGGAGATAGTCAAAAGGAGAAGTCACTTAACAGCTTATTCCCGTTCAATGTCTTATTAAAGGTGTTTAATTCTTCACTTTTAGGGAAATGAGTGAGGTGATAAGATGGAAAGAAAGATGTACAAAGATGATGAAGATAAGCAAAGGCAAACGACTCTGAGAACAAATACTGAGTATGAAAAAAGAAAACAGAACAACTCAGAAGACTGGGAGAGTAGGCTGGGTCATGTCTGGCTCCCTGTGAAGACAGGGAAGGCAACAAGGACCTTGGTGAGCATCATAAAGTGCCCTGATTGCCTAGTCTGGCTTCAGCTCCAAGAACATCAGTGAGAATGGGAGGAAAGGAAACAGCTCTGCCTCTGCCAAGTGTGGAGGTGAGGTGTGCTGAGATGAACACCCCAGTGACAGTGTCAGCAGTGAGCAGATCTGAGACCTGAGAGAGCTCCAGGGAGTTAAAAATGTGAGTGAAATTATACCCAAGACGGCCTTACAAGAATAGATGGACTTTAGCTAAGGAAGACAAGGTGTAAAAGCACAGACTCATGCTATTCCTGGAAATACTATATTTAGACACCCAAGGTTAGATGATGACTCAAGGAAATCCTAGAGCTATTAAAACCGAATGAAAGTTTTAAATAGGATGAATACATTTCTGTAAACACTTGTATAAACATTACGTTTCTAAATTCTTTTGTTCTACCCCAGGAACAAATTTACAAACAGTAAACTAGATAGAATTTTTTGACTTAAGGAATTGGTACCTGGGTGTGAAAATAACCAAAGGAGAAAGGGAATGTGAAAAAAAATCAACTCCTAAAGTCATCTTCGTGTTCCAGGAGGCATCTAGCTATGACACATCTTGATGTCTGCTCTGTCACAATGCTTTCAAATGCTACTTTTGCATTATAAATGTGACAACAAGCACACACACACACACACACACACACAGACACACACACAATTTTCTCGGTTTCATGTAGAAATTTATTTCAACAAGGACCAATGAAACTATGAAAACAAACAAAAACACGGATACAGTCTTTGACGGTGAATTGCTTTTCCTCACTGGCCCGTCCCTGTAGATGTACAGTTCAACTGCAGATGAAGTTTAAGGCTGAACGGAAAATGAGGGTGGCTAAGTTCCATATATTTCTTTCCAAAGGCTTGGTGAGTTTTTTGGGGGGTGGGGATGAGGGGTGGGGGGAGGATGGTTGGTTGTTACTGGAATGCCTCTTCTTTCTTCTGTAGGCAGTGATCACTGAAATGAAACTGACTATAGTTCTAACTTCCAAATATTTTATGGCCTTTTAAAATCCATTAAAACATTTCATCCTGCCTAATTATCCAAAAGTGTTATAAAGCCATCAAAGCTTTTAAAAAACAGATTTAAACATGATTAATTGTCTGTCCAATGTAAGCAAGGTTCTCTGTTTTGGCAAAAACAAAACAAAACAAAACAAAAACAAAAACAAAAAACAACCTTATAATTCACCACTTAAGTAATGAGTAAAAATAACATTTAACAATGAGTTAACACAATTTGCACTGAAAAGTGTTACTAAAAATTATGCAAGACAAGTATATTTTAACATGAAACAATAGGTCATACATAAACCATTATGTTTCAAACTAACTTACATAAAATTATTTCTATCACGTTATCAAAAATACAATGTAAAACTGCCATCTAAAATTAAGTGTCCATATAACACTGGTGAGACTGAATCTGGAACAAGGCTCTTCAGATTTTGCTTTATCTATACTGTCAGTGTTGACAAAAAGGAAACATTTTTAAAACTCAGCAATAATGAGGAGGAAATTAAACCACACGAAAAGAAATACACACCAATTTCTAGTCAAAGTATATAACCCACAGCTATTGCAGTATGTAGTCAAGTAGAGGTTTTGATCTTCCAAATTTGTATGACAGCTGGGCACTTCATCTGAATAAGTTAAATGTTTGCAAAAAAAGGTCACAACCAGCAAATCTCATGATCAGCATTGTCTGAAGGGCAGATAGATATTTTAAGAAAGACATTTATTGTTCTTTGATTTATTCACCAACACAGAAAAGCTAAATGTAATAATTATAACTGATTTGCCCTATGACTCTTGCCTTTGGCTTGGAATCTATAGAGATCAGTCTTTTTAGAAAGTGCCCTCTCAGCTGGGCATGCTTTTAATCCCAGCACTCAGGAGGCAGAGTTCTGAGTTCAAAGCCAGTCTAGTTTAGAGTGAATTTGAGGACATCCAGGGCCATGCAGAAAAACCCTGTCTCAAAAAACCAAAAGAAAAAAGAAAAGACAAGTCACCTTTAAGTTTCCTCTTAACCTATCTCAAGATCTCAATAAACAAACTTAACTTTTAAAAAAAAATTATTTATTACTATTTTTAATGTAACAAATATAATTAGTGATGTTGCGTTCTAGGAGCCTATTCTTGTTCTGAAAACAAACACCTGCTTTGTAAGTAACCACATAACAGTCAGCCAGAGGCTCTGCATGGTGGCCCACACCCTTCAACCAAGCAGACAGACATCACTGTGAGTTCCAGGCCAGAGAAGCCAGGGCTATATCCATCGTGATATACTGTCTCAAAAAAACAAACAAAAGAGTCAGAACTTTGTTTCCATTTGTTTGGGTGTCTTGGCTATATGTACATCTGCACACCAAATGCTGTACCTGCAGAAGACAGAAAAGGGCACTGGATCTCCTGCAACTGGAATCACAGATGTTTGTGAGCCACGTGATTCCTGGGGATGGAAGCTAGGCTCTCTAGAGGAGCAACTAGTGCTCCTAACTGCTGCACCATCTCTCCGGCCATCGGTCAAACAAATTTCCGATCCAGCCAATTTACACCCTTACAGTTTTTCTTCCATCAATTTCCAACCAAGGACTGTACTAGAACGAGAACACTTAGCAATATCCAGGGGAGTTTTTTTTTTTTTTTTTTTAAACTGTCATGGATAGGGTGTATGTGGGCTTGAAGCACTTGGCTGGTAGAAACCAGGGATATCAAAACATCCTGTAATACAAAGAAGAGTTATTCAGCTCAAAATGCCAGTGCTGCTGAGGTTGAAATACCTGCACCACAGAGATAAAAGCTAAGATTAGGTCCCCTAAACAGATGAAAAATTCTGTACATTTAAAGAAAAAAAAAAGTATCCAAATCCCCTATTTCCCTGAAGTGTGCATGCTCCTCCCATAAATCTTCCCAGGAAAATAAATTTTTGTTCTTTCAGGAGTTAAATTATAAGTTCCAAATTTTCTTCTAAAAAGACAAAGATTTAACACATCACACATGCCAGTTTGCTTGTTTTCTTTTCACTTTCTTTTTTTTGTGTGTGTTCCTAAGCAAGCTAGCAAAAACACCGAGCAGAGGAACCTCAGTTTATCAAACAGGCACACGTGGCACCCTGGTGGCTGATAACCACATACAGCCACAGAGACCCACCTTAGTCTTGTAGCCAGCATTGCTGGGAAGCTAAGCCATCCAGAACCAAAGATACATGTGGGCAACACAGACCCTGTTAGCAAACCTCAAATAAACAGTACTGTCGTCACACTCCAACCTCTCAATTTCTCATCTAGGGGAAACGGTGGCACTGTCCCTCAGGAAAAACTAATTAAGCTCTATAATTAAAAAACAAAAACACCCTCCATTAGAGGGTTTCTCAATGGTTGTCTTGCTGACAGATGATAAATGTCAGGAAGAGTGGTACTTAATTTGCCAAGATTCCTTTAGTCACTTTGAGGCTTTTCTGCAGAGCTGTGGGTCAAGACTCCACATTCTGTGGTCTTATTCTGACTGCCTTTACCTACTCAAGAGAAGAGTTGTCTTGGATAGTCTGCGTAGAAAAGAACCTCTGAACAGGAAAAGATCAGAGCCACTACTGGCCAGAAAAGTCATTTCTACATTAATCTGAATGAAAGAAAAAAAGGATAATTTCTATCTTCAAGAAAAATGCAGCTTACAACACATAAACCAGTGGCAATATTTTATTACCTGGACTTTCTCATCTACTCCCAATTTCAAATATTCTATTCTTTTGACCAAATATAGCAATGTATCTCAGAAATTTCAGCATTTCTATATCTAATCAGAGACTATGACAAAGCCTACCTCCCTCAAGACAACAGCAACAACCAAACTGTACAGAAGATTGCTGTTTGGGTTGGAGAGGGCTCAGCACTTCACCACTGTTACAAAGGATCCGGTTTGACTCCTAGAACCCACTGGCAGACCACAGCCATCTGTAACTGCAGTTCCAGGGTTCTGTCACTCTCCTGGCCTTTGTAGATACTGCAAACATGATGCATATGCACACATGCAGGGAAAACATTCTCCAACATAAAATAAAATAAAAATACATTTTAAAGTATTTTTTGAAAAAATCTGTTAGACCAAGTTATCTTGATTCGGGGTTATTTTTTTTTCTTACGGTTTTTTTTTTTAGACTATTGGAAACTTAAAAGGGTGCATTCCTACAACAAACCGTGCTTTTATCATAACACTAAACTAATGAATTAGATATTTGAAGCCACTGAAATAAAAATGAATGGGCTATTTACACAAATGCTAATACTTACACTGGATGGTGTTAACTAAGGGCTTTCTTTGCACTAAAAGTAAGCAAAGAGCACAAGCAAAGCACCTGACGGAGCTGAGACTTTGCTTCTTATCAATACAACAATATAAACAGCAAGAGCAAGCTCACTAGAGAACAGCTGCCAAAATAGAAAGGGCCAGGAGCTCCTCCACTAAATACAGCCAGAACCACCAGAATAGAAACGGAAAAACATGAAGGACTCAAATTGAAATAAGAAAAACGTTGGGAGAACAGGCTCTGGGTTCAATCTCCAGCACAGGGGAAGGGACTGAGGAAGGAAACATTTTGCAGGATTACTGAAAAATGTTCAACCACAGAAATACTAAAAATTACAAATAAAAAAGTACGTATTTTCTATCAATTAGTGTAATTGAGAGCAGTACTGCTTGGTGGACTGAATTACATGCAAACTGGCAAATTAGATTTTCTGGAAGCAATCACACCACATTATTAAAAGATTTCAAAATGTATTTCCTTTTACTCGACAGCTCTACTTCCAGGGTTTACTCAAAAGAAACAGTAAGATTCACAAGGGTGCACGAATAATTTTGAGCACTTTGCTCAGAATTGAAATAAGAAAACGTTGGGAGAACAGGCTCTGGGTTCAATCTCCATTGCTTATGACATTGTTGTTAAAGATAAACAACCAGAAGGTTGATTATTTACACACAATTACCCAATCTCAAACTCGGGACAGTATCGCTGTCGATAGGGTTCCTTCCTTCCATGTGCGCTCAGTGCATACACACTCTCACTCTCTCTCTCTCTCTCTCTCTCACACACACACACACACACACACACACACACACACACACACACACACACACACACACCTTAACAGTTCAGGCCATTACCATCTCCAAGCTGATTATATTTATATTATTAATTATATTGTGTTATTATAGCATCTGACCTCTTTCTAGTTTATGCTCTAAATCCAGGTTCCTTCTGCTTGTTGAAAGCCATGTAATCCTGGCCCTAATTACCTAGCCAGCCTCCTCTCTCTACAAAGACACAATCTTGAACTTAGTCCTATGGGCTAGGCTAATCTCTAAGCATGCACTCTCCTCCTAGAATATGGTGTTTCATACTGTTCTCCCCTCCCTAGCCTGTTCTCTACAGACACATTCTTCAGGGCTTACTTTAACATAATACTTCTTCAGGGTCCATCTTTCCTCCTCCTGTGTGAAATGTAACCCTTAGGTACTCACCAACTGCAGCCTGCATTTACACAAAATTATAGCACTGACCCCCTTATATTGCAATTAGAGTATAAGTGTCATCAATTTACAGGTATATCGGGTCACCTATCTTACTTAGGGTTTCTACTGTTGTGATAAAACACCATGACCAAAAGCAACTTAAGGAGGAAAGGGTTTATTTCACTTACAGCTTGTAATCCATCATCCAGGGAAGTTAAGGCAGGAACTCAAGCAGGGTGGAAACTTGAGGCAAGAACTAATGCAGAGGCTGTGGAAAATGCTGCTTCCTGGCTTGCTCTACATGGCTTGCTCAGCCTGCCTTCTAACACATCTCAGGACGCAGAGGTGGGACCAGCCACGATGATGGGCTCTCCCACCTCAATCAGTAATTAATACAATGCCCACATGCCTGCCTACAGGCTAATCCTATGGAGGTATTTTCGATCACTGTTCCCACTTCTTAGATCACTCTAGCCTGTGTCTAGCCACTGCATGCCCAAAGGCCAGCTCTTCCACTTGGTTCCTACTGCAACTTCTCTGATCTACAGTGACACAGGAGAAACTTTAAGTCATAATATTGATGTTATAAAAGATTAACTCAAAACTTGCTAAGGAAATACTAAGTTATGCAAAGTAGAGTTTCCCTAATGGTGCACTGCCTCCAGAATGACTAGGAAATAAGTAGTACACTAAGCAGGCCTGTTACAGGTTGTAGAAAGAAAATTCTGTGCTATAATTGAAGCTTAGAGATGCTGTTAGGGTTTCAGAGAAAAAAATCTGTTAATGTTTGTTCACCAATATTGATTTCCAGTTAGAGTTCATTCCTCTACAGAAGGAGACGATCCTGACTTATAAGCAGCCATTAGGATGAGCCCGTATCAAAGAGCATACCTGTAACAAGCAGCTCAAGGAGGCGGTACAAGGTGACAGTCATCACGTCCAGGTCTGCCATTAAGCCCTTTGTGCTCTTATTAGAAAAAGCATAATTATGTCGGGTGGGCAAGATGACTCTAGGTAACAACTGTTTAAAAAAGAACACAGGTGTACTTCAGAAATAATTCTGGCAATATCTTTACTGTGTAAATCTCCCAAATGGCCAGACTTGTAGTCTCCTGACTCTGTTTATTGTTCAAAGTGTAACCTGGGGCTGGGACCTGAAAGGATATATCAGGAGGAGAGCATAAGTGGAGTGCATGAGCCTATAGAAGCTGGTAACACCTTCTGTTAGAGGCTGGCTCCCTTTGTGCATGAGTGAGAACCAGTTGCATGCTGTTATTATAGAGCTCTCCTTTCTCACTCTCCAAGTGTGTGATGATTCTCACTGGGAAGGCATTGCTGTAATAAACGCACTAACATTCTTTCACACGTGGTCAGCTAATGCTCCTGTAAATCAGCACCTGCAGTTTCAAGGTTCTCTGGTGTTTGTTGTTATCCTTTAAGATCTGCCAATGTGATTTCGGCTAGACTTGGAAACAGATCTTACATGGCTCTCTTTATCCTCTGAATGAGAAGAAATCATTCATCTTTCAGCCGAACCACTAAACAGGACTACGCTCACAAACTATGGGAGAGAACTTCTAAAACAGCTTCTTTAATCCAGAACTTTTGGTGATAATCAAAGATGAATAGCAAACTAAACTTTCCTCATGAGGAAACTGCTTCAAGATTTCATGCACACACCAGAGAACGGTGCAACCCTAAGGAGAATATCTTCTCACGCTACCTTGAGAAAAAGTATCAGGTTTTTTAGGCAAAATGCTGAGCAATATTGTAATGTGTTGCCTTGCACATGCAGCAACTATTGCTCTACTGCTAGAAGAACACATCTGGGGGCAGAGGCTGGGTGACTTGTCGCTTCATCTTTGTAGTTAATTCAGTCTAGCTAGTATACTACACAATTCAAAGTAGCTTGCTTTGGTTTTATTTAATTAAGTAGATGTGTCTAATAAAAGTCTTCTTAGGAGAAACTCAAGTGATAATCTCCCTCCTCCCTCCAACACACAGACCATAGAAGCACCGCAGCCTCCAGTACTCTGGGATGAGCTGCCAGGAGACAGAAGCAGCAGTATCCTCCTGCCTGGTGCTGCCAGAGACGGCAACTGTCTCTGGGGTGGGAATGGGGTACCTTCTCTCTTGGCTCTGCTTGCTTTTCCTTCTCAGTCATCACTGTGACCTGAGCAACAGCCACTATAAAATGGTCACACTTCCTAACAATACTTAAGTACAACCATTTTATTGATGCAATATGAAAATTAAAAACAGTTTCTTCTCTCAGAAAGTGATGCTGGAATCAGCCTTAAAGAAAAATCAGAACTATGAAATTGCCAAGCTGACGAGTACGAGCTATCAATTTAGCTACTGGGGTTCATAGTACTATAAGAAAAAAAAAATAAGTAAATGAATGGAGGACTGAAGGAGACAACGTCCACAGAGAAGCAACTTCCCTAGAATATCCATCTGGGCAGCACAGCAATTGCGTGGACTGGAAATACGAAGAGAAGGAGATGACCATTATGAAATCTTGCACAGTCGTAAAGAATGTCACTAACTGACACCGATTGCTGGGGTGGGGGACATAAAGAAGGTGGGTGTGTGCTCTGGGAGAGCTCCTGAAAGGCCTAGAGGGTGGTAGAGCTCTCAGACCTGAGGCACAGCCTCTTGAGGGAACTGACAGCAGCAGTGTCATATGTTTTCTTCTCTCAGTTCAGTTCTTAAAAAGGACGGAGGCTGAAGGAGGCAGCCTCAAAGGAAAACAGTGGACTGTGGCAAAGCCCTAGGAGTTTAAGAAAACAGCTCAGTGCGGCTCTCTTATTTATAGCGACTCTGACCAAAGCAGGGATAGGATCAGTAAAGATTCTATTCATACATTTGTTGAACTTTAGATCTGTAGATAGAATAAATAACAATTAGGAGATAGTCAAACACAGCTGTTCCCAATATTAGCTTTGCTCTGTAGGAGCAGAGGGAGGCCCATTATTTTCTCTCAGTTGTGAAGAACTCCTGAAATTTTGGATGTTATTCCATCTACTCATAGAATCTTGCCTGGTCTTCTAAGCAAGGGGGGAAACCGGGAACCCAGGGGTTCCTTCCTCAAATTCAATGGGGAAATAATCAAATATTTACACTCACAGTAATATTCTTTTAGACTGTAAGAAAGGAGAATAAAGAGGAATGCCTCCCTGAGAACAATGTTCTGGACTCTAAGAGCTCTGGAAGACAAACCAGGCAGACTTTGACAAGAAAGGGGGATGCTAAATTCAGAATCATACAACTCTTCTGTGGTAGTCAAGTCCTACAATATTTCTCCATCTGAAAGGAGAGGCTTCTGCCCTCTAAAAGTTCTTCAGGGCCTGTGGAAAGAAGCCTGTCACCTTCAGACAACCTAAGGAGAATGACTGCAAAGAACGCTGAAAGACCCCAGGTGGCTTGTCAGGCCAAACAGTGTAAAAATGCACTTACCAGTTACCCACTGGCTTTTCTGCATCCATGCATGGAGTAAGTGTTTTACACCAAGATGCCTATGCCAGGAAGTACAAGATACTCTCCTCTTAACCAAGTTCCAGAGGGGCTCAGCTGGCCAGCCAAGGAGGAAGTAATGGCAGACAGATTTATAAACAGAGAAATTAGGAAAAGAACTAACAGCCATAGAGATTTAGGAGGTGTTCGACTATTGCTTTTTTTCTTTCTTTCTTTTTCTTTTCTTTTTTTAAACTTATTGAGACAGGGTCTCATGTAGCAGGGATTGGCCTTCATGTAGCTGAGGCAGACCTGTAAGCTTCTGATTCCCCTGCCTCTACCTCCCAAGTGCAGGGATTTACAGGTATATTCCACCATACTTGTTTTTTTTAATATGGTAATGAGGATGGAGTCCAGGGTTATATGCATATTTGGCTGAGCTACAAAGCCCTTTAAAAACTTTTAATTAAAGTTAAGAATGAATGCAAAGTGAGTCTATATTCCAAAGAGATCCAAGGTTGTTAGATAACTTTGTGAAGGCACACTGATTCTTGACGGTCCTCACAGAAGCCGATGCAGATGTCCTCTCTCTTCCTGTCCTTCAGAGGTTGAGATGATGTTATCTTTACGGAAAGGAATGTGTTCTACTCAACCTTGGTTTTCAAGAATCAACGAATCTCAATGCCAATAGTGTACACTCTCTGAGAAAGCCCAAGTACAGAGAAGCTTCCTAACTGCAAAGTCCACATGCCTGCTTCTCTAAATTCATTTTCTGAGCCGTTCTCTCAGCTCAGCTCCACCTCCAACAAACCTACCGGTCAAGTTTGTTAACAACTAACTGAGACAGTTTTTTTTTTTCCCCAGCACCAGGAAATGTTTAATCTTAAAAAGCAAACAACAAACAGGAAACAGCTTTCATATCTGCTGTGTGGCATCATTAACAGAAAGACAGTGTACAATTTAAACTATCCTGATTCTTCCCCATTTTAGCATTCTCAGAAGGATCCCATCCTTGATAATGACAGAAAGTGCAGAGACACCTGAAGGGCTCACTGTTCCCTTTGTACTCCCTGCCTTCAAGTCTTTTTGTCTCTGCTCAATCGGAGCAAATCTCTTCATCCTTGCTGTAGGATCTTTCAGCACCGATGACAACAATGAGTGGCCCCTCTCTTGGGAAAGGTGCTCTGACCTTCCCTCAAAATTCTTTCGATTCTGTTCTCCACAGGTCTGCTCTCAATCCCATGACAGCAGGAGCTGAACAGTCTCAAGATTTAAAAAGCCCCCCATACAAAGGCTAAAGAATTATGGTATGGAAATAAGGAGGTCCCATGGAACTGTCAGGTATTAGGCTCGAGAGAATTTTTAACTCAGATACTCTACTCTTTCTCGTCAAACTATTCTACTGAAATGTCATTTTTGCCAAAGCCACCCACAATCTCTGTGACATTCTAAATGCAAAGAGTATTTCTGAGTCCTTATGCTATTTGTCAGTCAGAACGTCACTCAGTATTTACTGAGTACCTGCATGCCAACATGGTTGGTATTCTGTATTTCATAGACATCAGCTAAGTTTCTCAAGCAGATGCTGTGTGAAATTGCACACAAACTGTAGAATGGCAGTGGTATTCAAATATGCCTCAGTTCTGAAGCCCAGCTCTCAGCTACAGATTGCTTCTTCCCTTGCTTGCCTCCCTCCTCTGTGCCCACCCTCATTGGGACACTGATATTGGCAGGAATCTATCTGTGGCTCTTTGTCCCTGGGATGCTCACATTTGTTGGTGCAAAGGAAGCTCCAACTCCCCAAACTTCAAAAGCAGTCCAAATATCTAGAAAGTGATTCAACCTGGAATACAGGGTTTCTGGAGTTAGACAACAGCCGCCATTCTTCAGGACTTGTGAAACTAGTCCCTTCTACTGAAAGGTTGTAAACACACACCAGGCCAACTGTGATGATCACCCCCAACCCCACACCAGAAGCTCTAAAGCTTCTGAAGCTAGAAATCCTGCAAAGATGCTCCAGATGAGATAATGGGGCAGCTCATTTAGAACAGAGTACAAAGATGGGCTCCTTTTCAGCTAACAGAAAGTACTGGATCAGATTTTTAAGCAACTTTTTTGGCTATTTCCATTTTTGTCTTCATTTGTTTGTACACATGTTTAATGTTTAATTTTTGCATTTTGTTGCCAATATTTCATCTGCAACGTATTTGGAACATTAGCTTATGAAAAATAGAACTAGAAAAAACTAAATTTACTTGATCATCACTATAAAAAGATAAGCAGAATTAAAGGGAAATGTGACAGTTGACACCATATTGTGCAATAAAATGTTTTCCAAACATTCTGGAAAGGTTTGCTCAGTTCTTAAGATCCAGCTTAAGTGCTAACAGGGATGATGGTTTTGTTCAACAGTCTATTTTAGCCTTTTAAAAGGTCTTTGTTTAAACGTAATTTGTATTAGGAAAGAAAAAAAGCTTCTTTAATTTTAATACACATAAAAGATAAAAGTTATGAAAGAACGTTTTCAAGAGCTGGAACAATGTTTCAGCAGTCAAGAGCATTGTCTGCTCTTCCAGAAGACTCAGATTCAACTGTCAGCATATACATGGCAGCTTACAACCATCTGCAACTCTAGCTACGGAGGATTCCACACCCTCTTCTGGCCTTTGCAGGAACATACACGGTACACAGACTTAAACGAATGTAAAACACAGACGTAGAATAAAAGCTGTGGGCTTTGTTAAAATTTTAGTTGCTTTTTTTTTTCAGGCATGCCCACCGTTCCTTTACCATAAAAAGGTTTTATTATAAATGGTTTCATTTCTTAAAAGTAAAAATTTGCTAGTTAAAATATATTTCCTCTTACCCTCTAAGACAAGTTCTTGTTATCAATACCCTATAATGATTAACAACCTCAATAATATCCAGAGAACTTAGAAGTGCTAGGATTCGATCCAATGCTAACACCTTCAGAAACACCTAGAGGGAGGTACAAATTACCCTATTTCACAGAGAAAGGAACTCAGGAGTTTTCAAGAAAGGTGGCTGTCCCCGAGGGATGCTACTAGAAAGGAGCAAAGCAGCCCTTGATATCCTTCTGTTCTGGAGGATTTGATTGTGAATAGTGGGCCAGTTTTGTTAAATCCAGAGCAATTTAAGGCTGAATAAACAGAAGGGCCAGAGCTATGGTGAAGAATCAGCAAATTACTTACTTCCGAGGAGGAAGCAGGGTGGTAAAGGAGTCCTGGAGAGTTTCCAGAAGAAAGCAATTTCAACTGTTCTCATGCAAACACTTCCCCTGCATATTGTGTTATTAGTGTGCGTGTATAAAGGGTTAGTGAACTCTTGGCTTCACTAATTTGAAACAATCGCCATGATAGCAAAGTTTGCTGCTTTAGAGAACAACCTGGCAGGTTTACCATATAACCTGTAAATGTCATTTCTAGAAATTCAAGGAGAACCATGTAAGTGTTGCTAGCACCCTCATCAAGGAAGCCTCTCTTCACAGCAAATGGAGACCATCACAGAAAAGCACACCTGGACACGATGCAGAGCAACAGGTTGTGGGGCGCCCAGTACCAACAGACACATCTATTATCACAGTTCCTGCATCTATGGCTTGAGGAGTACCTCAGAAGAGGGAAATGGAAGACTGTGAAAGTCAAATTACCAGCCAAGTAGTGGTGGTGCACGCCTTTAATCCCAGCACTTGGGAGGCAGAGGCAGGCGGATTTCTGAGTTCGAGGCCAGCCTGGTCTACAGAGTGAGTTCCAGGACAGCCAGGACTACACAGAGAAACCCTGTCTCAAAAAACCAAAAAAAAAGAAAGCCAAATTACCAAGAAGTCTGCTGTGAAACAGTCTTCCTGGAAATGGCTGCATAAACAAGACAGAAACAATGACAGAATCAACAGACACACTACAATGACAGCGGAAGAAGCTCATGGGGTCCTTCTCCTAGACAAAGAAGTACAGGTAACTAATAGCTGGTGGAAGGAGGAGAATCAGCCTCTCCCAAGGATGAGCCCCTGATTGGTCATCCAATGCCAAGGAGTCAGTCCTGAAACTATATGCACATAAACTAATAAAATGGACTCAGCAGGTGGCATTTATATATTTATACATACATAATACATATATACATACACACATACACACATAAATGTAAAAACAATAATCAAAGAAAATGAGGCTATCAGCTTGAGACGGCGGATGGGAGCAAGTAGAGGGAAGATACTACCCAGGAGCTGAAGAGAGTAAAGGGTGGGTAAAAATGACAAATGTCTATCTCAACTAAACAAGTACTTAAAAATAAATCGATATATATTTAAAAATATTAGAGCTACCGTACAACCTGTCAGTACCATTTCTAGGAATTATGGTAAAATGAAAATATATGTCTATACAAAAATTTGTGAATTAATGTTGCTAGTAACCTTGCTTATGACAGTCAAAAGGTAGAGATAATCTGAAAGTCCTCTGGCTAATAAATGAATAAATGATAGCATACCCATACAATAGCTACAGTTGAATTCAAGTATACAAAGTAAACAAACTGACACAGGATAAATTATTAAAACACTGTGCAAAAAGAAAGGAAGTCAGTCTCATTTCTATTACATGTGCAGAAAAGACAAATTCTGAGAGACAGAGTGTGTTAGTAGTTGCCAGGGACTGGGAATACGGTCAAGTTGTTAGTTTTACAGGACATGATGTTCTGGAATTCAACATGGCAATGGCTATACAATTGTGACGACGATAAAAAGCATAATGAATCGTGTGCTTTTAAAGGGTCAGTTTTATAGCTTGTAAATTGTATCTCAGCTTTAAAAATACCCTGAATAGGAGTGATAAAGCAATTGAACAGTAAAGCTCCCATTTACAACTGAAACCGGTTAAGAATCTGTACAAAAACGATTAGAGAATCTAACATGGACATCTGTTAACAATGACTTAGGTTTCATATTTCATAATTTAAAACTCATATTCTATAAATGTAAATCCCAAGTAAATAAAATATGGTTGAATAAACTCTGAAATTCTTCCTTAGAGGGGTGTTCTACTACCCAATAAAAAAAACTTGATTTCATGATTATAGTTACTTCCAAAACCACTTCTACTAATCAATGCTGGCAAAATACCCTCTATGCTGCCACTAGAAACAGCTGGGGGAAACCTATTTTCCATGCCCCCTGTCTGACAGACAAAGAACTTGACAGCAGGTTCTAAGAAAAGATATCATGCTGTGGCTGACTATGGGCCCAGTACAGATCTCAGATAACCTTCAACTTACCTCTAATGGCCTTCAGGCACTTCACAAACAGGAAGTAAAGGGCAAAGCTGAGTTGTAAACTGCTACCTAGTGTCAACACAGAGTCCAACTGCAAAGACTGAGAGCTGTGTGTTTGAAGGAATTGCAGTCCAATCCCTAGCTGACCTACTTTTAGTTAGGAAACAAGATTCCACAGCCGCAGCAGACAACAGCACAACAAACAGCACCAAACAAAAGATGTGGAAGAAATCTGATGTAGAGTTTCTACATCAGAATACTAAAATTTAAAGCTTTGAATTACATGCCATATGCAGGAAAAGAAGCAACTGATAAACAGAACTATGGTTGAGAAAGCCCACATTTAGGACTTGGTAAACAGATCCTTTAACTTTTAAATAGGCTCAGAGAGCTAATGAGTGATGTTTATAGGACAAAGGGAAAAGCTGAGCATAGCCGCTCCCACAGAAAGGGACTCCAGCCAGTAGGTCCTGGGCTGACAAACATGGTTCTGCCAGGCCTTTCCCCTCTCCCCCATTTCTCTGCCTTGCTAAAAATTGTTAAGATTACATTTCGAAAGCTAGCCGCCAAGGTCTATTCCCTTATTTGGCCACTTCCTCCTCCTGAGGCTACCAAGGTCCAGCTATCAAAGTACTGAAGTCCAGCAATCAAAAGCCCCCTTCTGCACCAAAGCCCGTTCTAACACAGACTCCCTTTTTCTCTTCTTAAAAACTACACCTGTAAGGCCCTTTGCTGCTGTTTTTCTGCTTGAGTCAGAAAGCAGCCAGTTTAACTTTTCTTCAGGGCTTAATAAAGGATCTCTCTGTGAAAACAAGTGTCTGGGTGTGGTTTGTGCCTAATCTGGGGGGTCTGAAAAGGACCACCTGCTGTGTGGGGACTGGGGTACAATCCCAGCAATGCTGAGGCTGAAACAAGCCGATAACTAAGAATGTAGGCCCCCAGGAGCTACACAGTGAGTTCCAAGCCAGAGGGATGTGCTGTCACATCACTAAAGACTATGAACAAAAAGGATTTAAAAGAAACAAATAAGAATTCTGGCATTTTAAATATGAACAGGGAAGTGAAGGTCTCACTAGGACTCAGTAGCACATCTGGGCCATCAAAAGACTCAGCAAACTTAGAGACAGAGTCAACTGAGGTTATCAGTCTGTGGAAGAGAGAATGGGGAATGAAGAAAGCTGAACAGTTTAAGACTACAGGACACCAACAATCACACCAACACAGAGTCCAATAGGCCAGAATTCTTGTAAATGGAAGTACACTGATACTGAGGGTGGGGTAGCGAGGCCAAGCACTGTGTTAAAGACCTGCTATAAGGAAACGGAGATGGGCGGTAAATCCAGGCCATCACCTGTGCCCGCCTGGTCTTCAGGCTTCTGTTCTCCTCCTGCTCTCTCCTATTCCTTTCTCAGCTGGCTGACTCTTGTCCACTCCTCATCGCCATGTCATCTGTCCTAGTCCCATCTCAAGTCACTATGGTGAAGGAATCAACTGCTATGCCTTGTCTTGCCAGCAGGAGACAAAGGGCCAAGAATCCCACCTTAGATACTGTTGAGTTTCATCTCTCTTGGTTGGTGGGATGCAAGGAGGAGATCTTATTACTTAAGATACTAAATTTCACTTAATGACCTTTTAATTCATTCTTACAAAAAGGTTTCAACACTTAAATATTATAGAATGTTTATAGTTTTTGCCAGTATCTTTTCACTTTTACATGGTTATAAGAAAGTCAGGGTTTAATATACAAAATGTTGCATCCACAAGTTATTTTCTTTGTCCAAAGTGCTAACTGATGCCTTCATGGAGGATAAGAGGTAAGAGTCCCATGCTACTGAGCCTTGTCCTTGGTTACATCCTTTGGAAGTCACATATTTAGCTGTCTCAAAAAGAAAAAGGTTTTTCATTTGAAAATGAATATTTTCATAGTAATTATGGTGAGTTAGGAAATGATTTTGCACCCATTTACACATTGAACATTTCATCTGCTGAGTGCCAATTGTAATACTTATTGTGTTAACAAAAGTATATCCTTAATGGGCATTTGCAAAGGTTTCTGACACCACTATTAGAGCATGTGAGACTATAAAGCAAGAGGCTTTGCCAAAAGCCACAAAGGATAGAATATTATAACTTAGATATGATAAACAAATTCTTATCTTTCATGAGAAATAAAGACACAAGTTATTTATCAAAAGAATTACTGTCTAATGAGAAAAGCATACAGGGATTTCAAACATTGAAATCACCTTTATAAAAATTCAGAACTGTTTTAAAGCTGAGAAGGGACTCCTAAATGGTTAAAATAGGGTTTGTTTGTTTTTTTTGTTTTGTTGTTGTTGTTGTTGCTTTGTTTTTTCAAGACAGGGTTTCTCTGTGTAGTCCTGGCTGTCTTGGAACTCACTCTGTAGACCAGGCTGGCCTCGAACTCAGAAATCCGCCTGCCTCTGCCTCCCAAGTGCTGGGATTAAAGGCGTGCGCCACCACCACCTGGCTTAAAATAGGTTTTGCTTAGCATTTGTATCACAATCTGAATCAAAGTGCCAAATTTTGAGAACCAGATTTTTCTTGAATCAGTTTAAGTGTAACAAAAACTGCAGAGTCAATTTTTTTTATTTTTTTTTTTTAGCAATAAAAATTCTGCTCTGTAAGAATTAATTTTTACAACTATTAAGAGGTCTAATGTTCCTCCTACCCTGGTAGAAATTGAGATCAGCTTTTGCTGCAGCAATGTGTGTGTGTGTGTGTGTGTGTGTGTGTGTGTGTGTGTGTGTGTGTATCTCAATGAATTTGCTAAAATCAAGTCATCTTCATTCTTCCCCCCTGCCTCCAGTGTCTTGGATAAGATTCTTCTAAACAACTATCTTAACATTTCCTGTGCCCTTATTTAGAGAATAGTTCTATTTGGATTCTTCATAATCAAATTATTTCTTGATGACTATATAATTAACAAAAATGAGACAGTGATAAACCATCATGCTAAAATGACATATATTTAGATTTAGAAAAAACTTACGTTCATGCCAACCAATAACCAGCCCAACTTGAAACCCATCTCAGGAGAAAGCACCAATCCCTGACACTATTAATGATACTGTCATACTTGCAGACAGGAGCATGCTGTCCTCTGAGAGGCCCCACCCATCAGCTGACTCAGACAGATACAGACATCCACAGACAAACAGTGGATGGAGCTTCTGGACTCTTATGGAAGAACAGGAGGAAGGATTGTGGGCCCTTAAGAGGATAGAAACTCTACAGGAAGACCAACAGAATCAACTACCCTGGACTCTTGGGGCTCTCAGAGACTGAACCACCAACCAATGAGAGTACACGGGCTGGACCTAGCCGACCCCTCCGTAAGTAGCAGATGTGAAGCTTGGTCTTCATGTGGGTCCTGAGCAACTGGAGTAGGGACTATCCCAAAAGCTGCTGCCTGTATGTGGGATATGTTCTTCTAGCTGGACTGCCTTGTCTGGCCTCAGGGGGAGAGAATGTGACTAAACCTGCAGAGACTTGATGTGCCAAGGTGGAGGAATAACCAAGGGAGGCTCTGCCCTCTCAGAGGAGAAGGGGAGGAGGAAGGGGGAGGGATTTGTGGGAGGAGGTGACTGGGAGGGGGGCAGTGAGTGGGATGTAATGTGAATAAGTAAAATAATAATAATTTTTTTAAACTTGTGTTCATATATGAAAATGAAGTGAATATTCACATAGTTTAGAACCCAGTTCTCTCAAAGCCCCAGAATTCTACTCATTTGTCTAGGACACAGGTGTCAGTATGTCTCCTGTTCTGTTCATTGCCATGTGACTCAACCTTTGATGAATATTGGAAAGCTGGAAGAAATGGAACCCATCCCCTTCTCAGGAAATATCCTGATGCCATTTCCTCAAAAGACTGCCCCCAGCTCATATGTCCAACGGTTTTAGCCTCTGTTAAATAGAGCTCTATCAGCTTGTTGAGCTATTTACCAGTCCACACTATGCACTATGTAACACAGGGCGGTCTTAAATTCACACAATCTTTTATCTTCCAAAATATCTGAATGGCAGGTATAATGTCCATGCCTAGGTTGGAACAGCCCTTCTTTATGATATAAGATGCCAGAGTAAACTCTCCTTCTCCCAAACATGTAGCAAGTATTTCTTGTCTAAGAGACACAGGTAAGGAACAGAACCTGGCTTCTTGCCCTTGGGAACACTTATTCTCTGGGTTAGGTCCATAACTAAGTAAAAGTACTTTTTAAACTTTAAATCTTTTTATTCTTTAAAATTCCATACATGCATAAAGTGTTCATATCATTTCCACTTCACCCTTTGACCCTTCCAACTCCTCCTATGACCCAAGATTCCCTTTCAAATTAATGACCTCTTAATTAGTCTGTGTGTGTGTGTCTGTTTGTGTGTGTGTATGTGTGTGTCTGTCTGTATGTATGTATGTCTCCTTTTGTTTCTCTGCGTGTCCCTCTCTGTCTTTCTGACTCTCTCTGTTTCTCTATATGTGTCTCTATGTGTATGTCTCTCTGTCTCTATGTTTCTTTCTGTCTACCCCTCCATACACACACACAGCCTGCTGAGTCTAATTAGTGTTTTACATATGCATACACACAGAAAGTTGGCCACTAGGGATTAAATAATCTATCAGGAGACTCATCCCTGGAAAAGATTGAGTCTCCCTTTCTTGGCAGTCATTAATTGCTTGTAGCTCTTCATCTAAGGGGAGGGCCTTGTGAGATTTCCTCTACCTGCGTTGGCATGTCACCCCATGTTGTCATTATGCAGGCCTGTTTTTCAGATTCTCTGTCATATATAGAAGACACTAGCCTCCCAGCAGACATCCTGATCAGTTGTTTCGTATAATCTTCTCACACCCTCTTCTATGCTGTTCGCTGAGTCACAAGTATAGGGATTGCACTGTAGATGTATCAATTGGGTTGGACCTGCACAGTTTGTTATACTCTGAATTTTGCAGTTGTAGATTTCTGTAATAGTCACCATCGGCTATATCAAAAAGCTTCTTTAATGAGAGGTAAGAACTATATTTATCTGTGGGCAGAAGGATAAGTTTTTAGAAAGGATTTAGGGATTATACTTGTTTAGAAATGCAGCAGTAATAAGTTTTCCTCTAGGTTTCATAACCTTACCAGCCATAGAATTAGCTAGGTTTATGGTACCAGACATAAATTCCCTCCTACAAGCAGGCCATAAATCAATTAGACAGCTGTTGGTTACCCAAGATATAAGAGCCACAACTGGGTAGATGTTGGCAGCTGATCATTACTATGGTCCACTGGCTTTATAGCTGGGTAGGACTACTGATTGGATCCCTAGGCAGCAAGCACAGCCCCTTAGATGTTATTAAAGATAGTCTGCAGGGAAAGGGCTTCTAAGTCAGTTCCAGCTCTATTCCTCCAAGTCCTGTGTCCAAAGTATGTGGTATCTTTACAATAGGGTCTTACCTTCACATTAGGGCAGGAAATCAAGAAATAGTCTATATTGTTTTGGGGAATCCCCTGAACTCCCCTGACCAACAACTCTATGGGAAGTGTCCCATGCCTGGCAATGTCAGATAGTATGATTCTATCTTGGGGTAGAGTCATCAGTACGAGTGGAATAACTTCATAGACAGACAGACAGACAGACAGACAGACAGACAGACAGACATGGATGAAAGAATGGATGGATAGATTTTACGTGTGTGTGTGTGTGTGTGTGTGTGTGTGTGTGTAAAATGTTTGCCTATAGTTTTCCCCCATGGTTACATATCTCTCTTTCCTTAGTGATTAACCCCCACAGCCTTTCTCCATTCCCTCTTCATAACAATTATGTCCTATTATCCTCTCCAGAGCCCTTCCCCAGCTCCCCCAACATTCCCTTTTCTTGATTCGGGGATTACTGCAGGTTAAATACTCACACCTAAGGATCCAGACTTCGTACCCACAGATAAGAACATACGGTGATTTCCTGAGTCTAGGTTCCCTCACTTACTATATAATATTTCCTAATTCCATCCATCTACCCGAAATCTCACTGCTTGTAACAACTGGATAGTATTCCATAGTCTATATATTCTACATGTTCATTACCCATTCATCAGCAGGACATTTAGGTTGCCTCCATGTCCTAGCTACTGTGAACAGAACAGCAATGAAAATGGCTAAGCAAGGACTAGGCTGCTGAGTCCTTTTGGTATTGCCAAGGAGCTGGGCATATGGTAGATTACTTAGCTTTTGAGGATTTTCCACACTGATTTCCAGAGTGGCTGGACCAGCTTGAAATCCCATCAGCCGGTAAATGAGAAAGAGTTCCTTCTCCCACATCTTCTCCAGCATTTCTTGTTGATTCTTTCATTAGTCTTTGCCATTCTGATTGGCAAAGATATTTTGATGTGCTAATTTGAATAATTAACATTTGTGACATACTTCTTAGCCATTTTTATTTCTTCCTTTGAGAATTTTCTCTTAAGAGCCTGAGCCCAGTTTATGAATGGGTCTTGTGGGAAGTATTGGGGTGGGGGATTGTTGTTGTTGATGTCTTTATGACTTTTTCACATATTCCAGATATTAGTCCTCTGTCTGATACGTAGCTGCTGAAGATTCTCTCCTTCTGGGGGTTTCCTCTTCACTAAGATGATTGTTTCCTCTGCTGTACAATTTTATTTGTCTATAGTTGGCCTTATTTTATACATACATACATACATACATACATTCAAACATGCATGCATACATACAAACATAAATACATACATACATACATACATACATACATTCAAACATGCATGCATACATACAAACATAAATACATAAATACATACATACATACATACATACATACATACATACATAAAAAACATCCAAAAATTTTATCAGAAAACTTCTGGAAATGATCAACACTGTTAACAATGTGGCAGGTTAAAAGAAAAATCAATCAGCCTGTAAACATTAGTAGCCTTTTTGTCTACCAATAACAAACAAGAATATTATTCATAATAGTCCCCCTCCAAAAAAATCTAGAAAATAAAAACTAACCAAGCAAGTGAAAGACATTTGTAATGAAAACTTCAAATCTCTGAAAAGGCCTGAGAAAGACATTAAAAAATAATACCCCCCCACCCATGCTCATACACAGAATTAATACTGTGCAGATAACCATCCTACCAAAAGCATCTACACATCCAATAAAATTTCAATCAAAATCCTCATGACATTCTCCATAGAAAAAGAAAAAAAATTCCTTAAAATTCTTATAGAACCACAAAAGACTCCAGATATCTAAAGCAGTCTTGAGAAAAGCAACAATACTGGAAATACCAACAGTACTGGAAATACTAACATACCAGCTTTCAAGCTCTATCCCAGAGCTCTGGTAATAAAAACAGCCAGCATGGTGCTGACACACAAGAGGGCAAGTAGATCAATGGAACGAAAGAGAAGCTGCAAACATGAGTATATGGAAAATCTGTCCATCTGATTCTTGATAGAGAAGCCAACAGGAGAAAAGACAGTATTCAAGGACAGTGCTGGGACACCTGGATGCCCACATGAAGAAGAATGAAACCAGACCCCTATCTATCACCCCAGACAAGAACCAACTCCAAGTGGATCAAAGACCTCAATATGGAGCCTGAAACTGAAACTAATAGAGGAGAAAGTGGGAAAGAGCCTCGAACACATGGGCACAGGAGAAAATTTCCTGAACAGAACACCAATGGCTTATGCTCTGAGATCAAGAATCAACAAACAGGACCTCATAAAATTGCAAAGTTTCTGTAAGGCTTTATGTAAACATATGTATGTATGTATGTATGTATGTATGTATTTATGTATTTATGTTTGTATGTATGCATGCATGTTTGAATGTATGTATTGCCTCACTCATCTTGAGTGAGGTAACCCAGTCACAAAAGAACACACATGGTATGCACTCACTGATAAGTGGACACTCACTGATAAGGCAAAGAACACTTTCAATAGGACAAAATGGCAATCTTTACCAATCCTATATCCAACAGAGGGCTAATATTCAATATATACAAAGAACTCAAGAAGTTAGATTCCAGAGAATCAATAACCCTATTAAAAAATAAGGTACAGGGCTAAACAAAGAATTTTCAACTAAGGAATACCAAATGGCCAAGAAGTACTAAAGAAATGTTCAACATCCTTAGTCATCAGGGAAATGCAAATCAAAACAGCCCTGAGATTCCACTTCAAACCAGTCAGAATTGTTAAGATCAAAAACTCAGGTGACACCAGATGCTAGCAAGGATGTGGAAAAAGAGGAACACTCCTCTATTGTTGGTGGAATTGCAAGCTGGTACAACCACTCTGGAAATCAGTCTGGCAGTTCCTCAGAAGATTGGACATAGCATTACCTGAGGACCAAGCTATACCACTCCTGGGCATATACGCAGAAGATGCTCCAACATATAACAAGGACATATGCTCCACAATGTTCATAGCAGCCTTATTTATAATAGCCAGAAGCTGGAAAGAACCTAGATGTCCTTCAACAGAGTAATGGATACAGACAATGTGTTACATTTACACAATAGAGTATTACTCAGCTATTAAACACAATGAATTCGTGAAATTCTTAGGCAAATGGATGGAACTAGAAAATATCATCTTGAGTGAGGTAACCCAGTTACAAAAGAACACACATGGTATGCACTCACTGATAAGTGGACATTAGCCCAAATGCTTGGAATACCCAAGATATAATTCACAGACCACATGAAGTTCAAGAAGAAAGAAGACCAATATGTAGATGCTTCAGTCCTTCTTAGAAAGGGAAACAAAATACTCACAGGGGCAAATATGGAGACAAAGTGTGGAGCAGAGGCTGAAAACAAGGCCATCCAGAGACTGCCCCTCTTGAGATCCATCCATCCCATATAGAGTCATCAAATCCAGACACTATTATGGATGTCAACAATTACATGCTGACAGGAACCTGATATAGCTGTCTCCTGAGAGGCTCTGCCAGAGCCTGACAAATACAAAGGTGGATACTTGAAGCCAAACATTAGACTGAGCATAGGGACCCCAATGGAGGAGTTAGAAAAAGGACTAAAGGAGCTGAAAGGGTTTGCAACCCCATAGGAAGAACAACAACCAACCAGACCCCTCAGAGCTCCCAGGGACTAAACCATCAACCAAGGAGTACACATGGAGGGACCCATGTCTCCAGCTGCATGTGTAGCAGAGGATGACCTTGTGGAAAATCAATGGGAGGAGAGGCTCTTGGTCCTGTGAAGGCTCGATGCCCCAGTGAAGGGGAATTCGAGAGCCAGGAAACAGGAGTGAGTGAGAACACCCTCACAGAAGCAGGGGGGGGTGGAATAGGGGGTTTCAGGGGGAGCGGGAAAGGGGATAACATTTGAAATGTAAATAAAGAAAATATCCAATAAAAAAAAAACACTGTCAAGTGGAAACATTGCAACAAAGTGAAATAAAAAAGATTGTCACATGGAAGAAAAAAAAAGCAGAGGCAGTACCCTACGAAATAAAGATGTCCTGACTAGGATTCTATTTTCTCAGGAGTTAGAGATGCTTCTCAGAACCAGTGTCCTGGAATGCCTGTCAAGCACGTGCAGACAATCTCTTGCACTGAGAGGGAGGAGAGTGCTTTAAAGTAAAAAACATTAAACAACTTGTTAAAAATAGCCTTATTGTATTCTGCTCAGAAACATCCCTAATTCACTTTAACTAACAAGCGAGGTAAAACTCTAATATCAGCTACTGCACTGAATTTCTTTCAAAAGGCAAGGATAAAGAAAATAAATTACAAAGAAACCCCACATTTATGCACTATGATTTGGTACTGATAAATATAATATATATAATGCTTTATTATATTCTCATTTAGCAGTAGCTACCACATAGTAGTTTTCAATATAGTAAACCCTGATTTATCCATAGTATTTGAGGAAGTGGATGATCTATTAAATAGAAATAAATCTATTTTAAAAGTAAGCAAAAACAGGGCAACATATGGTGGCACATTCCTATGATCCTAACACTTGGGATATAGAGGTAGTAGCATGATCAGGAGTCTAAGACCAGCAGTGGCCATACAGTGAGATCAAGGCTATCTTGAGATGAACAATATCTCAAATATCTAAATAAACAAAATAATAACACCACATGAGCGTACCCTTGTAAAGGGCCACAGACGTAAGCAAGCCCCTGTGCAGCTGGAAAGGTTCTCTCGTGCTTTGTCTCTGTCTCATTTACATACCTAGTTTACAAGAGCTTGTTGATCTTTTTAGTCAATAATATTATAATAGTACCCTGGATTAATCTATCAGATAATCATAGTATATAAAAATCAACATATCTATTTGCAATACTCAGCAAATAACACGGTGCTAACATGTTATTATATCATCCATAAGATTCACATTTTAACAACTGAAGTATTAAAAAGTCAAATGATATTCTAAAGCTACTGGATCAATAAGACATCACTGCCTTATAAACAACAAGGCGCTCTAGACTCTGAATCCACAGCCCAGTATCTTAAGAACCTAGTGTCACCTTCACAGGCTACAAAGAGGAAGGTATTTTACAAATAAGAAAGTAACTAAACTTCAAACAGGACCATTAGCAAACATTACAGATAACTTATTTTACTCGTTTAAGAACATACAGGATATTTTCTCTGACTGACCTGCATTCATCCTCAGAGAAAGACAGGGCTGCATTAACAAATATACTCTGGCGGTTCGATTCCCTACTAGTGCTATTCATATGGCAAAAACATGACTATTCATTTTAAAATTTGCCTGAATGATTTTTCAATTGCTTCACTAATTCTGATACATAAAGAAGACTATCTGATCCACATTCATAGAATGTTTAAAATATGGGGTTTGGGGCTGGAGAGATGGCTCAGTGGTTAGGAACACTGAATGCACTTTCACAGGTCCTGAGTTCAAGTCCCAGCAACCAGATGGTGGCTCACAACCATCTGTACTAGGATCTGATGCCCTCTTCTGGTGTGTCACATACATAAAATTAATAGACAAATGTTTTTTAAAAATAAATAAAATATGGTGTTCTAGGAAAGAATTGTAATTATATGTTGCTACCTGAGGAGCCTCTCCCTTTTGCTGAGGAGAACTTCTGGAAGAACAGCTTCTTCCTCGGCCAGAGTCCAGAGGAGGTAAGAAAAAAACACTATACATTTATTTAAAGCAAGTATATAAGCCATAACAATAATAACCTAGAGGAAATCTAAATATTAAAAGTTAAGAAATAATTGGCTAGTCAGAAAAAAGAATAATCAAAAGGGAAAAGAAATAATATGGTCGAAGGGAATAACAGTGACAACAGGAGAGATCAGTGACACAGAAAAGGAATACAGCAGAACAATGTTTAGGTTCAACAAAGCCAAACTTGGTAGAAAGACTGTGGAACTGATAAACCTCGGACACAATCAAAACAAGAGACAGAACAAACAATACTAGTATTAAAAGGAGGACCCACACGTGCAGTAGACAGAAGAAGAGGCAAGATAACATAACGACCATTATTTCGGTACATCCGCAAAGTTCAGGCAAAATGGACAAATTTATAACCAAACAGTATGAAAATAATGGAGTACCTGTATGTACAGTTTACAGTCTCAGAATTTAAACTGGATTGTTTCTCATTAGATTATATCACCTAGTAGTTTGATTTTTGACTCAAAGATCATGGAATTTAGTGTAGGGAATCAAGTGACTAAAACTAACAATTTTAAATAAAAATAATTCTAAGTGTCATCATTCATAAGTGCTCTAAAATTAAGATTTCTGTCTCTTACATTGCTATATTCATAAATCCATATATCACTCAACTCCATCAGAGAAGGTTCTTCCTTCAGTGTATGGTAATTGGGTGAGCAAGGAGGTAGAGAGGGTTTGGAAGGACTTGGGGGAAGGGAAAGAATATGATCAAAATAGACGGAAAAAAAATTAAGAACAAGGATTTCTATCTCTTGTTATATCTTTTAATTTTTTTAAATTAATCTAGAGTTTTCCTAAAGTATTTCTGTTTAACTTTAGGAATTAGTCAATACCAGTTCAAATAGATTACCAAGTGACAAGTAGTTAGAATTTGTCAACTTTCTGAACTGAAACTAAATGGCCCTTGGACTCCCATATCTAACATTAACTCTGAGCTGCCATATAACTGCCTTATTCCAGATTTATACAAGCACAAAGTCAAAGAATTATGTAATTAAAAGAGATTTCAACCCTGTACTTTATAGATGAGAAAACTGAGACCCGGGAGGTGAATGAACTTACCAGGTTGGAATGTTAGTGTAGTCTTTTCCTCCTGCACGGGAGGCATGACTGTTTACCCTGTGAATGCGGCTTTGCCACTTATCTTTACTATGAAAGTAAAGCAACATATGGATCAAATCCTGGTGTGTACTTCTATGGCATCCTACTTAGGGTTATGGGAGTTTTCACAGATTGTCTATAAGACTCTTTCCTATGTGGTTCTCAGTGTCATCCACTATTCTTTGAAATTGACTTCATTTTCAAATATTATAAATTTGGGGTTGGGGTGGCACAATTAGTTCATCACTATAATTCAAAAATCAAATTTTGTGATAGGTAGTTTCCGTATCAATGTATACATTTTTTAGTAATAAAGTACAAACTTAAATAAGAGTCATTAAACACAAAAGATCATTCATTGCTTTAACCTTTATCTTCCAGGTTAAAATGTCTTGCTTCCCTTATAATAATCCAACACAACTTACAGTCCTGTTTCAGTTTTTCAGTTTAAGGGTATGAACCAAGACTATTGGCAACTGGTCTCCTTTGGTTCCTGCAGTTAATACAGAAGTTGTATGTCAGCAGCACACATAGGGAATGAAGACATAGTCGTGTATTTGTCTAATTTTTCTTACTTAGTACCAAATTTTTGAACAATGAGACACTGGTTGGTCACATAAGAAATTTTAAATTTGGTGTTATATAGTCAAAATGCCAAGATGACTGCAATTTTCCTTTTGCATAAATTTCCAAGATGACTACCACAATGACTCCCAACACACATGATCCTTTCAATGTGAGCTGGCTACTCCTTCATCAAAAGTAGAGAACCCATATCCTTCACCTTGAATCTGGGATGACCAGTGATTATTTGTAACTTAAAGAATGCAGGTGAAAAGAGGCCATGAAGTTTCCTCTTGGTTCCCTTGGGGGCTCACTTTTGAGAACAATCAAACACCTGGAGTCACCATGACAGCAAAGATACAAGTAAGCACTATGACTGACATGCCATGTGGACTCCAACCTTTCCTTCACCCCAACATATGAGTAAGAAACTATATTGAAAATGAAAGCTGAGTTGTCTCCGTTGATGCTCAGATACTGAGAAGTAGAAAGGACATCATTGATGTATTTGTCCAAACTACCCACCCACATAATTCATAATCACAATAAAACGGTCATTGCTGTCTGGCACTAAGATTGAAGTGATCTGTTTTACAGTTGTAGATAGCCAAAAGAACATGTTTTGGCTAAAATAAACAAAAACAAAACCCACTAAAATAATAAATTACTTCTAAGCCTAGGAAAAGGACCAATTTTTATGTTTATTGGATAGGTGGATACAAGGCTGAAAAGATCCCTCAGACTTGATTCCAGTTGAAATGAAGACCAATTCACTAACACATAGAAGATGTATGTCTTAATAAAACAGGCTTGTGTCCTCTGCACACTGCACTGTGAAGGGCAGAAAGAGGGAAGCCGGGAAAGACCAAGTTTTTATGGCCAAGTGATGTCATTCTTCGGGTTAAAGTCTAAGTCGAGAACTAACTATGGGCCTTCAAGGAGCTCATGAGACAGAACATGGGCAAGTAAAAAGGACGGCTGTCTCCCACTGAGGACACATGGAACGTGTATGACCACATGTGAGAGGAGAGTGACTACAAATAATTAGCCAAAGAGGAGAAAAATCAAGTAGTTCAATGATCTTCACAATGTAGGGCTCTTTTTATCCCATTTGTCTCCATTTGGGCACTAGGCCATGGGCGGCTTGCTGCTTAGCCTAAATGTGAGGTGCGTTGCTTCTGCAGCTGATCTGCAGGCTGCTCTGAGGCAAGAAGCTGCTAAACAGCAGGAGGCTGGGAAAGCAGTCTTTTTTCTATCTGTGCAGGGAGTTGCACTTTTCTAAGTCTCCAGAGACAGGGAGGCCTGTCTCTGCCCTTTTTTCCTCAGCACTTGTTTTCAGCACTCTTCTCAGACTTTGAGAGAGAGAGAGAGAGAGAGAGAGAGAGAGAGAGAGAGAGAGAGATCACATAGTTCACTATGAGTTTGCACATAAATTCAGGTCATAAATTGAATTAGAGGTTTATAACAGAGAATGTCTACATGCATGTCCACTAGGAGTAATTATGTGGCGAAATATTCATCATTTGTTACTAGTTTACAGGTTCATGGAAACTTAAAAGCTAAAAGAAAGCTAGAGTTCTGTATAGATAAGCCCGGTCAATATTTTATCTCCTGCTTTTGCACCTGTGGTGTATATGTTCTTTATGACCTACAGTTAATGGTTGTTATAACTTCTTGGAATTTGCCCTAGGTTTTAGAAGTCTGTTGTTATCTCAGAAGCAATTAAGCAGTTCTGTTATCAAAGGGGCTCAAATGTCTTTGTCTGTGTTGCCATCCAGAAACAATGGTGACCCTAGCATGCTGGTTGTTTCTGCAGAATAAATGTTCTTTGTTTTCACATACTATCTGAGTCTAGAGTCTTGCTTCAGCAATTTTCAGACCCTTACTATTTATAACATGCATATTTTGACTAAGTGATATCAAAATCATGCCAAATATCAATTGTCAACTGCTTGGATGTTTCTTTTAAGTTAAAGAGATTGTCAGAGTTACATGAAGTGTATTTTATATATAAGACACCAATGACTTATCTGGGTAGCATTAATTTACTTCTTTTGGACTATCTCTTAAACACACGGGATGCTCTTTGTGGCAAGTTATTCCTGGGTTCTATCACTAACAAATTAAAACTCCAACTTCTAAAATACATTTTTCTATCAGAAATAGGTTAAAAGAAATTATTTCCATATGACCATTTCTCCATCTGTAAACCATTTCTAATTTTCCTCCCTCAATACTACAAAAAAAAGTAACCTTCAATACAAGCTGGAACTAGCTCACCTCAGGACTTATGAATATCATCAAAATCATTATCCAATGAGAAATAATAAATTTTCTTGATTCCAAAAAGTGAAAGCTATCAACTTAAAAACAAAATTGTTGATTGTAACATTTTGAAAAGCTCGCTCATGTTCTATCCCATAGTCCTCCTCCCACCTCACATTTGTTTGTTAGTCTGTCTGTCAGCTTTATGGTGTCAACTGTTCTCTTATTTAAACGCCCCTGCCAATGAAAAGTAAACAAACAAAAATTCTTGTGGTCATATCAAAGTACCAAGCACTTCAAGACTGTAAGTCCCTAGTCCATACATGTTGATTTCATTACTTTTGAACATCTTGATTTAGAACCTTAGATGTTCACGAATCACATCCTAAACTCAGTGGACCTGCCTGGGCTTCTTCCAATATTTTGTAAACCAAATTTCTGTCTCTCCTCTCTTGAGCCTTCTTCTCCCCTCTCCTCTCACAAAGCACAAGAGGGGCTATGACCTCTGCCCTACATCAAACACGACCTGATATGATTAACATAAAAGAACCTTTTAGAAATCATAAATCTTTTAGAAATTGTCAAGAGTTTATATAGTTCAAATTTGAAAGGAACAAACAGAATAGAATAAACCAGTAAAAAGTAATTTCCCAGAAGAGATGAAACTGTTTAGATAACACAAGGAAAAAGTTAAAATTTTAAAGGACAAATATTAGAGCCAAAAAGAATCCTACCCGCATAAGATAATAGATCTAAACCACAGGAAAGTAACTGTTTCCAACCAGTAAATAAATTATCATGAGTTATGGAACATAGATAGATCTGTAGAAATGGCAGAAACACTAAAGATTTTCCGAGATCACAGCAAAAATATGCTGTTCTTCCATCTGATTTCACCAACTATCATTACATAGTAATGTAGGCACAGAAATACTCAGAACTTGTCAATTAAAAATAAGAAACATAGGTGAGAATAAATATAAAATGTCCAATAAAATCTAAAGCAACTTCTAGGTTTTTGAATCAAAAGATTTAACGTCAAAGCAAAAAGAAATTACAGTAAGGTCATACACTGTTTGGTTCAAGCTCATTTTCTTTTCTCTTTTTTAGTTTATTTTCAATTATATATGTATTATGGGCACAGGAATATGGCTGCCCACAGAGGCCAAAGGTGTCATCCACATGGGCACTGGGAATTGAACATGGGCCAGCTGAAGAGCAGTACTTGCCTTTAACTTTCTAGCCTTATTTTTCTTAATCAATTTGCATTACCATCCACTAGGACAGCTTTATAGACAGAGCAAATATTTACTCTCAAAAGCCAACAGTACTTTAAAATTTAAAGTGATATTTTTGTGTTTATCTTTAAATCTTTAAAACATACATACGAGGGCTGGAGAGATTTCTCAGTGGTTAAGAGTACTGACTTCTTTTTGAGAGGTCCTGAATTCAATTCCCAGCAACCACATGGTGGCTCACAACCATCTGTAATAGGGATCCAATGCCCTCTTCTAGTGTGTCTGAAGAGAGACACAGTGTACTTACATACATAAAATAAATAAATATGTTAAAAACAATATATACCATTAAAACATATACATCAAAAAGACTCTTAACAATTTCTATAAGAACTTTAAAATGTTATAAATACTATTACTATTATTAGTGTGTGTGTGTGTGTGTGTGTGTGTGTGTGTGTGTGTGTGTATTTACAGGTGGTTATAGCTGTCTGATATGGGTGCTGGTAACTAAATTCAGGTTCTTAACAAGAACAGTTCACAAGTTTAACCACTGAGCCATCTCTTCAGCTCCCTCCACAACTTTTAACCATTGACTTTTACCACAAAGTGACTTCAAAGAAACCAAAGTTTATTTCATTTATTAGGCTAGAGAAAACTACTATTTTAGTACAGTTAAATCGGGCCACCAAAAGAAAAAAAAAACCCTTAAAATTTAATTCAACTTATGAAAATACACTAGTCTTTAATTCATAATCTGAGAAGCCAATTCAAATTTAAGAACTCTTTTATTTAGATATTTTAAGTTGAGTTGAACGTACTTTTCTTCAATTCCTTCCTCTGTTCACTGTTGTATGTATTTCTCATATATAAAATTCACTTTACTATTTTCATGAAAATACAGAATATATAATGCCACTGTCCAGTTCCTGCATTTCAAACTCTGGAGTAAGAGTTTTCCTTTGTGTGTGTGGGGAAGTGAGGGTAACTCACATAGTACTGGCAAGCCTCAAACTATGTTGCCAAGGGTGACCTTGAATTCCTGATTCTCCCACCTCTGCCTCCTAAGTGATAGGATTACAGTGTGTATCACAACTATGGTTTTTGGGATTGGATCCAAGGCTTTATGCATTTTAGGCAAAGATTTACCAACTGAGATATATCCCCATGCTCCCTTCACATTTCTGAAACAGAAAAAGAAATGTAAAGACAGTTCTTTCAGCACTCTGTCATAAAGCAATGAATATATAAAAACTATCCTAATATATATGTATACATATACAAATAAACACAGGTATCTTTATCTATTTATATTCCATTAGGTAACTGGAGTTTTGTTTCCCTTTTTCAAAACAAAGTCACTTAACACTTCACAAAATTTTGACTAAAATTAAATATTTTTCTTACTGCCAAATTTAAACTACTATTTGAAGGCAATATTTCAGAAGGTAAACACTGTAATATTATTTTTACTTGCAAATTAGTTGCAACAGAATTCTAGCAACAATCTGATAATATTAAGAAAACTCTTATACCTAGCTAGCCTACAGTAAGTAGTGGTCCTGATTCTAAGAGGTGTGAGCTTAGAGACAGGCTTTCCCAGTACAGGACACAGGGCAGTACTGCAGGCCCACTAATGAGAAGTTCCTGGACAAGGGCTATGCCTGCTGCCCAACACAAGACAAGAGGGTTCAGCAAAACAAAACAAGACAAACAAAAAGAAAAGAAAAACAAAAAAACAAAACAATCAAGCAAAAACAAGGAGAAGATAAAGGGAGGATTTCCAAACACTGCATTCTGGAAAACAGGAAGGTAAAGCCTTTTTATACAGAACAGTCAAATAAAAAGATTTGACAAAGTAGTTGTTCTAGTTTGCTTCCTGTTGCTATAAGAAAACACTGGTCAAACCAATTTGGGATAGAAGACTTAATTTCATCATAGAGGTTACAGTCCATCACTAAGGAAAGCCAAGGTTAGAATTCAAACAAGAGCTTGAAGCAGACACCATGGAAGAATTCTGTTTAACGACTTGCTTCGAGGTTACATTTAGTTACCTTTCTTAGACAATCACAAAGGGCTGGGACCTCCTGCTTTAGTTAACAATCACAGAAATGCCCAAAGGCAGGTGGTGGTAGAAAGGCCGTTGTAACAGAAGGAAGGGAAGTTATGCCTGTGTTGGTGACAAGAGCCTTGAACCAGAATCAGAGGGCACACAGATGTGAGCAACAATGAGAGCTCAGTCAGCTGGTATGAGGAAGCCATCTTCTAGCAATACCAGCCTGATCTTGTCTAGCCCGGTGTGATGAAGTCGTGAATTATTATACAGCTACCTAGGATTCATCCCATAGCCAACAATAATTCAGATCTGCTAAAAAATTTTACTAAATTAAAATTTTTCTTTACAGTGTTGGGGACTGAACCTAAAATATCATGCATGCTAACAAGCTCTCCACCAGTAATACTCCAGCTTGTATTAGTATTTCTAAAAACAGAGAGAAGAGTAACACAAAGGAAACAGCAACTCAGAGGAGAGAGCACCTGACCTCATAGTCAGGAGCCTGCAGACTTATTTGTGGGTTTGGAGCACTGTTGCTCATCATTTTGCACTGCAGCACAAGTATAGTCCCTTCAGAGAAAAGTGGTAGCAAACTGGAAAGTGAGACGTTATACTTTGTTGTTGTTTTGGGGTTTGGTTTGGTTTTGTTTCATTTTGTTTTGTTTTGTTTTTACTTTGTTTCTACAAACTCAAACCTCTGATTATAAAACACTTAATAGGAAAATCAAGCACCAAGAAAATACTGTGAAACTTCACTAGTTCTGCCTCCCTCAATTCTACACAAGTGGATGCACACAGACGCTGGTCAGATGAGAGTGTGTGTGTCCAAACATGTCAGTATCAAATCCACCCTAGGAAATATGCCCATGTCTTTTATTTCTTAGCAAATCAGTTGTAACCTTGATACAGTTTCCAAATACTACATGGCTACTTCTCAAAACTAACATGAAAGGTAATTTTGTACATTCAAATCCAGATCAAATATTTTATTACATTTATTTGTTTGTGAACATTTATTTCTTATGAACAAACCTAGTCAGAAAAGGGAGTGGGATGTCTAGAACCTCTTTCAGTAATGAGTGACCCCCCCTGAAAGGGTCACAAGCCACAGCACATGTATGTGAAGGTCAGAGGAGAACTTGTCAATTCTCTCCTCCCATATGGGTCTTCGGCATCAAACCTAAGTCATAAGACTTGGCAACAAGCACCTTGACTTACTGAGCTATCTTGCCTGCCTCAGAAAGAAAACATTTAAAAAATAAAAATAATTTCATTGTTGTACTAAACCACTGGGTGGTTGCCTATAAGTCAGCCCGCCATATAATATTCATAAAAATAAAGAAGTAAACAAATGATAATTTGCATTTTGCATAAAAACTGATGATAGAGAAACCTACAAGGCACTGGAGACAGTTCAGGTTTTCTTCCACTGCATAAACTTGGGGAATATCACGCCTATGCCTGACAAAATTAAGCTCATAGGTTATTGACTCATTACTGAAAGAGGTTCCAAACCCTTTTCTGACTTGGGTTTGTTCATAAGAAAAATGTCTAAAGCATGAATTAGATTTACATGTCCTAGAACTAGAAAAGTAAATGTATTCTAATGACATTCTAGAGTATTCTTTTTCTGTTCCTTACTTCTAGATGGTCTCCTTACTCTTCCATGCTATGACACATGATAAAAAAAATAAATTATTATGTCAATACAAAACTGTATTGACATAAAATAACAGTAAAGATTTTGGAGCCTTATAAATATGCATTCAAATCAAACTTATAAAGGAGATACTGCCTCTGTGACACTGCCAGACTCTAGAGAAAGCCAAAAGTCATTGTTATAGACTCTAGTATATGAAAGAGAGCGCTGTAAAAGATGACTAACAGACTGAACAGGTAGAAGGACAGCATCTCACCAAGACAAGTAAGGCCCAGAACTCATTAAGGACAAGCCAGTGTGAAATCATTAAAGACTGTCAAGAGTGTTGGGGTGGGCACAGGGAGATCAGACTCACTCTAACATTTGGAGGTCAAATGAGACCAAAGGGAAGGTGAGAAAGGGAAGCCAGGAAGCCTGGGGCATGGAGATTCGAACAACCAGCCACGTCCAATGCTAGGTGAACTGAGTGCAGAGGAGTTTAAGAACTTGAGGGCTGGGGCTGCAGAGATGGCTCAGGGGTTGAAAGCACTGCCTGCTCTTCCAGAGAGCCTGAGGTTACCAACAACCACATCATGGTGGCTCACAACCATCTATAATGAGATCTGATGCCCTCTTCTGGCACACAGGCGTACATGCAGATAGTTACTGATATATAAAATAAAATGAGCGTGGAGGCTGCTGGCAGCCTTGACACAAACAGCTCTGGTAAGGAATAAAGGTAAGACTCTGAAGAGAGTGGGCTTAAGAGCAAAGGACTGAAGACCATGCACACAGATAATTCTTCAAGTTGTTGTGTCACAAAGCCCAGCAGGCAAAGGAATTGCACAAGAGCTAACCAAAGAAAGGGCCTTAAGGCAGCACGAAAGAAAAGTCAGAATGCTTTGTACACTGGGAATAGTCCAGTAACAAGTGAATACTGGGTCCAGGGGATACAGGGATTACTGTAGGAATGAACTGACACAGAAAGAACGAGACCATTTCCCCACATAGGAAAACCAGCTCTGGGCAGGACTTGGCTACTTCATCTTGGTAAGGATAGCAAAAGCTATGGTTGCTGTGCTGATAACTGGTAGATAACACAATGGGTCATGGTTGGGCACAGTAAGGGTAGCTAACTAGTCTGATCAATTCTATCACTCCCCGAGTTGGGAGGGAAGATCTCTTAAGAAAGAAAACAAGCACCCTTAACTTTGAATCTCCCAGTTACCTAAAAGACATCATTTGACTCAATTCTCTTGGCATACTCCTCTTTTTCTGCCAAGCTGTGGTTGGAACTTCAGATGGAAGAAGTTACAGAACATAAAAGAATATCTGAGTGTGGTGAGATTTCGATATGTGGACACGTCTAATACTCTGGCTAGGCATGATGACAGGACTTCCATCAAAACACTCAGGAGGCTGAGCTAGAAGGTCATGAGTATGAGGTTGGACTGGGCTATACAGTGAAAGCCTGTCTCCAAATAATTAAGTGGCTAATTTTCTTCATTAGTTATTGCTTACTTAGAGCACTTTTAATTGATGATCCTAAAAGTTGAGAAGCAAACAATGTCAGAAGGGAGGAAATGACATCTCAAGGCAGACTGCTGTGGTGAGCTGTTCCAGTCCTAGGCACTGTCACATACCCATTCCCCATACTCAGCACAGCAGTCCTTTGAAGGGATGCTAAACTCATTCTTCACTTCTCACAGCTGAGGAGACTACATGTTGCTATTTGTTTAATAAACTTTAAGCTAGAATTGGACCCCAGTGCTTGCTATCAAGAAACAGCAAACAGCTAGTCAGTGGTGGCAAATGCCTTTAATCCCAGCACTCAGGAGGCAGATATAGGCAGATCTCTTTGAGTTCGAGGCCAGCCTGGTCTGCAGATCAAGTTCCAGGATGCCCAGGAAGTTCCAGGATGCCCAGGGCTACACAGAGAAACCCTGTCTCTGGGGGGTGCAGGGGAAGCAAACACCTTTATAGTGAGTGTGTATTTCATCAAACAAAAACACAAACATGTTATCCTGATGGTTGCCAATCTATGATCACAACTCTCCTGAAGCTGAGACAAGATAAGAAGTTCAAGAGCAGCCTACACCATTTAGCAAAACTCTCAAGTTTTTAAATGCAAAAGGGGTGTAGCTCAGTGATAGGACATTTTGCCTATACACAATTTTACTTGTATGTCAAATGTACCAAGCAGATAACATGAGCTGCTGCAGAGTATCTGTGGGACATGGTGATAGCCAGTTTTCTTCTGAGGTAGCTTTACTAACTCCAAATGTCTACACTAACTTTAATAATAAAAGGAAATATAGAAAGAAAATATTATGATAATTTATTGAGATACATAGTAAACTTTAGATGTCACAATGTTTCTCAGATGTCACCAAAATCTTTCAAATTAAACATTACAGAAAACAAATATAGGTTAATACACCATGTAATTCCTATACTGTCTGCCATCATCATGTTCACTTAATGTTATCTTCAATTGACTATGCTGTTTTTAAACTTTATATCAAAAATAAACCACAACCTAGAATATAACTGCAACACCCAGTATCATTGTTAAGTTTTCCCAACCAATGTATTAGTTAGCCAAAATACACTATGCTATTCAAGGGCCTCTGATCACATGCTCCTTTCACCTGAAAAGTCTCCATCTACTTTCCCTAAAATATGGAGGCAACAGGTATCCTGGGCAAATCTGCTACCTGCCCTGAGTGCTCTAAGCAGCTCTCCACTAACCCAGGGAATGTGTGACCTTCTGTTCACAATGACTGGCTGGCACATGAGTAGAGATGCAAAAGACTCTCTGGGAAAACACAGGTCACTCTACCCAGGGAAGCAGATAGATGAACTGCAGAACCTATCCCTTCTCTCCTCCAAATCCAATCCCCTCCCCAGTCTTAATCCCCAGCTCTGCAGCAGACCACATGCTTTAGCCTCCCTTCCCTCAGGGCACCCATCTCTAGTAGAATTCCACTCCCCCCCCCACCTCTCCACTCATTGCTTCGTACCAGGCCCCATCCCCAGCAGGGGTTGACTACTACAGATTAAAGCTGGATAGCAACAACAGAAACAATAGAAAACTTACAGACTTATGGAAACTCAACAACTAACTACTAAATGAAAAGGTGGGTCAAGACAAAAATTAAAAAAAATTAAAGACTCCTAGGATTGAATGAAAACGCTTAGACAACATCCCAAGCCTATGGAACACCATGAAGGCAGTGCTGAGAGGCAAGCTCATAGCCTACATTACAAAAACAAACAAAACGCGGAGACATCCCATGCTAGTAAAACAGCACACCTGAAAGCTCTAGAACAAAAAGAAAAAAATTACAGCCTAAAGGATCAGATGGCAAGAAATAACCAAACTCAGGGTTGAAATCAATAAAATAGAAACAAAGAGAACAATACAAAGACTCAACGAAACAAAGAGTTGGTTCTTTGAAAAAAAATCAGTAAGACTGACAAATGCTTATCTAAATTAACTAAAAGGCAGGCAAAAATATGCAAATAAAAAAAATCAAATGAAAAGGGGGACATAACAACCATGGAAATCCAGAGATTCATAAGGACATATTTTAAAAACCAAATTCGAAAATGTAAAAGAAATGGATAATTTTGATAGATATCACTTACTAAATCTAAATCAAGATCAGATAAGCAATTTAAACTGACCTGTAACACCTAGTGAAAATGAATCAGTCATTAAGTCTCCCAACCAAAAACAGGCCGGATGGTTTTAGTGAAGAATTCTACCAGACTTTCAAAGAAGAGGGAATACCAATACTCCTCAAATTGTTCCACAAAATAGAAACAGGAAGGAGCATTGCCCAGTTTATTTTATGAGGTCACAGTTACTCTCATCCCCAAACCACATAGAGACTCAACAAAGGAAGAGAATGACAGACCAATCCTTTATGATCATAGATGTAAACACATTTACTTAAATACTTGCAAAACAAATCCAAAAAAGATCAGCCACCATGATCAAGTAGGCTTCATCCCAGAGATGCAGAAATGATTTAACATGCACAAATTAATATATCCAATACATGATATAAACAAACTGAAAGAGGAAAAAACAAATGACCTCCTGGTTAGATGCAGAAAAGGCCTTTGACAAGATCTAGCATCCCTTCATGACAGAAGTCCTGAAGAGATTAGAGATACAAGACATACTTAACATAATAAGAGCAGTTTACAGCAAGCCCATAGCCAACAACTAACTTAATTGGAAAGAAACTCATAACAATTTCACTTAAATCGGGAACAAGACAAAGCTGCCTACTCTCTCTCTCCGTATCTACTCAATATAGCACTTAAGTTCTAGCTGGAGCAGTAAGACAACTGGAGAAGATCATGGGGATACAAGTCAGAAAGAAAGAAGCCAAAGTATTTTTGTTTGCTGATAATATGACAGTGTACATAACTGACACTAAAAATTCTGCTGGGAAATTCCTACAGCTGACAAACACTTTCAACAAAATATCTAAAATTAACCCACAAAATCAGTAGCCTTCCTATATACAAATGACAAATGGACTGAGGAAGAAATCAGGGAAACAACACCTTTCACAATAGCTTCAGATAATATAAAATATCTTGAGGTAACTCTAAGCAAGTGAAAAACTTGAAAGATAAAAACTACAAGTCTTTGAAGAAAGAAATTAGAGTCTTCTTGAATATAGAAACATCCCCCATATTCATGGATTGGCATGATTAATATAGTAAAAATGACCAACCTACCAAGAGCAATTTAGGTTCAATGCAATGCTCATCAAAATAACAACATAATTCTTTATAGATTTGAAAGGACAATTCTCAGCTTCAAACAGAAACAAAAAAAAACCTAGGATAGCTAAAACAATCTTGAATAATAAAAAGAACAGTGGAAGGCATCACTCTCCCTGGTTTCAAGTTGTACTACAGAGCTGTAAGTAATAAAACCATCATGGCACTGACATAAAAACAAACACTTAAACCAACGGAATCAAACTGAAGACCCAGATAAACCAAGACATCTAATTTTTGATAAAGAAGCCAAAAAGGACATATGTGAAACAAGACAGCATCTTCAACCACTGGTGCTGGTCAAACAGGATAGCTGCATGCAGAATATCCAAATCGATCCATACTTGTCATCCTGCACACAACTCATCCCTAAAGGATCAAAAAACTCAACATAAAACCAGATACACTGAACCTCACAGAAAAGAAAGTGGTTAACAGTCTTGAACTCATTGGCACAGGAAGAGTTCAAACAGAACACTGAGAGCGCAGGCACTAAAATTCAACAATTAGTAAAAAGAATCACATTAAGCTGAAGAGCTTTTGCAAGGCAAAGGACACCATCATTCAGGCAAAGCAGCAGCCTACATAATGGGAAAAAAATGTTACCAACTACACATTTGACACAAGGCTAGTATCTAAAATATATTAAGAACTCAAAAACAACTAAATATCAAGAAAAATAACCTAATTGAAAAATGGAGTACAGATCTAAACAGAAAATTCTCAAAAGAGGAAACTCAAATGTCTGAGAAACAAAGAAATGTTCAATATCCTTAGCCACCAGGGAAATGAAAGTCTAAACTACTTTGAGACTGCATCTTACACTATCAGAATGGCTGACACCAATAAAACTAATGACAACTCATGCTGGCAAGGATGCAGAGCAAGAGAAACACTCATCCACTGCTGGTATGAGTGCATGCTTGTGCAGCCACAATGGAAATCAGTGTGGCACTTCCTTAGGAAGATAGGAATTCTACCTCAAGGTCCAGCTATACCACTCTTAGGTATATACTCAAAGGGTAGTTCATCCTACCAGAGACACTTGATCAACCATGCCCATTTCTCTATTGGTAATAGCCAGAAAATGGGAACAACCTAGGTGTCCCTCAACAGAAGAATGGATAAAAATAATGTGATATATTTATACAATAGAAGCCATTTTAAAAGATAAAATTTGCAGGTAAATGGATGGAACTAGAAAAAAAAAACATCTTGAGTGAGTTAACCCAGACTCAGAAAGACGAATATGGTATGTGTGACGGTTTGTACATGCTTGGCCCAGGGAGTTGCGTTATTAGGAGGTGCAGCCTTGCTGGAGTAGGTGTGTCACTGTGGGTGTGGGCTTTAATACCCTCCTCTTAGTTGCCTGGAAGCCAGTCTTCTGCTAGCAGCCTTCAGAACAATAGGTGGAACTCTCAGCTCCTCTAGCACTATCTGCCTGGATGCTGCCATGTCCCTGCCTTGATGATAATGGACTAAACCTCTGAACTTGTAAGCCAGTCCCAATTAAATGTCATCCTTATAAGAACTGCCTTGGTCATGGTGTCTGTTCACAGCAGTAAAACCCTAACTAAGACAGTATGTATTTGCTTTTATGTGGATATTAGCTGTTAAGTCAATGATAACCAAGCTACAATCTGTAGAACCAGAGGTTACATAAGGGACTGGGGGACATATAGTTCTCATTAGGAAAGGGAAATAGAATAGATAGTTATGAATGAATGGGAATAGGATAGATAATAATGGATGGATAGATGAGCTGAAACAGGAGGATCAACTTGGGAGGGGGAGCTGAGGAAGGGCACACTGGGAGGACAGCTAAAATTAATAGCAGGGTAGTACAGAAACCTAATATAGTAGAAGCTTTTTAAAATACATATATACATATATATGTATGTACATATGTATGTGTGTCACGTGTATATATATGTACATATGTGTGTATACATATACATATACATGAATGAAGGCAATCTAAATGGAATCATCAAATAGTGGAAGAGACAGAGCTCCAACTAGACATCTCTCATCACCAAATGAGACTTCCAAGATTGGGATTAGGTTACATCTATTTGAGTTTTTGGCTAAAAGGATCCCATGGGAAACCCCAAACAACCCAGTCTATTAGGAAAACTATTGGCTGCTCTCCACAAACTTAGAGCAAGGCCCCATTGCTGAAGACAACACCTATACAATTCATTGAACATGGAGAAGTCAACGTGATATCTACATAGAGCCTTCAACCGTACATGTTAGCTACTTTGGTATAGGAAGGTATTCTGCATACTATCAAAAGAAGCATAAATACCAACCTAGCCAGAAACGCTCTGATCTACAATGGTGTCTATCCTGTGAGACACGCTATGGCAATGGTGACACAAAGCTTGTGGAAACAACCAACAAATATCTGACTTGACTTAAGGCTCACTCAATGAGATAAAAATCCATACCCAGCACTGCTTTGTTGATTGAGCATCTGAGACTAGATAGCCCAGTGAACTAGGGTAAAGACTGTAGAAGCAGAAGGATTGTAAGAGCCAGAATGGATGGAAGACACCAAGAACACAAGGCCCATGAAATCAACATGACGAGAGCTCATACGAACTCACAGAGATTAAGACAACATACACATGGCCTATACGCCTCTGCACCAGGACCTTTGGGCATGTATTATGGCTTCCAGCATAGTGTTTATAGGATGTGTGAATAAGTGGGTCTCTAATTCTTGTGCCTTCTCTTGGGCTCTTTTTCTTCTGTTTGTTTTATCCAACTCCAAAATGTTTTTATGATATCTTATATTTTATTATATTACTATCCTTTACAATACTGTTTGTCTTTCGTTGAGAGACAGAAAGAGAATATATCCTGATGGGAGGGGAGGTGGGAAGAAACTAGGAGGTGTAGAAGGGAAGGAAACTGTAAGCAGGATTTATTGTGTGAGGAAAAAATAATGGAATATGTGAAACCTGAACTGAGTGAATTTTTTAAAAATTGGGTACTTATTTGTTCAACTCACTTGTTCAGTCTATTATAAAACAAGTCCAAGGGACTGGGGATATCATTTTTTTTTTTAAGTCATAGCTCTTAATTAAGTAATTAAATGCAGATTAAATGTGATAAAAGTTAGGAGTTACTAGTTTTAGGTATAACAGTAGTTCATGGGATTTGCTTAAACAACAGGTAAGTAGTAGGAATACAGAGAAAACTGGACGCGCCATACATGATGACTGATGAAGGGGAAATGAGTTTACCACACAGTCCTCTCTTTCGTGGCTATTTTATACACACACAAGTTAGGGGGCAGAGACAGACAGACAGAGAGACAGACAAAGAGTAAGACAGCAGGTGTGCACATGCAAGCTTGAAACAGAGATACATAATACACAATAGGAATATTAGCTTGTCAATGCCAAACCTACCAGTAACCGTGAGTATTCAAATATTTATCTCAACATTATTTGGGATAAAATGTTAAAATTAGTATCATAAATGAATGCATAAAATATATTTTGGAGTAGGATGAGTTGCAGTACAATAACATGACAGTCACTGCTTTTCATGCGAGGAGTGGAGAGCATCATAAAGCAAAGAGCCACATTCCGTAACTCCGGAAAATAAAAAAGAAAATCTTTAATGCTTACTGGAAACAGTGCTTTACCCTGTTCTGTGAGAATCTCAATGAATTCTCACACAATTCCAATGATCTCAGCATTAGACCCAGACATGAGGAAGGAAACTAGATAGCAGCTGATCTTTAGCCTGAAGTAACACCCAGAGTCTGAGCACTGGGACCTCGTCTCCTTCCAAAGCAGCACCCTATAGAAATGGGCTTCATTAATGCTCAAGACCTGGTCACAGATAGTGAGGCACCGCTGAGCAACAGACAGTCTAGCCAGAACAGCAGTGACGAATAGCGGGTTAAGTGGCCCAGCACTGCGATATTGGGCTCCTTCTAGTGCTTGTGATGCTGTATTTGGTACTTCCCTAGGAGTCTCAGGATCCAAGCTGTGGCTTTCCTAGGTGCTAAGTCTACACAAGAACCAAGCTCACTACCTAGACTCGTGTGTGTGTGTGTGTGTGTGTGTGTGTGTGTGTGTGTGTGTGTGTACCAAGGCATCTTGGGCATGCTAATCAAGTGCTCTAACATTGATTTATAACCCAAGGCCCCTTGACTCTTTTTAAATATAATGAACAAATGCATTGAGCTAATAGCTGTTCTTTAGACTGTCATGAAAATATCAGTGTACTGGTTAGTTCTCTCATTTAGTGAGATAAAGTATCTGGCAGAAGCCACTTAAAACAGATTCAGTTGCCTTGGCTCACAGTTTCATAACAAGGAAGTGATGGCAGAATTCATGATGGCAGAAACTCATGGTTGGCTAATCACATCTGAGCAGACCAGGAAGCAGAAAGCAGGAAGAGCTGTCCAGCTGGCTTCCTCCTTTTCCCCTTTTTCTTCAGTCAAGGACTGATAACAGGACTGATAAAAGACCCACACTCAGGATGGGTCTTTCCTTTCCAGTTAAGCCCCTCTGGAAATACCACTAAAGAAATGCCCGGTGGTGTGTCTTCTAGATGGTTACAAACCTGGTAGAGTTAACAATGAGGTTTAACCAGTATATCCAGGAAATTTTAAAATTATAAGTGACAAGTCTTCAGAGCATAATTAGTAATAAAATCCATAATCTCAAAATTTGCTCTTATTATAAAAAGTTTAAATTTTGTTATTAAAAAAACCTGTAAATTTGAAACAAAAATCACACGTATCAATGAGACTCGAAGTCTACACATCTCAATGAACGTCTATAGCTTAAAGAGTCATTTGAAGCTGTGGAACTTCACAATGGACTTTACATTTTCACCACAGGACAATACTTAAGAGTAAGAAGGAACTGAAAACTAATGTGGTCAAACTCTTTTAGGGGGTAACACCTTATAAAAAAAAAATAATTTATCTGAGTTGCTAAAGAAAGGAAACAGAATTCAGAAGTTACAAGAATGCATGATTTCTTTAACTCTGCAACTAGAGAAAAACCACCTCCCAAGTCGCCACTGGCCCTCCCTGCATCTGCAACCACAGGCTGGGGCCTGGACTGGGTGGAGCCGAGTAAATAAGCACCGTTTCTATTCTTAGTGTGCTTTTCCTGGCCACTCCGAAATCTCCTAGTCACAAATTATGGTCTGCTGTCTTTTACTCACAGAATTCATAGAAAACTTCTCAAATTCAAAAAGAAACATATGTTAAGTTCTTAAATAAAGCTAATTTCATTAGGTAAGAAGTATTCTACACATTCACAAATTAAGCTATAAAGAGTTCTTAAAATACCTTTCATTGCAAATATACTTAGAAGAAGAAATCCTATCATTTATAGACTATTCACAGCTAATCAGAAAACTTCAATTTTAAAGATCAAATTGTCCAAACTTGAAATGATTATGTTGGCATGGAAAACAAGTGACACAGTGGATATAAACTGATGCTGCAAGCTAAATATTAACTATTGAAAAACTATCTTCAAATTTTAAATAACAAAATTAGTAATTTCTGTTTGAAAAGTATCGGTTGAAAGTAAAAAAGAAACACCCAACTGTACATTCTACATCTTCTCACACTTCCTTATACTTAGTAAAAAGTCAGAAGGCGGCCTGCACACTAGGGCCAACTTATCTACTGTTCACACGATGCCGAAACAAGGCTCACGGTAAATACTTTTTAAAGGTCCATGAAAATGTCCTGCTTTCTTCTAAAATCAGAAAAATGAAAAGGTCACTTAAGTTAATAATAGTTTTAATATATAACATTATTTGCCATTATACCCAAAAACAGTATCATTCTTATTTTTGTTTCAATGGGGAAAAGATCCACAAAGAAAACCATTGCAAAGCCCTACTGCACTACAAATAGAGTCCTTCCAATTTCAGAAGCTTTTCTAGGTGGCTCTTCACTACTTTGCCAAAGTAAGAGATGGCTCAGTGGTGCCTCTAGATAAGCCTGGGAAACTATGGGTTTATCTATCACACAAACCCCATCATTTCCAGGCCCCTTTTCCAATCTCAAAGGCCTCCAGTCTCTACAGAAATAGGAATGCACAACTAAGCAGTCTCCCCGCTGGCTGCTGACACTCCCTGGAAACTCCAGCATAAAGATGGAGCTGCAGCAGCTGCACGGTTTTCTCTCAGTCAGCTGAGTGCCTGGTTTCTGAACCCTCTGAAAATCAGATAAAAACATTTCAGAAACATGCACATAACTGCCAAATGTTTCATACAGTTCATTTTTGCATGCAATTTTACAACTGACAGCTCATGTTCTCACACAGAAGGATTTTAGAGTCTAAGTAATCAATTGGTAGCCCCTAAAAAACAAAGACTTGCAGGTAGAACGAGAGGCAAGCATTTGCAGCAGGATCTCCATGAGCAGCCTGCTACTTTAGTGTCATACAGAGGGTGAGACTGAGGTCTGCTCTGCGACTTCTAAGGTTTGTTAGTGATATCAGAGACATGAGGTGCCAAGAAGGGAATGAGGACCATTCTACCACCTCTGGAATAGTGTGTGTACAGCGGAATGAAAGTCCTTTGCTTCTTCTGATGCCATCTATGTCCTTAGGGAGAGAACTTGGTCCATATTTGAACAGTAGGCTGTGGAAACCAAGTAACTTTAAAAGACATTCGGTTGTTTTTCCTGGAGTCCGTGGCTTCTGCAGCAAAGCAGCTGCCAACTGCAAAGCACTTCTGACTCAAGCCTGCAGATGCGTGTGGCTTTCTGCTCACAGGCTGTGCTTCCAGAACAGCAGCTGGAGAAAAGCACTCCCAGCTTTTGAACAGCACCCAGTGTGGGAACAGCAAAAACTGAACTGAAAGACCTCATTCACAGGGTCAATAAGCCACCAAGCAGGACAACCTTCCAGCAATCTTTCTCTGCAAAGTCTGCCTCTTTGAAAGGTCTCCTGCGGTCCTTCCTCACTCACGCATACTTCCTTACACCTGGTTCTCTAGAAAACCAGTAAACCTTAGTGGAAACAAACTCTATATTGTTTTATTATTAAGGTGGTGGTGGTGGTGGTGGTGGTGGTGGTGGTGGTGGTGGTCAATTTAACAACAGTGCCAGAGGTCATACACTCAGTTTTTCAGGGTCACTAGACAGCACAATTGACAAAAAATGAATAGGGATATGAAAAACTACAGGTAACTCAGGACATAAGGGCATTTCTGTTTGTTTGTTTGTTTGTTTGTTTGTTTGTTTGTTTGTTTTGACTAAATCAGCAAAGCCAGATTATCTGCCTACGTCTTGTGGTCTATTCCCTGGGATCAACACTTCCTTACCAGCAGTCTAAGGCATCCATGAACACTGCACTTTCCAAAAAAACACAAGTAATTATTGGGCAGTCCCCATACACACATAAATGATGAAAAACCAACATAGGGTCACAACTGAAGAATGCTAACTGGCTTACAAAAGCGTAGGCTGAAGGGACCTATCTTGCCAAAAGCTCTTCAAGAACATCAAAAGAAACCTCAGAACCTTGAGTATACAGCACCATGTTACAGAATCTCCTGCAAAGCTTTTCTTCTGCACACAGCCACAAACCCAATTTGACCATTTCCCAGAAATAAAGCTTCACACGACACATCCCGCTGGGTGTGGCTTCTCCTCCTACTGGGTGGCATGACACCCAACCTCTCTGAACCATCAGACTATATCCTCTCACACATATGGGTGCACAGTGGTAGACACACCAGAACTCCTACAGATTCCACACTTTCACTGGCAAATGCCTGCTGTGAAGCCAGCTCAAGGGCCTCATCTATAGCATACTCAGCAATGAAAGTAAAATTAAAGAGCAGAAGTTCAATGTATTCTGCTTTCTGTGTGAGCTACTTCTATGTCAACTTGACATGCCTACAGTCATTATGGGAGAGAGAACCTAAATTAAGAAAATCCCCCAACCAGATTAGCCTGTGGGCACACATGTGGTGCATTTTCTTGACAATTGATGTGGGTGAGCCCAGCTCATTGTGAGCAGTATCTACCCTGGGCTGGTAGTCCTGGGTTCTATAGGAAAGCAAGCTGAGCAAACCATAAGAACAAGCCAGAAGCAGCAGTCCTCCATCTGTTCCTGCCTCCAGGTTCCAGCCTTGAGTTCCTGCCCTGACTTCCCTGGACACTGGACAATAAGCTACAAGATAAAATAAATCCTTATGGTCATTATGTTTTCCCACAGCTTTAGAAACCCTAATAGACTTTCTCAGAGATCTAAGAGCATGTCAGGCTAGGTCTGTGCCCAGGAAGTGAAAGTCACTAATGTCAACTTCCAGATCTCATATAAAGGTGAGATCTACGTGATACCTGATTGTTTAGTACCAACATTAGTATAAAAATAAATAATACTTTCACACAAATAATTTCAAAGTAATGGAAAAATATGATTCATGGATCACAGGATGAGATGGTTAAGCTTTAAAATGTAAAGATTTTAAAGTTTAAAATCTAAAAGAAAATAAATTCATATGAATTCTTCTTTTCAAAATGTTCATATTTGTTAGTCCTAATTTCTAACACTGTTTCTAAGAAGCAAATGTTTCTGAGGCAGATTCAAACTGGATTTTGCTTTGTGATTTTTAAGTGAACCAACACACAGAAAATGATACAAGCTCCTCAAAGATTAACAGACGTGGAGGGTAGAGGTATATCAGTACCTAGACACTTGATTTCTTCCATAACATTTTAGATTGAAAATTTTAAAGTTATACCTAATTCTTGCTACAGGGAATCTTTCATTTTATTTTAATAGCAGTATATTAGTAGATCTCATCATCATAACAATAGACCTGGGATAGTTAATATAAATATGCTTATTGTTTTGAAGTTGGGGCTGCTGGTGTGTGTACTGGATGGTAATGGACAGGAGTATTTAACAGAACAAACTGCTGGCTTCATGTCTGGGAAGCAAATAAGGTGAGGACTCAGTCCCATAATCCCTATTAAGGAGGCACACACTCAATGATTTCAAGAATATCAGCAAGGCTCCACCTCCTAAACATTCCATCACTTCCCAACACTGCCATCCTAGGACCAAGACCTCAGTGCCTTTGGGGAATACACATTCATACTATAGCAAGCATTAGAATCAGAAATGATCATATCTCTTTGACCGATAAGCTATAATTTAAGCTTATCAATGTCTTTAAAAAATAAATAAATCTTCTCTAGTTCAATGGACACAAATGAACATGGGGGCTGGGGAAATGGCTCAGTTGGTCATGTGTTTGTCACACAAGCATAAAGACCAGGGTTACATGTCCAGCACTCCCCCAAAACTGAACTCAGTGGCATGTGTCTGTAACCCCAAAGGAGACAGGTAGATCCTCAGACAAGCCAGACTAGCTGAAATGGCACACTGCAGGTTCAACAAAGAACTCTTCTCAAAAACCAAAAAGGTGGAATATGACTAAGAAAGAGAGCCAATGTCAACCTCTGACCTCCACATCCAGCTACACACTCACATACACATACAAACATACACATCAGACACACATACACTCCTAAAAATATTTCAAAGAGAAAGGAGGATGGATGGTGGTGCTGTTTGCTAAACTAACAATAGAAGAAGACTGCACGAAGGTGACAATGGAGTAAGAAAGAAAGACTGGGTGTGATTCTGTGCAAGTAAGGTGTTGGGGGTGATGTGCCAAAGAGGATTGGGTGTGGGGGGACCTAAGCTGAAGATATCAACTTAAAATTCATCAGTGAAGCCACACATAACTGAAGCAATACCCATGGAAAGGTTGTCAAATACGAGCCATGGAACAGGAAAAGGCCTACTAACTGCAGCAGAGTGCCCTGCTGATCTCAACCAATGGCAGACAGTCTACAGAAGATATTAAAGAAAATACTTAGGTCTAAAGATAACGTTAAACAGACCCAAGAAGGCAAAAAGAACAAATAAGCAATTCTAGAGC